>CM025852.1:3535994-3561979 GCA_003952965.2 Morella rubra
TCGACCCCACGCTTTTTCGAAATCGTTTGGTGGTACCAAGATTGTGACCTCATTAACACTGCAAATGATCACTGATCAGATTGCTTGCAGTCGTTAAAATCTCAAACTTGATGGACCAGTTGTGTTCATATGAGTCGGTTGGTGACTCTGTTTTATAATACGTATGGTTTTTCTTTGATGTTCCTCAAAAGTGATTTAAACTTAAGTTTTATTATTTAATCTTGGGAGAAGGTTAGTTGGACTTGTACAAAGCGGATTGACCTAAAACCTAACACGTACTAAAATTGCAATTGCTCAAAAGAAGTGGTTAACGACTATTGACTTATTGTTGGGGACGTGGGTTTCTACTCTTTTTATTTTATTTTATTTTTTACTGTAAAGAGAGAAAGGAGATAGGGTAGTATATTACCCCGCGCACTCGAGAATGTCTACATGTTATTTGTCAAACTAAAATTTTAACATCTAAAATTTTATCATCATTATAATTTTTTTTCTCTTTTCAATTTTTCATAAACCTTTTTCATTTTTTTATTTACTTTTTTCACTAACTTTTTTATTCTCTCTCTTTACCTTTTTACTGACTCTTAAAATTTTAAACTAAAATTTTACTCCCAAATACTACGTAGATTGTTAAGATTAAGTCATAACTACTCGCTCGAGAAAGATGAACCATCATCAGAGTTTCACACACCGGCTCTTAAGTGACCCTATTTTCAAACCCCCCACTAATAATGGATAAACTTAGGTTCCCTTGTGTTTTTTGATGGGCTTTATTATGTAGTTTCTAATGTTTGTTATGTGAAATAAAATTACATTATCCTAAAAAAAATTGTTAGATCGTTTTCTTGGGGGTGGAATATGTTGAATCTTGGGGTTTTATTTCACTTGCAGATAATATTTCTCTCATTATTTGACCACAAAAAATATTAAGATTTGTGGAATACTAATAAATAGAATTGACCAATAACAGAGAGTTGTCATAAAATGCGGTTTCTAATAACGCCTTTGCTTGATTCGTAGGAGGCAGTCAACGAATGCATGCAGCTATGTATTATTTTATTTCATTTCTATCAGGGAGATAATTTTCAATCGAAGATGTCTTCTTCACTTCACGGATTTTCAAACTATTTTCAGATGAAAAGCTTCGGTAAAGAGAAGCTTTTCCTTCGTGCATTGCATTTAGCCGGACTTTAGCCACCAAATACCGAAAGGTGCAAAACTCACTCGTGGGATTTTGTAGAAAAGGGGGGAAGTATTGAGGAACTTCATTTGTGGGTGCTGAACTTTTTTTCCGAACTTTGAACCTTGGCCATGGCTACAAAGGAGTCAAGCTCTGGCGGTGGTGCTGCTTCAACGGGCGGTACAATCAAAAGGGTGCTTACGCATGGAGGTCGATACGCGCAATACAATGTATACGGAAATTTGTTCGAGGTCTCCGCAAAGTATGTGCCTCCTATTCGCCCAATCGGTAGAGGTGCTTATGGTATTGTCTGGTAAGATTTTTATTGAACTTTGATTCCAAACTTTTATTTTTGTTTCCTGGGTTTCTTTCTTTTTTCTTTCCTTGTGCTGTACATTTTTATCATCAGTTGGCTTATATTATTCATTTTCTATGTTTTTGTAAGGCTCAAGGTCTATGCTTTGGAGTATAATGAATTAACAAATCGTCAAGGACACATCTATTTAATCTACAGGATTTTAATAAATAATGATGAGATTGTGATTCTTAAACAAATAGCAAATTCAAGTGCGCGTTATGCTCGTTGATTTTTGGTGTAATTATGGCGAAAGAATGTGTTGGTCTCTCTTGCTCTTTCTATTTCTGACAGTTGTTTCAGTTGTCACCATTTCTTTTCCCTCCAAAGCATCAGGTATCACTTTTGATTTTGTGGGCTTTGTGTATTGTTGGAGCCGGTTTTGCTGCTGAGTTGATTTTATATCTGGGATTTAGGTCAAGTGGTGGTAGACACAAGCATAGGATGCTTACTTTAGCATCATAATGCCTTCTTTGATTTAAATCTCTGTTTTGTTGGTATCAATTTCGCCTGTTGTAGTTGGTAATCTTTGATCCATACTTAATAGTTACTCTTTTTTCATTCCGTACTTTTTTTTCGTAAGCTGTTTCATGCTATACTTAGTAAAGGTTACGCTGTGAATCTCTCTGTATCTTCTGATGATTGGAAGTTTTAAATTTGGTAAGTGTGGCTTCCATGCCCTGGTCCCCCTCACCAATGTTCTCTAAAATGTGTGTCTAATTTTCTGCTGAAGAAACTTCAAGAGAAAGGTTCTTATGATAGAGGTTTGATTAAGAGTGGTTGATAAGTCTCTTCCTTTCTCTCCAGTGCTGCTGTGAATTCTGACACACACCAGGAGGTTGCCATAAAGAAGATTGGTAATACATTTGACAATATAATAGATGCCAAAAGGACGTTGAGAGAAATCAAGCTTCTTTCCCACATGGACCATGAAAATGTACGTATGCCGACCTTTATGATTCCTAAAACTCTAACCTTCATGAATCCTATACTTCATATTATTTCTGTTGTCCCTACCTCTGGGATTACAGACTGAAAGTGGTTTATCTTGGCACATAATGTCTTTTATCTGATTATAGAAGCCGTTTCTCCAAATGAATATCTACCAAATTTTGTTAGAACTCCCTTTTGAGATGCATTGGCGTGGTAAACATTGTAATCTCTCTATTTTAGCGTTGTCTAAACACCATGGCAAAAGGAGAGTGGCATAAAAGATTTTTACACATTATCAAAGTCAGAAACGTGTCGTAAGTATCAACAAGCACATTGTACACAGATGCCTTAGAGTGTGGCTTTCATCTGTAGAGGTTTGACCAAGTAGTCTTTTGATATATGGTGGGTCTAGGATGATGCATCACTGTAAGAGGTTCTTTCTTTCTTTCTTTTTTCTTTGGAGAAGGGGGGTGGGGGTGGGGGGGGGTGCGTTCCTGACAAACTTCTTCAGGTTTTAGGCTTTTGTGTTCCTCTTGTCTATGGACCCTCTAAATAATACAAACAGGGGGTGCTCTATGCCAACGCCTTTGTGGGTGGTGCTAGTGCAATCCCACTGGCTGGTTGGCTTCCTCCCAAAGAAGGGGAGAAAAAAGAAAAAGGAAAGAATGAGATGGCACTGCATATGGGATCTGTTTGCAGCAAAACCTGCTATCCAACTTGCAATCAGATATTATGCCAAAGTAAATCTTGGCAATTTGCACCTAATTTATATGTATGCTCAAAATAAAATTTGCAAGGTTGAGAATGTCTGGATGATAAAATGGTTAGACTGCTACATTCCCCTGTCAGGGACAGTTGCTGATGTTTGGAAGTGGCTCTCCATGATCGCTGATTTAATTTGGATGAGTAGTTATTATTCTTCACCTTTTCCCTTTCACAGGTTATTGCCATCAAGGACATCATAAGACCACCAAAAAGGGATGCGTTCAATGATGTGTACATTGTATATGAACTGATGGATACTGATCTTCATCAGATTATTCGTTCCGACCAACCACTAACAGATGATCATTGTCAGGTTGGGAACCAACAAAATAGAATTTAGACCTTGTCACTTAAATTATCCAGTTCAACTCCTTAATTTCAGTGATTCGCTTGGCTGTGAAAATCAGAGCACTGATTGATACATCATGAACATTATGCAGTACTTCTTGTATCAGCTGTTACGAGGACTAAAATATGTACACTCCGCCAAAGTTCTGCACCGTGATCTTAAGCCCAGTAATTTGCTCCTGAATACTAATTGTGACCTTAAGATTGGAGATTTTGGATTGGCAAGGACAACTTCTGAGACAGACTTTATGACTGAGTATGTTGTGACTCGTTGGTACCGAGCCCCTGAATTGCTTCTTAATTGTTCAGAGTACACTGCTGCCATTGACGTATGGTCAGTTGGTTGCATTCTTGGCGAAATTGCAACAAGAGAACCTTTGTTCCCTGGAAAAGATTATGTTCACCAGCTGAGGCTAATCACAGAGGTATGGTTCTTGGGACTTCCCAGTGTGTGAAAATCTGCTTAAGCTATAGTTGTCACTACTGTCTTACTTGATTTATTTGGGTATTGTCTATCTTCATTGATAAAGTACCGCTGTTCAAAAGGAGGGGGTGAGAGTGAAAGAGAAGGCCAATTTGGTCCAGATGTTGTCCGAACTCCTTCCTTTTCTTTGAGTTATTCCTGTTTTTGATCATTTTCTCTCTGCCTTTATCCTTTTCCTCTCTAGGTAAAAACAAGTACGCTTAATTTTTCTGAATGGCATAACCACGTTTGGAGGTGGAGGTGTCTAGTAATATTTTATTTAGTAGTATCTACATTTGTCGCTCACAGATATCCTTATTATCCTTAGTCTGCCATACCAGAACGGAAGGCCAATAGTCTCTGTTCATTCTCTGGGTCTTTTATCTTGTCACCATAGTCTGATCAGTTGTACATGACAATAAGTGGAGGCACTGTATCTTGGTGCTTGAAATGTCAAGATGCTTTTTATATGTTGACATGTAAGGTCCAATTATTGGCACCACTACCATTGCATTTTTAGCTTCTTATTGGAGCTGACTTTGGTTTTGGAGGTTGTGCTTATATAGCAACTTGCATACGGCCTGAAGCCCCTTAAATCTTGCTTCACTCTTTACTATAAGATTATAAAGTATCCTTTAAAATGAAAATGGACAAGAATACAAATGCAATTCTACTCTATGTTTTGATGCTTATGAAATGTAAGATCATAAATGGGCTGAATTTTTCTGTTCTCCTGAAGTTAATAGGTTCACCAGATGATGCCAGCCTTGGATTTCTCCGAAGTGATAATGCTCGAAGATATGTTAGACAGCTTCCACAACTCCGGAAGCAACACTTTTCAGCCAGATTCCCTAGTATGTCTCCTGGGGCTTTGGATCTGCTAGAGAAAATGCTTATCTTTGATCCCAGCAAACGGATTACAGGTACGAGAAAAAAATTCAACTTTTTCATGCGAGCAACTCTAACCCTGGTTATGGTTTCAAATTCTTTTTGTTTAAGTTCTTATTTTATTGGAAGAAAAATGCCTAACTGTTGTCTCTATACTTCGGAATCTGTTTGCAGTTGAAGAGGCACTTTCTCACCCATACGTGTCATCTCTTCATGATAGCAATGATGAGCCCATCTGCCCTAGGCCATTCAGTTTTGATTTTGAGCAACCATCATGTACTGAAGAATACATCAAAGAGCTCATCTGGAGGGAATCAGTCAAGTTCAATCCAGACCCAACCCATTAGAAGAAATGCTTTGCATGTGCAGTGGAGATGAAATGGGAAAGACTTTGTTCCTCTGAAAATGGAACGTATAACTCATTACATTCACTGGAGTAGGTATTTAGCATCGGTGTTAATGTACTTGTAACTTGAAGTCATCTAACAAGTACTGATCTCAACCGGTTCTTCTCCGAGGGATTTGGGTTCCTACAGATAAGCTAAACAGCAAATGGACAAACAGCGTGTGGTCCCCATGTTGCTGTTAGATCTCCAAAACCAAGTTGAAGTGAATTCGGTAGAAAACAATGGTGGAGATCTTTTGTCATGCGCGTTAGAATTAAAGGTGGAACATAATAATATGGATGTTGTATTTGGATTGTTATCAATATTTTCTACCTATAGAATGAAATTAAACTAATATGAAGAAACTGTGTTCCTGTCTCTGTGTATTGATTAGATCTTGATCTTACAAATTATAATCTCTAGTTATAGTTGCATTACTAGATGTTTGCAAGTGATATTATCGTGTCATAATATTCTTCAAACATGATCCTTGACACAATTTTCTGAAATGCTGTGCTTGTCACATCTGTCATAAATTTTGTTGACAGAATAAATATCTTGTTAAACTAATCAATCTCATGGGTATGCACAAGGAAGCATGCATGTTTGATGTTTCAGCATTGAAGCAGCTGGTTTAATTTTTCAGATTGGTTTTCTTTGGTTTACTGTGGTCAAAACCTTGAACCAAGAAAAATATGTTAAATACCAATCAGGAACGAAGTTCCTTTATATTGCAGATTTGATTCGTTGTCACACTTTTCCCTTGTAAGTACACATCTGAACTTGCATATTATCAACTGGAAGGCTTTCTTCTGGGAAATTACATGCTATTACCTTCTCTGGCCCTTGGTCTGGCAACAAAGCACAAGGCTGAGGAACTACAGCACTCGAAATCCCAGAAACATCAGTACAATTCCAAGGTACTTTCTTCGCCTTCTTTGCCAGCTCAATTGTAACATTAGATATGCAAATTCCCGTAAATGGATCACCGGATATTCCTTCCAATCTAGCTGCCATTGTTACATTCTCAGCGACCATGTCACGATAGTTAATGTTCTGGATTACGGGAAGTGCATTGGGATCATAGTTGTTATCTGCGTGAGACCCATAATCCCCTGTCATCCAAAAAGCCCATTTCATGGTTTTCATGGTCATCCCCTTGACATATATGTCTTTCACAAAGCCTCCTCTTCCCACCGCAGTTTTTATCCTAACTCCTGATTCTGTATTGATCGCCAGGATGTCTTCAGCCCTGACATCCTGGATCCCACCGGACATCTCACTCCCAAGTGCAATAACTGCACTGAAGGGAGAAATGCATGTGAGCCGTCTGATCACCAGTTGCTTGGTTGGCATTCCATAAGCAATGCCATACTCATCCCAACCACTCTTAACAGCTACACAATCATCCCCAGACACAATGTAACAGTCCTGGATTCGGGTATTCGTGCAGGAATCTGCAGAAGCCAGAACCAAGATCAACTTCTTCTAACGATAATTATGCAGTTGCATGCTAGTTTGTTTTCATCATCTTGTACCAATTTGATAATACTTCTATTACTCTTTGGAGCTCTACTCTTCCTAGATTTTAACTGAAAAGCCAAGAGAATTATCATCTCAATGAACCAATCAATCTCTACACTATCTAACATGCTTCCACATGCTTACCAGGGTTGATCCCATCGGTGTTTGGGGACGTCACTGGCGCAAGAATGGTAAGGCCTTGAACAATGACATTGCTGCATTTCATGGTCTCTTAGCGATCAGCAATTTCAAATCAAAAAAGGAAGAGACCTGATGTACTAGAACGTGCTTCATCATAGACTTGCCCAATGAGAAGTATGACAATAGCACTTCATTTTGTTTACTCCAGAAAATATAACAAAACCCAGCAAAAAGCATGCCAGTCGTGAGCTGAAAGAAAAAGGGGGAGAACCTGCTGTAAACAGGATGGACGTTCCATGAAGGAGAATTGACCAAAGTGAGATGGGATATCTCGACATTCTCAGAGTACATTATCTCAATAAGGTAAGGACGGGTGTACTTCAGCTTTCCTGCGTGGAATTTGTCCCACCAGAGAGCACCTTGACCATCAATGGTGCCATTGTTCCCTGATAAGAAATCCACCTCATTTGCTCCAATCAATGTTAAAATAATTTAATAACCATGCTTCGTGCTTCATGAATATATACCTGTTATTACAACATCTGTGAGGTTGGTTGCAAATATAAGGCTGATGAACCTTCCACCAGCTGCATCTCTTCCTCGACCATAGGATGGCAGAGGTTCAATCACAGTCCATTCACTCTCGTCCTAATTTTGAAAAACATAGGAAGCCAAAAAATAAAAACTCCATAAACAAATAGAAGTCCCCAAATCCCGCTAATTTACATTTCAAGTATCAGTTGTATTTTCTTTTTCTTTTTCTTTTTTATGATCATTTTGCAAGCCAACTAGCCTTTGTTTCGTAAGAGTGTAACTCATGCTAAAACCTCCATTCAATTCATGTAAGTCCAATTAAACAATACTTTAACTTTGTGGATCATGCTTCAAGTAATTAGGAACGGCCAGCCACATGTGTACTTCTTGGAGCATGATCTTTCCTAATTTATCGTGAAGTGGATAGTCGAATTCGAAAAAAGATAGAAATAATATATAAATTTTATAATATTTAATATTATCTATATTAATTATCTAATAGTATAAATTATATTATAAGACTCATACAGTATATTTATCTCTTTTAAATTAAACCACCGAATTCGGCCAGTAAATTTACTGGATTTCGAAAAAATAATATTCTTTGTTTTCGTGGGCCCGATTCGGCTCGGACAGTGGAGCACGTGAAAGGAGGTGTCTTTTTCTGGGTTAGGTCTCTCGTTTTGTCAAACACACGCCGAAATGCACGTTTTCAAGTTTGGCCCATAACTTTTACGGCTAAAAAGGATGCCAGATGGACCGCCCAATTTCAGGACCTATAGAGTAAAGGCTAAATGCCTACTTGGCTGCCGTGCCGTCGAAAGTATATGGACTCTGGCTTTCTGAATACTTCGGCAACGTTTGGTTGAGATTTTAAAATAATTTTTTGTGTTTGTATTTTTTTAGAAATAGTGTAGATTCTCTTAGATTGATAAAAAGTGTGTTAAAAGTTGCTAGAATTTATAAAAAATTATTAAAATGGGTGAAAAGGTATTGAAATGGATGAAAAAGTGACTGTAAAAAGTTTTTGAAATGATTTTAAAAACAATCTAAACAGGTTCCTTTCTTCCTCATTTACTTCCATTTCTGCAACTTCTAGTTAGTGCTTAACCGAAGTTAATATTAAACAACTGACCATATCAATGTTGGTAGCTAAGTAGCGGATCTGTGATCGCATCTAAATCAGAAAGATTTTTTTTTTAAAATGAATAAATAAAGGACTGGTTACTAATATAATTGAAAGTAATCCTAAATTTTGCAACTAAGATGGATGTAATTTCATGCGTCTCTTTCTAGGGAGAAAAAAGACAGATTCTTCGACGGTTGATGACACCACAGAAGTCCCATGAGTTACTACTAACCTGGGAAGCAAGAAGAACTGCATCTTGGTGGAGATAGAGGGTGAAATTGCTAGTGAGATTGAAGCTCCCAGTCAACCATTTTCCCGGAGGAACAAAGAGCTGTGACCCACCATCGGATGCATACTGGCTAAGATGATCGATGGCCGCCTGAAAGGCCTTGGTGTTCAATGTATTTCCATCGCCAACTCCTCCAAATTCTGTCAACGATGCACTATGAGCTCTGCAACTCATGGCCGGGTACTCAAAGCATTCATCAACAGGAGCTTTCCGGCTTTCACCCCCATTTATGCTAAGTAAAACCACAAGAGCCAGCACTACAACAACCTCCATTCCCTGTCACAATACCAGAGAGAGAGAGAGAGAGAGAGTTTTTAAAGCGATTTAGCTGACGACATATAGAGGAATATCAATTTCTGGAAGAAGATGAGTGGGCAAATGAGTAGCTAGAAAACACATTTGGTATGCATCCAAAAGAGATGCGTCAAGGCTCTAAATATAACTGTTATGTTCTCGTGAGTTTGATATGTAGTGTTAGAGGGAAAGGAAAGACCAAACTCGAAGATGAGTTTTTCACAACTTCGTTCTACAAGATAGATGCAGTAGTTGGGCTTTTGGTTTGTACGTTGCAGAGATCACAAGATCTATTTTATGGACCGTGGGATCGAGTTTGTACATGTACCACTTGTGGGTGAATTCATTTTTTCTTTTATCGACCAATTTATATAATATGAATGTGAGTGGAAAGAGGTTGGTAAGCATGAAATAGTCACCTTATGTGTTACCAACCAAATGAAATGGTCACTTTTTTAATATAAAAATTAAATTTAAAAGATTCAAATAATAATAATAATTAATGACTATATAACGTTAGTTGAAATTGATGTCATACTATATACACGGAACTAGGATCTACTCGAATTGCACTATATATGTAATTGGAAGAGAGAGACAAGAGAGTATTGAATACGGCAGAGTTTATATTGTACAAGATTTAATACTGACAACATTAAACAACATTAAGTTCATATATTATTTATGTATCTTTCTGAATTGCACACTGCAATTTTAGTAAATAATTTTTTTTTTTTTTTTTAATCTTGATCATGATAGGGAAATTAGTTAATGCAAGCCAAACCCCAAGAGTAACCGAGCCATGTGCAGAACCTGAAAAAAGCACTGGGTGACATGGACATGGCATAGATTATAAGCGCCACAAGACATATTATTCCAGAGGCCTCACAAACGGCTTATTCCGTAGGATGCATCAACCATGTTTTTTATCAAGCTGAAACCAATGAATTTATCCAGCTTACATCCTCCTCCATTATTGTTCACGGAGTTGTAACGTTTGTGTTCTGAGTTAAGATATAACTTCCTATCCTGTCTTATCCGAGGTTAGAATTATGCTAGAGAAAGAATGCCTACTCGCACAAGGCAACGGTTAGGTAGTCCGTTCATTCCAGCAAGGCAGCGTTGAGAAGGAGTGGATCGGAACCTAATATCACATGATATGGAATGAAGCACAAAGCCATAAGAAAAGGTTTGCCAATTGTGATAGATAGGCAAGCATTCTTCGAATGGCGCCTAATCTCTTCCAAGCACAAATTAATTGGCTTTGTATTAAAGTGGCTATATTTTTGGCAGATTATGACGTACGTAGGCAATGAATGAAATTTGGTGGGGTACGGTTTCCACCGAGTGACGGAACCATATTCTTGTCAGAACTTGTGCGCCATTGGAATCCCGTGACCAAATTCTTACCTCACACCCATGGCCAGGCCAGCACCTTCACGGGGGAAAGCTTGGTTGGGAAGGGAAAGCCCAGACAAAGTCGTCACAAGATTGCATATATGGCAGCTAGTGATCCTTGTCCCTCACTTTGCACGTTGGAATTCACGTGGATCGCACAAAACAACCACAAGAAAGAGAAAGAGTGAGAGAGACCTAAAAGAAATATATAAATTTAAGTCTGCCCAATTCCCCATATTCAAAGAACAGGGACAAACTAAGAAGCATTCACGGGACAACTTTTAGGTAAACCGACTAAAATGTTTCTATTTGATTCCAACTCTATATATATACGATCGATGATAAGCCAGACCCAACAAAAAGAATACGAGTCCCATCTCGGAGCCCTAGTGGCGGACTCGGATAGTGTTCAGCCTCTATGGTGCATTCCACGAGACTTGTCACTTTTTGATCTTTGCTATGCGCGTTGTTACTTGTTAGGTCAAGCTAACTTTGAAAAATGGCCATGTTTGTTTCGATCTAAAAGCGTTTTCACAAAATTTTCACCTATCACTTTTCATCAATTCCAATACTTTTTTATAAATTTCAGTAACTTTTTATAAACTCCAATAACTTTTAACAAACTTTTTACAAATTTAATAATTTTTAACAAACTTTTCACTAATCCTAATAGAATTTACACTATCTCCTAAAAACACAAATACAAAAAATATTTTCAAAATTAAACCAAACATAACCGATCACGTTGCCTGTTAATTTTGAACATAGGGTATGTGGTTAAAGTCAATTTTGGTCCAAATAGGTTCACCTAAGGTCAGCCCACTTAGGGCAATTGGACTGATCATCATTGCCCCCACCCTTTGTATATATATTTTTTATTACTATATTTTACCAATTACCTATGGAAAAACCCAGCCCACTTCCTAGTATGAAATTTCTAGCCCTTTGGGCTGGAAGTTTCAGCCCATTTAGATCAAAACTTTGGACTCGGCAACCCGTTTTCAGTCATTTTCTGACCTGCCCATCCTTAATGCCATAGATGATAAAAGCTTGTGGTGACCTGCCCATCCCATTCTTATTTGATGACCTTCCCTTGTAGCAATTTCTAATTATACTACCACAGATATCGTTTTACAAGTGGATAAAGGATGAGCGCCAGGAAGTGTGTGGGTGGGTGAGGGCTCAAACGACTGTCGTAATAGCAGAGCGAGAGAGAGCGAAACAAAGACTCATGCAGTACGTGGGGGATCAATCCGTCCGTTCAAGCTCCAGACTACAATGTGTCTGTTATGATGTATATATCGCCCTCTGTCCTCCGGATACGACATGTCGTAGGATAGAGAAGTAGCTTTCAAATTTCAATCCCACGTACGGCATGTTTTCTAGCATGGGAAGGCCATCCTATCATGTACTGATGCGTCCAATTCAAGTTTAGTCTGTATTGGTGGGATGCCATTCATGGTATCAGAAAGGCAGAGAGCCACTTTGACGCTTTCTTTGGGAGGTGAATGCATGACTTGGTCGTCGGTGCAGCGTACTGCGCCAAGTTAGTCTGTACGTACTAGTTTTTTATTATTGTTTTTTTACGTACGATGGTTTATTCGCATCAGTAAAACAATGAAAACAGCCTGCCATGAGCTCGTAAAATGAGCTCCTTAGCATCATAACTAGCTCAACTCAGAATATTGGACGCATTTGAATTGACACCGTTGAGGAAAGAACCTTTGCTTTCCCCAACGTACCTGTATAGTAGAGGTAAGGCTCTGAAGTGTGTCTAAGCAGAAAAGTGTGTCTAAGCAGAAATTCTCATCCACTGGAAAAAAAGAAAAGAAAATTGTTGAAGATTGTTCTCCAGTACTGCTATGATCAGACTAGAAATAATTAAGCATCAATCATTTTGAAGACTTATATGCGTATTTCCCCTTACAAAATCTTGGACAAAACAAAATTCCATTAAATGGATGTTAGATATATAGATTGTATACAAAGAGTTAACATATACTAGAAAAAATTCATCCAAATTAATGGGAGATATTCTAAGAAGATGACAAGATGTATTGGATAAATCAAGGTTAATTAAAAAGAAACACACAAGATCACCAATTCAAAAAATAACACACCATCTAGTAAAAGCTAATTAACTAAAGGGATATATATAGAGTGAAAATCCATGCTGATCATTACTCAGGCTTTTCATTTGGAAAGACCAACCCATGTACATTTTTCATGTTTATATATAATGGATCCACTAACCACTTAACATTACTCAGAAGCTTTTCATTCACAATGTTTCCAGTAACAAACTTTTACATGTACATATTCATTCCAAATGTTCAACATAGTTTGTCTGATATAATAGCATATACTTAAACCGACCCCTTTACCAAACTTCAATTCATTTCCTCCTCTATATATCAAAAAGAAAACTATACATCATTTAGAAGAGGTACTGCAATATTGAAAAAAAATGGTGTATCAGCAATATCATTTAAAAAAGATTCATCATTTAGAGAGGCGTATCATTGAATGCATCATTGAAAAGAAAGGACTTTTGAAAAGAAGTGGAAGAGACACTTCTTCCATAATATGAAACCATTTGAAGGGAGACGTGCAGTAAGAATCTAAAAAGGGTATAACGTCTGATCTACTCATTTTTCTTAAAAAGGTGCATCGATTCTAAAATGGTGCAAAATTTAGAAATAATGCAACATGTGAGGGTGCCATGGACACCCATTAATGTAGTCTGGATCTGTAAATGGGATTTCGGTTTTCCAATCAGACATACATGAGTTCTTCCAACAATAACTCTTTCTTTTCTCTATGAAGTTCAAATATATGCAATCTTCCAGAAAAGTTTCTAAAGGGAAGAAGATGTACTTATAGGCAATTTCTTGTATCTTGGGGATGATGTGTTCGGAACGAGTAACAAGCTTTTATGTTGAGACAAATATCTTCTTAAAGAAAGCATCTTTTGTAGACCTCGAATTCGATATCCTCATGACCCAAATCTCTTTTTCAAAACAGTCTTCTCTGAACATAAAGTTAAGAAAAACCTGTCAAATAATACATATCCCTGAAGTTCTTTAGCTAGGTTGATCACATCATGGGACTATTGCTTTTACTCTTTAACAGTTCAACAGCAACTCATGCAGCATATCTCTTGTGCTATAAACTTCTAATTCATTAAAGAGAGTGCCAGCTGCTTCGGGACTATATATAAGGCCCAATCAAACACATTCAAGCACAATATAAGTTCATCTTCCAAGAGGCACAGGAAGTATATATAAAGGATATGATAGGAAATTTATCACCATAGAGTGATTGTATTGATCATATAGATGTTAATCTTGATAACAATACCTCTAAAATAGTATGATACAGTAGAGGAGCATAAGAAATTAGAAGCAGCTTATAACTCCACCCCTCTAACAAAATCCGTATTGTTAAGCATTTATATGCAACTATTTCATGAAAAAGCCTTGGGTTTCGACATTTCACAGTAAAGAAGGGAAGAGAAAAAAAAGCTAGGTAGATGAAACCTCCAATTACTCAGTTCTAATTTTGGTTTCTATTGTTTGCGGTCTAGAGAAAAGGTTAAAAGTACAAATAGGTTGAGAGTAGCACTCAAAGGGAAACGTTAATTAATTGTTTCTATGGCCAGCCATGTAACATAAACAACCAACTCATTGAATAGCACGCACTAAAAAATTCACACAGAGACAGGAACTTTTCTTATCTTATGCAATGAAAGCTGCGATAGAGAGGCAGTAAACTCTGCATAGAGAGACATTAGCTGGTTGTCATCATGAGACATAAATAAATGCCTGGGAGATTATTTAAGTCTCAAATCTTTAGTGGCTCTACAAAAAGGAGACAGCTGAAAGGAACACAAAGAGAGTTATATAGAGCGCCTTTGTATAATATTTATGCATCTGGAAAGAGGTATGATCAACATGACCCCAATATGGAATGTTCACTATCTTCTTTCCAAATTTGGCCACGGAAATAATCAACATACTTCATCAGTACATAAATAGCTGTTATTAAAAACACCTGAAAATCAACACGCACTTAATAAGAACTTCTTTCCTATTATAGAAAGCACACATACTACTTCCATCTACATCACTACACGATCCATATAGCCATCGACAAGAAAATCACACACCATACACAAATTAGGAGCCTTTCAAATCCAACCTTAACGGGAACTGGATCCCTTATTTCACCTACTATTCAAGAGCACATGTAAAAGCTTCACCAATATCAGAGTATCTCCAAACACCGAGAGATGAATTTCACTTTTGTTGATGGACGATAAACTTTTGTTAAGGTGCAAAAGCACGGTCGTACGACTATCATAGGCTTCTGATCATCATGTTTGTGGGAGGAGAAGCAACCGGAGCCAAAGAGGTATCCCAGGGAACTTTGCCCCCCGCCGTAGCTCTCACCTCTACTCATGGTTATCTCTAAGATCTGTCAATTAAGTACTTAATTTGTAATTATGTCCCATATATCATGTTTGTGCATCGCACATGATGATCCGCTTTGCCTAAGTGGTCTTGATGTCCATCATAAGACCAAAATTGACCATGATGATGCCCTTTAGTTGACATGCCATCTAATGGATCAAACAACGCGATGCATGCGATGCAACATCTATGCCATTGCCTGGACTAACTTATGTCTTATGAGTGTACATATTCATGCATGTTACGGTCATGACAATGGTAAAAAGCTCCGATAATGCTAATTCCGTCATGCGGACGAAAATCACGGTCATAGTTACCTCGTACACTCGTCTATTAAACCATGAATTAGGGTAAGTTAGTCATCTCCTTGTCCTTTACGGCAGTTAATTTGCAATGGTTTAAGTCTCATCGAAGTCGCCTTTTCAACACGCCCTCCAGCAATGTCAGTACTCTATGAAAGAGCTTTGACAGCTGTACATAATTTCTTTTCAATAAAAATTGATTAGAACTCCTTCTAAAACTGAAAAAGTTTTGAATCAATATCATAACATCCCGAGTCCTGCATGGACTTAGAAAAGAGAAATAACAAGAAAATAATGATATAAGGTTAAGTCTCACATTGAGATTTTATTAGTAGAACTAAGACTTAAAATGATTTAAGAAGTTTTAAAAGTAACATTGTCTAATCCTTTCGAAGTTAAAACGTAGATGTAATTAGTATTATCTTTAAAAGATATTTATAGATATATCAGCGGAAATTTCTAGAAAGAAGCGTAGCTGTTCTTGTTTTGCACGTTGGAATTCACGTGGATAGAAAACACATTTGGTATGCATCCAAAAGAGATGCGTCAAGGCTCTAAATATAACTGTTATGTTCTCGTGAGTTTGATATGTAGTGTTAGAGGGAAAGGAAAGACCAAACTCGAAGATGAGTTTTTCACAACTTCGTTCTACAAGATAGATGCAGTAGTTGGGCTTTTGGTTTGTACGTTGCAGAGATCACAAGATCTATTTTATGGACCGTGGGATCGAGTTTGTACATGTACCACTTGTGGGTGAATTCATTTTTTCTTTTATCGACCAATTTATATAATATGAATGTGAGTGGAAAGAGGTTGGTAAGCATGAAATAGTCACCTTATGTGTTACCAACCAAATGAAATGGTCACTTTTTTAATATAAAAATTAAATTTAAAAGATTCAAATAATAATAATAATTAATGACTATATAACGTTAGTTGAAATTGATGTCATACTATATACACGGAACTAGGATCTACTCGAATTGCACTATATATGTAATTGGAAGAGAGAGACAAGAGAGTATTGAATACGGCAGAGTTTATATTGTACAAGATTTAATACTGACAACATTAAACAACATTAAGTTCATATATTATTTATGTATCTTTCTGAATTGCACACTGCAATTTTAGTAAATAATTTTTTTTTTTTTTTTTAATCTTGATCATGATAGGGAAATTAGTTAATGCAAGCCAAACCCCAAGAGTAACCGAGCCATGTGCAGAACCTGAAAAAAGCACTGGGTGACATGGACATGGCATAGATTATAAGCGCCACAAGACATATTATTCCAGAGGCCTCACAAACGGCTTATTCCGTAGGATGCATCAACCATGTTTTTTATCAAGCTGAAACCAATGAATTTATCCAGCTTACATCCTCCTCCATTATTGTTCACGGAGTTGTAACGTTTGTGTTCTGAGTTAAGATATAACTTCCTATCCTGTCTTATCCGAGGTTAGAATTATGCTAGAGAAAGAATGCCTACTCGCACAAGGCAACGGTTAGGTAGTCCGTTCATTCCAGCAAGGCAGCGTTGAGAAGGAGTGGATCGGAACCTAATATCACATGATATGGAATGAAGCACAAAGCCATAAGAAAAGGTTTGCCAATTGTGATAGATAGGCAAGCATTCTTCGAATGGCGCCTAATCTCTTCCAAGCACAAATTAATTGGCTTTGTATTAAAGTGGCTATATTTTTGGCAGATTATGACGTACGTAGGCAATGAATGAAATTTGGTGGGGTACGGTTTCCACCGAGTGACGGAACCATATTCTTGTCAGAACTTGTGCGCCATTGGAATCCCGTGACCAAATTCTTACCTCACACCCATGGCCAGGCCAGCACCTTCACGGGGGAAAGCTTGGTTGGGAAGGGAAAGCCCAGACAAAGTCGTCACAAGATTGCATATATGGCAGCTAGTGATCCTTGTCCCTCACTTTGCACGTTGGAATTCACGTGGATCGCACAAAACAACCACAAGAAAGAGAAAGAGTGAGAGAGACCTAAAAGAAATATATAAATTTAAGTCTGCCCAATTCCCCATATTCAAAGAACAGGGACAAACTAAGAAGCATTCACGGGACAACTTTTAGGTAAACCGACTAAAATGTTTCTATTTGATTCCAACTCTATATATATACGATCGATGATAAGCCAGACCCAACAAAAAGAATACGAGTCCCATCTCGGAGCCCTAGTGGCGGACTCGGATAGTGTTCAGCCTCTATGGTGCATTCCACGAGACTTGTCACTTTTTGATCTTTGCTATGCGCGTTGTTACTTGTTAGGTCAAGCTAACTTTGAAAAATGGCCATGTTTGTTTCGATCTAAAAGCGTTTTCACAAAATTTTCACCTATCACTTTTCATCAATTCCAATACTTTTTTATAAATTTCAGTAACTTTTTATAAACTCCAATAACTTTTAACAAACTTTTTACAAATTTTAATAATTTTTAACAAACTTTTCACTAATCCTAATAGAATTTACACTATCTCCTAAAAACACAAATACAAAAAATATTTTCAAAATTAAACCAAACATAACCGATCACGTTGCCTGTTAATTTTGAACATAGGGTATGTGGTTAAAGTCAATTTTGGTCCAAATAGGTTCACCTAAGGTCAGCCCACTTAGGGCAATTGGACTGATCATCATTGCCCCCACCCTTTGTATATATATTTTTTATTACTATATTTTACCAATTACCTATGGAAAAACCCAGCCCACTTCCTAGTATGAAATTTCTAGCCCTTTGGGCTGGAAGTTTCAGCCCATTTAGATCAAAACTTTGGACTCGGCAACCCGTTTTCAGTCATTTTCTGACCTGCCCATCCTTAATGCCATAGATGATAAAAGCTTGTGGTGACCTGCCCATCCCATTCTTATTTGATGACCTTCCCTTGTAGCAATTTCTAATTATACTACCACAGATATCGTTTTACAAGTGGATAAAGGATGAGCGCCAGGAAGTGTGTGGGTGGGTGAGGGCTCAAACGACTGTCGTAATAGCAGAGCGAGAGAGAGCGAAACAAAGACTCATGCAGTACGTGGGGGATCAATCCGTCCGTTCAAGCTCCAGACTACAATGTGTCTGTTATGATGTATATATCGCCCTCTGTCCTCCGGATACGACATGTCGTAGGATAGAGAAGTAGCTTTCAAATTTCAATCCCACGTACGGCATGTTTTCTAGCATGGGAAGGCCATCCTATCATGTACTGATGCGTCCAATTCAAGTTTAGTCTGTATTGGTGGGATGCCATTCATGGTATCAGAAAGGCAGAGAGCCACTTTGACGCTTTCTTTGGGAGGTGAATGCATGACTTGGTCGTCGGTGCAGCGTACTGCGCCAAGTTAGTCTGTACGTACTAGTTTTTTATTATTGTTTTTTTACGTACGATGGTTTATTCGCATCAGTAAAACAATGAAAACAGCCTGCCATGAGCTCGTAAAATGAGCTCCTTAGCATCATAACTAGCTCAACTCAGAATATTGGACGCATTTGAATTGACACCGTTGAGGAAAGAACCTTTGCTTTCCCCAACGTACCTGTATAGTAGAGGTAAGGCTCTGAAGTGTGTCTAAGCAGAAAAGTGTGTCTAAGCAGAAATTCTCATCCACTGGAAAAAAAGAAAAGAAAATTGTTGAAGATTGTTCTCCAGTACTGCTATGATCAGACTAGAAATAATTAAGCATCAATCATTTTGAAGACTTATATGCGTATTTCCCCTTACAAAATCTTGGACAAAACAAAATTCCATTAAATGGATGTTAGATATATAGATTGTATACAAAGAGTTAACATATACTAGAAAAAATTCATCCAAATTAATGGGAGATATTCTAAGAAGATGACAAGATGTATTGGATAAATCAAGGTTAATTAAAAAGAAACACACAAGATCACCAATTCAAAAAATAACACACCATCTAGTAAAAGCTAATTAACTAAAGGGATATATATAGAGTGAAAATCCATGCTGATCATTACTCAGGCTTTTCATTTGGAAAGACCAACCCATGTACATTTTTCATGTTTATATATAATGGATACTAACCACTTAACAAAGAAAATATCTACTATAAAATAGGGAATAGCCAAAGAAGAAAACCCTCTTCGGAAAAGCATTCAAGCTGGTTTGTAATTATACTCGATGAAGAAACAGCATGTTCATCGTGAGTGTCAGTTTATTACAAACTTTTACTTAAAAATGAACCCAAAAGAAGAAAATTACGGTTTAATTTTGTTTGTAGTTACATTCTAAAATGCTTCATACATAATGCCTTAAAAGGATGTTGGAAGGAGTGTCTGATCGACTAGAATCAGCATATAGTGCAGAAAAGAAATTACGCCAGTACCAAATGAAAAAACGACCCAGTAGGTAAATTTAGGATTTTCTTTACTTCCTAATTAGACATTCCTGGCAATCTTTACAAGTTCATTTCGGACATTCCATTGTGAAGATCTCATATATCATTGGGAAAAGAAAACTATACATCATTTAGAAGAGGTACTGCAATATTGAAAAAAAATGGTGTATCAGCAATATCATTTAAAAAAGATTCATCATTTAGAGAGGCGTATCATTGAATGCATCATTGAAAAGAAAGGACTTTTGAAAAGAAGTGGAAGAGACACTTCTTCCATAATATGAAACCATTTGAAGGGAGACGTGCAGTAAGAATCTAAAAAGGGTATAACGTCTGATCTACTCATTTTTCTTAAAAAGGTGCATCGATTCTAAAATGGTGCAAAATTTAGAAATAATGCAACATGTGAGGGTGCCATGGACACCCATTAATGTAGTCTGGATCTGTAAATGGGATTTCGGTTTTCCAATCAGACATACATGAGTTCTTCCAACAATAACTCTTTCTTTTCTCTATGAAGTTCAAATATATGCAATCTTCCAGAAAAGTTTCTAAAGGGAAGAAGATGTACTTATAGGCAATTTCTTGTATCTTGGGGATGATGTGTTCGGAACGAGTAACAAGCTTTTATGTTGAGACAAATATCTTCTTAAAGAAAGCATCTTTTGTAGACCTCGAATTCGATATCCTCATGACCCAAATCTCTTTTTCAAAACAGTCTTCTCTGAACATAAAGTTAAGAAAAACCTGTCAAATAATACATATCCCTGAAGTTCTTTAGCTAGGTTGATCACATCATGGGACTATTGCTTTTACTCTTTAACAGTTCAACAGCAACTCATGCAGCATATCTCTTGTGCTATAAACTTCTAATTCATTAAAGAGAGTGCCAGCTGCTTCGGGACTATATATAAGGCCCAATCAAACACATTCAAGCACAATATAAGTTCATCTTCCAAGAGGCACAGGAAGTATATATAAAGGATATGATAGGAAATTTATCACCATAGAGTGATTGTATTGATCATATAGATGTTAATCTTGATAACAATACCTCTAAAATAGTATGATACAGTAGAGGAGCATAAGAAATTAGAAGCAGCTTATAACTCCACCCCTCTAACAAAATCCGTATTGTTAAGCATTTATATGCAACTATTTCATGAAAAAGCCTTGGGTTTCGACATTTCACAGTAAAGAAGGGAAGAGAAAAAAAAGCTAGGTAGATGAAACCTCCAATTACTCAGTTCTAATTTTGGTTTCTATTGTTTGCGGTCTAGAGAAAAGGTTAAAAGTACAAATAGGTTGAGAGTAGCACTCAAAGGGAAACGTTAATTAATTGTTTCTATGGCCAGCCATGTAACATAAACAACCAACTCATTGAATAGCACGCACTAAAAAATTCACACAGAGACAGGAACTTTTCTTATCTTATGCAATGAAAGCTGCGATAGAGAGGCAGTAAACTCTGCATAGAGAGACATTAGCTGGTTGTCATCATGAGACATAAATAAATGCCTGGGAGATTATTTAAGTCTCAAATCTTTAGTGGCTCTACAAAAAGGAGACAGCTGAAAGGAACACAAAGAGAGTTATATAGAGCGCCTTTGAATTTACTATAATATTTATGCATCTGGAAAGAGGTATGATCAACATGACCCCAATATGGAATGTTCACTATCTTCTTTCCAAATTTGGCCACGGAAATAATCAACATACTTCATCAGTACATAAATAGCTGTTATTAAAAACACCTGAAAATCAACACGCACTTAATAAGAACTTCTTTCCTATTATAGAAAGCACACATACTACTTCCATCTACATCACTACACGATCCATATAGCCATCGACAAGAAAATCACACACCATACACAAATTAGGAGCCTTTCAAATCCAACCTTAACGGGAACTGGATCCCTTATTTCACCTACTATTCAAGAGCACATGTAAAAGCTTCACCAAATTCCATATCAGAGCAAGAGTTTGAAGAAAGAAACATCACTTATCTCCAAACAAGTAACCGAGAGATGAATCTCCGCCTGGAACAGATTTCACTTTTGTTGATGGACGATCCTGAAGTGTTATGAAGCATAAGAAAACTTTTGTAAAAGATAAGGTGCAAAAGCACGTACGCAACACAAAATACGAAAACAACTTACAGTAATGAAGTTCCCTGAATTTTGGCCTTGAGCACGGTGGTAGTTGTTCTCAACTTTTTCTTTCTCTGTAGGAGTACGACTATCATGAGGCTTCTGATCATCTGTGCTGGTATCGATACCATATGGAGGTGGGTTAACTGTTCGTGTGGGAGGAGAAGCACTTGGCTTCTCACCGGAGCCAAAGAGGTATCCCAGGGAACTTTGCCCCCCGCCGTAGCTCTCACCTCTACTCATGGTTATCTCTAAGATCTGTCAATTAAGTACTTAATTTGTAATTACGAGAGGAACAAGGACAGTGAACCCTAATATATATATATACATATATATATATACAGCGTGCTCGCTAGTGGTATCATGTATGAATGTATGGTCCCATATATCATGTTTGTGCATCGCACATGATGATCCGCTTTGCCTAAGTGGTCTTGATGTCCATCATGAATTAGAAAGACCAAAATTGACCATGATGATGCCCTTTAGTTGACATGCCATCTAATGGATCAAACAACGCGATGCATGCGATGCAACATCTATGCCATTGCCTGGACTAACTTATGTCTTATGAGTGTACATATTCATGCATGTTACGGTCATGACAATGGTAAAAAGCTCCGATAATGCTAATTCCGTCATGCGGACGAAAATCACGGTCATAGTTACCTCGTACACTCGTCTATTAAACCATGAATTAGGGTAAGTTAGTCATCTCCTTGTCCTTTACGGCAGTTAATTTGCAATGGTTTAAGTCTCATCGAAGTCGCCTTTTCAACACGCCCTCCAGCAATGTCAGTACTCTATGAAAGAGCTTTGACAGCTGTACATAATTTCTTTTCAATAAAAATTGATTAGAACTCCTTCTAAAACTGAAAAAGTTTTGAATCAATATCATAACATCCCGAGTCCTGCATGGACTTAGAAAAGAGAAATAACAAGAAAATAATGATATAAGGTTAAGTCTCACATTGAGATTTTATTAGTAGAACTAAGACTTAAAATGATTTAAGAAGTTTTAAAAGTAACATTGTCTAATCCTTTCGAAGTTAAAACGTAGATGTAATTAGTATTATCTTTAAAAGATATTTATAGATATATCAGCGGAAATTTCTAGAAAGAAGCGTAGCTGTTCTTGTTATGGTGTACTTTTCAACCTACTACCTAAATAGATGCGGCATATGAGATGTGTACATTTCATAACAAGTCTGCAAGATTAATGATCAAGGAATTTAAGTTGGTTGAATGTCTAAATCGTGTGGGGTTCGCTTGGCCTTACGAACCGATCAATTAATTAACGAGAGAAGTTAGAATTAGAGGTATATTTGAGTCCATTAATTAGGTGCAAGTCAACACTATTGATTAGCCTTCTGTAATCGAGATTTATTAGCCCACATATTATTACTTCTTTTTTTTCAACTTCTGCATAGAGAGATTGGCCCATTTGTCTTGCCATGCTGCGACATCTACAGTAGAGATTCGGCAATAAACTACCAGTCTAATCAATAGAACTGATCAGAGTACATGTGATCCAGGGGCGGAGACAAGGGCGGACCCAAAACCTTAAAAAATCTCATCCAAATTACATCCCTGCCCCCAAAATTGGAAAAAATTTCATGTAATATTACATTCCCCTCTTAATTTTCTGAATTGCAGTTATTTTATCCGAATGAGTTTTCTTAAAAAAAAAAAAACCACTGGGGCTTACAAGCCCAAAGAAGTAGTGCACCCCGTATGTTCGATATTAATCTTTAGAAAACTCAATTGACATAGAATTTTTTTACACCCAAATAACATAACAAGTAGGTTTTTATCTTTTTTTTTAAAAAAAAAAATCAAAACTAAACGATTGTGTGTTTGGAGATCTCCAACCATTCTAAATCACAACTAGATCATGACAATATAGTTTCAAACCAACACCAGCTTTTTTTAAAGGATAAATTGATACAATAATCAGACACAAAAATCTTACAACTAATATAATAAAATGATATAGTTAATGACTTTATTTTATCTTTTTCTCTTCAATCTCTCATTGTTTACTGTAGTTTCTCTAATTCTTATGTGATGTTTGGCAAGCAATTTTTTAAGAATTTTCAGTTTGCAGGAGATAATTTTTGAGTTTGACTTTTTATTGGGGGTTTATAAAAAAAGTTAGTGAAAAAGTTAAAGAATGTTTGATTGTAAAATGATTTTTATTGGAGTTTGTTAAAAAGTAAGGAAAGAGAAAATTTAATGGATTTTTTAATGAAAAAGTAATGGAGTTCATTAAAATGTAAGGAAAAAGAATATTTGATGTAATTTTTTTTATGAAAAAGTATTGAAGTTGATGTGAAAAAGTGCTGGAATTTGTGTAAAAATTTTGAGATTTTAATGTTTGATAGTAAAAATTGAATTTTTGAAAAATTTTCTCAAAAAATTTGAAAATTTTCCTTAATCCTGACGTCACTTCACCATTTGATGAAAATATTTTAGTTAAACTGATAATTTTAACGGAAAAAATATTGAGCTAAATATTTGTGATCTTTCATTACTAAAGACATAATCCCTTTCTAGGTCAATAATTAAATATGTTCAATTTTTTTTTTATCTTGAATTAATTTATAAAATTTATTATTATTATATACTACCAATAAAAAGTAATATTAAAATATAGTAATGTTAAACATAAAAAATTAGATATAAAATTACTGCCCTCAATTATTTATGCTAAATCATGTGCGAAGAACAGATAAAAGACTTTAACACGTTAATATCTTGGTATCAACGGACTTTAACGAAACAAAAGTGGGTTTCCTCAGAAAAGTAGCTTAAGCCAACAAAAACCACAACTAATTGGTTGGTTTCCTTAAAAAAGGGAAATAAGTTCCTCCAGAACTTAGCTTGTTAGATATGTAATTTTGCAAAATATTGTCCCCATAAGTATAGTAACTTATAATATTAATATATATTATATATATATATATATATATGTGTGTGTGTGTATAATTCCGTTGATGCGTTTTTAGCACTTGCCCACATAAGGGTTTGCAATAAGACATATTTTAATAACAGGTATATATGCGAGCTATATATATATATAACCTAAATTTAGGAACTCAAGTCCCGGACAGTTGGCGGAAATTGAAGGGTTCATGAAAAGATCGATCGAGGACTGATAACTAATGAATTTAGTGCCTGTATGTTTCAGCCTTTTGCAGTACGTGTCGAAGCCAAAAAAAGAAAGCCTTCAGGACAGTACTGAAAAGATAATCGGTGGGCAAGTCTGTTGATTTGAATGGTATTCAGTACATACTTTCAAATTGATCGGTCATGATGTATAATATTCTTCATGGAGTAACCTTTTGCCTAATTGGCGCGCGACAACCTTATCAGTTTTAGATAGAATCTTTCTGGAATCAAAGCTGATCCTCATGCATGCGGTCTTTTCAGAAAATCAATAATGCATGCCATTAGAAACGCCAGCTAAAGATTTTGTGACATCTAATGACGTAAGTGATCTCTCACGCAGAAAACACATGACAACCGCTTTGAAGTCATATCCTTAATTGTCAAGAGGAAAAGCAAACATAATATATTCCCTCGTAATGGATATTATGGAGGGAGGGTATATATATATTCTGTAATACCCCGTCTCGAAAAGTTAAGCGAGCAATTTAAATTTTAAACAAAAAGAGAGGTTAAATACTATTTTAAATTTTGAATAGAGTTGATCGTAATTTTTGAATTTAAAAATATTGAAATGGAGATGTGATTTATATTTGAATTTAAAGATTTGGATGGAAATTTGTTCTTAGATTTGAATTTAAATGTTAAGATATGGATAAAGATTTCTTTTATGTTTAAATTTGAAAGATGTGGATAATGATTTTGTATTTGAATTTAAAAGTGACGGATAAAGATATGTTTGAATTTTAAAAATTGAAGAGATTGAAATTAATAAATGGTCTCAAAGAATGTATATTGGAGACTAAAATTTGGATTGAGGTGGTACTACTAAGTTTTGAGATATTGTTTAGCAATTATTTGAAAAGTTTTAAGGGTTGGTTAAG
>CM025852.1:3577020-3685762 GCA_003952965.2 Morella rubra
GGAGGACCTTTCATCTTCTCAATCAATTCAACAGCTTCCTTGATAAAACCAGCATGGCCCAAGAGATCAACCATGCATCCAAAGTGCTCTATCTCTGGCTAAATGTCATAATTTTCTATCATTAGCTTAAAGTAACGCCTGCCCTCACTGACCAAACCCGCTCTACTACAGGCATTCAAGACCCCAATGAAAGTCACATTCACAGGACGGAAGCCTTCATTCACGAACATTTCAAAAAGTGCAAGAGCTTCATTCATGATTTGCTTGTTCTCGTCCCTTGCTTTTGGTGTTATGCACAATCTTCGGTTTAGATCTGCAATTTAGTTCAATTGGTATCGTGGAGATGTTCAGTTCCTTGTTTGAGATTTCACGAACAAATGAGGAAGAAGAACAAAATTGTGCGCACGATTCGTTTAAAAACTGGTTGTCGTTTTTTAACTTGTGCAGATGATTGGAATGCTGATGTGGAAAAATTGAGGAAGCTAGCGAGGATGCTGACGTGTTTGTGGATTTCATTAAAGGGACTGACGGAATGACCAAATAGTTACCTGGGTTATGACTCAGTGACTATTAAGTATAAAAAATATCCTAGCGACTATTTTCGTCATAAGGGGCAAAACTTAGTGACCAAATATTCAATTTCCTTAAAAAATCAATCCTAAACTTTTGAGTACTCAGGTGGTGTTTGAGGAGTTCTGTTACTGTATGCCGCTCTTATGTGTGAAGTAGTGTGTATGGAAGGCTTTGATTCTGACAATCTCAAGCGTGACATCTCATTTCATAGTATTTGTTTTCAAAATTTTAATTCCTTAAAATTTTATTATTATTACAAAAATTTCTCTCTTCTCACATTTTCACCAACTTTTTTTAATTTTTCACCAACTTTTTCATTCTCTCTCATTACTTTTTCACCAACTCTTAAAATTTTACTCTAAAATTTTAAGAAAATTTTGTTCCCAAACACCATGATATACCCACCTGCCACCAATCCGACCCACCTGAGATACCCACCCGCCTGAAACGTAAAACGGCCATCTTCTTCCTCTTGTTAAGAAGAGAAAGAACCATTCTTCCTCTCTTGCTCTTCCGATCGACTCCAAAGATAAAAAATCGTTGTTCTTCCTCTCTTGCGCTTGCGTCGTGGGATGCAGATTTTTGTGAAGACTTTGAATGGGAAAACCATAACCTATGTTGGTTTCTGAGCTGGCTTGTAGTTTTACGTTCATTCGATAATCATGGGTCCTTTACTGAATGGGAAAACCATAACCTATGTTGGTTTCTGAGCTGGCTTGTAGTTTTATGTTCATTCGATAATCATGGGTCCTTTACTGGCGGTCTTTCATTCACCTTCAGTCAGCGTTTCAAATGAAATGCAGATTCAGTCGAGGACGAGCAAGAGAGGAAGATGGGTTTTTTGGGATTGGATTCGGTGCTAAGTGTATGGGAGCTAAGTGTGTAAAGGGAGGGCTGAAATTTTAAATCTCGGATCTTACGTTCATGAAATGGGCACCTCATTTAATGAGGTGGGAGGGGGGGAAAAAAGAGCTCAAAACTCGGAAGTTAAAAAAAGAAAAGGGTCGATAAATTCAATTGCATTTAATTTTCCTCACATCTTCGATTGCGATTCAGATTATGGTTTTGTTGAAAGGCTTAACAAATTTTCAATTGCGTTTAATTTTTCTTCATATTGTCCATGGCAATTCAGCTTTAGTTTTTTTTTTTTTTTTTCCTCCCACCTCATTAGATGATGTGCTCATTTCGTGAACGTCAGATCTAATTTAAAATCTTTGTCCTTCCTTTACACACTTAGCACCGAATCGGGTCAGATTGGTGGCGGGTGAGAATCTCATTAAATGAGGTGTCACACTTGAAACCGTCAAATTGTCTGTATTTAATCTAGGCCTTTGGTTCCAAGAGCTTTATACAGTAACCGGTGTTTAAATGCCAAAATTTTAAATTTTAGGCTCAAAATTTTGGATTTTTCACGTTTCTGTTAGTCCTCTGGCAGTCTCCTTAATACACGTCAGTGCTAGTATCCAGGTCACACGCATAGGCCATGTCATCATCCTACCACCTCCGCGTTTCTTGCGAAAACGACAATTCCTCCCTAAGATCTCCCTCCAAATCTCTCTCCTCTCTGTATCTCTGTCGCTGTCTCTCATTCTCTCCATATATTTCCAACCACTTCGGCTCTGTAATTGTGCCTCGTCGAAACTCGATCGGTCGGCACAGAACCCAACTTTTCCTCCATCACTCTTTCTGCCTTTTTTTCTTTTGCTTTCTCGCCCAAGAAAACTGACTGTTTCTCTCCTTGAATTCATGGAGTGAGAAGATTTGAATTCATCCAGGAATACGATATTTGCTTCTTTCATTATAGATCAGGGAAAAGATTTGTGTGAAAGAATATTTTCATTTCATGATTCAGATTCACCGAATTGTTTTCACATAGCTAACTCTTTTGCAAACTATTAATATAGTTCTCTAAACCCTAACTATTATATGGCGTCAAAGATCTCAGATGCATGAACTTGCCCTAATATTTGAATTTAACGATCTACTTATAGCTGAGCGCGCGTCACACTGGCCATTTGGAATTTCCATGTACACCTCGTGGATAATATCTTGATTATATATTATTGAGACTTTAGTAGATGCGTGTGTGAATTGATATAATATCTTTAGGTTGTGTGTTCTACTAGCATTTCTCTAGGAAAAAGAAAGAAGCTAATTAAAGAAGGTTTTAGACACGTACGACAGAAGGAAAAAGCAAGGCTTTGAAAAGGAATTTGAACTATTCAAGCAATTAGGTGTACTCAATATAGGATGCGGTCTGGAGATGAGTTTTAACTATACAAGCAAGGTGACAATTATATAACTTGCGAGAGCGCAGTAGATATATATACACCTGACATATATCTAAGTTACCTGATTAATTCTATAGACTCCACACTCTCAAAGTTGGACCGTTTAAAAGGGGAAAGGTAAAATCTGGCTCAATGAATTATTGGGAAAGATCTAGGGTCCATGTGAAAGACATTGAGTGCAAGAATTGGTTCCATGCACATGCAAGACCCGTAGCTCAGTTGCCAACGAGCATGTGCCGGGCCCCGGCCATGCCCAAATGACTTCAAAGGTAATTCAAAAGCGCCAGGTCGTCGCAATAATTGGAAGAACGGAATGAATGGTATCTTCTTTTAGACCAGCGCGGGGGGCCGCTGTGTGTTGGACATGCAAAAAATATATATACAAGAAGCACGACAACTGCTTGGACCTCCATTACAGGGAATATTGGAATCTGAACAACAGGAGTAATTGATTTAATTTTGCTGGGCTACATTAATGTATTGATGCAAATTACTTTAGAAAAAATATGAACTAAATATTGTTATGTGAAACTATCATTTATCTCAAAAGCTTAAGCTGATAGTGTTAAGCTTTGCAGAATGGAGACAAAGTTTGAGAGAATTGACTATCTTCATATATTCAATGTATGATTACAAGCAGTGAATTTATACTGTGTCTAAGGCTAATAAACTAGGAAAGGAGCAGCTGTGCAAGATCCTTCCATATCGTGGTTGATGAGGAATGAAACTATGCTGCGTGTTATAAAATTCTAACCATAAATGAAATAGAGATGTTGGTAACGTTAATACTCCCCCTCAAGTTGGAGCATGAAGATTCTAAATGAATAACTTGCGAGATAATTGGTGAAATAATTCATGACCCAAGGCTTTGGTAAAAATGTTAGTGAGTTCTGCTGAGGCTGGGACATGAGTGGTGGTAATGAGGCCAGTGTGTAATTTCTTACGGACTAGATGACAGTAGATTTCGATGTGTTTGGTGTTCATGGAAGACGAGATTCTTGGCAATGTGGAGGGCAGCTTGGTTATCACAATAGAGTTGCATGGGCCCAGAATGAGAGAGCCGAAGATCATGGAGGAGAGACCGGAGCCAAGTGAGTTCACATGTGGTAGAGGCCATGGCACGATATTCTACTTCAGCGGAGGAACAGGAGACGTGGATTGCTTTTTAGCGAGCGCCCGGGGAGTAGTAGGACTAGGGCTAGACCGGACCAGACCGCAAAATCGGACAAGAACGGATTGATCTATATTTGGGGCCAAGTTTAATCTGGTCCGGGATGGATTTATTAATTCCGGACATACGGATTTTTAACGTCAAAACAAATCAAAATAACCCAAAACTGTCTGACCCTAGATAAGTCCTAACAGTCCCTTGAGTCCCTTCCAGCCTTCCCCCTTCGAAATTAAGTCCTCCCTTTCCTATTATTTACAAAAAAAAAAATAATTAAAAAAAAAGTAGGCAAAAAAAATAAAAATTTAGGAAAAAAAATTAAACCGGTCTGGACCACTTAAGTGGTCCGAGACGGACGCTCTGGTCGGTCCTTCATTTTAGGTACAATCGAAAATCCGGTCCTACCAAATTTCCGGTCCAAAAACCGGACCGAATTTCCAGTTGTGCAGCCCTAAGTAGGACAACTGGTCTAATCGGAGTCTGAATAGGCGGAAACCTACAAAATATTGTTAGTTGGGTAAAAAAGATCTTGACCAGGTGTAGATTTAATGTACCGTAGGATGTGGACAACAGCATCATAGTGAGGTTGCCGAGGGACATGCATAAACTGGCTGAGAAGATTGACCGGGAAAACAATATCGGGACGAGTGATAGTGAGATAAATCAGCTGTCCGACTAGGCGATGATAGATGCTAGGATCAGCTAAGGGATCACCGTCAATGTCAGTGAGTTTGAGATGTTGTTTCATTAGAGTGAGGGCTGGGTGAGCGTCGAGGTGGCCACTCTCAGTGAGGATGTCCAGAGCATATTTACGTTGGTTAAGAAAGATGCCGGAAGGCAAGCGAGCAACCTCCAGACCCATAAAATATTTTAGGGGTCCAAGATCTTTGAGTTTAAAACAGCAGCTCAGGAACTCTTTGAGGTGTTAGATGTGAGATAAATCATTGCCTGCCAAAAGGATGTTGTCAATATAAACAAGAATTAAGGTGAAAAGAGAACCTTTGCAGTAAATAAAGAGAGAGTGGTCAGCTTGAGAGGGTTGAAAACCAGAGTCCAAAAGGACATAGGAGAGTTTGGCAAACCAGTTGTGAGATGCTTGTTTTAGTCCGTAAAGGGATTTTTGTAAGCGACAGACACGCAACTTTCCCTCATAGCAATAGCCAAGTGGGGGTTTCATGTAGACTTCTTCATCGAGATCACCATGGAGGAAGGCGTTGTTGATATCCAGCTGATGGAGAACCCGCCATTTGGGAGCGGCAATTGCAAGGACACATCTAACAGTGACAAATTTAGAAACAAGGGCAAAAGTGTCATGATAATCAAGACCTTCAACCTGAGTATAACCTTTGGCGACCAAAAGAGTTTTGTGACTTTCAATTGATCCGTTAGCACGAAGTTTGGTTTTGAAAATCCATTTACAGCCAATGAGTTTCTTACTGGGAGGAAGAGATTGGAGAGACCAGGTTTGATTCGTATCAAGAACCTTTAACTCAACTTGCATAACATCACACCAATGAGAATGACGGATGGTAGCTGAGTAACTGGTGGGATCATCATGATGAGATAAAGAAGTAAGAAAAGCTAAATGGCGAGAATTAAAACGATGATATGATAAATGTGCAGAGAGACAGTGAACCGTACCTGAGAGAGGTTGGGAGAGGGGGAAGCCCAAAGGGACAAAGGTAGGATTGGACAAATACAGTCACGGAGATAAGAGGGACGAGAAGCGAGACGTTTAGGGCGAGTGGAGGGTGAGGGAAGCAAAGGAGGGGATGAGATAGAAGAAAAGGCAGGGATGAGGGTGGGATAGAAGAAGGGGCGGGGATAGGAGTAGGAGAAAGAGAGAGATCAGGAATAGGTAAAGGGGTGACAAGGTCGGATGATGGATAAAGACTGGGTGCTTGGTAAGGAAAAAGAGTTTCTTCAAAAGTGACATCTCAAGACATGAATTTTTTTTTGTCTCGAGATCATAGACATGATAAGCACTATGATGAGATGGATAACTAAGAAAAATACAACGGCGAGCATGCGGTGAAAACTTGTCTCAATGAGAGGACAAAGTTTGAGCATAACACAAACAACCAAAAATGTGAAAATGAGTATAGGTGGGAGGTGTTTGGAAAAGGAGTTCATAGGGAGATTTATTTTGAAGACTAGGGGATGGTGTGCGATTAATGAGATAAGTGGCGGTTAAGATACATTCACCCCAAAAAGTGAGGGGTAGGTGGGCGTGGCAATGAAGACATCTGACTATATTAAGAAGGTGACGATGTTTTCTTTCGACAACACTATTTTGTTCGGGAGTCTCGACGTAGGTTATTTTCATGAAAAATACCATGAATGTGGAAATTGAGTGTGAATAAAAGCGAAAAAAATGCGTGAGACAAGAATATGCATCATATTTGAAACGTATTAAATAAAACCATGTGGTGCGAGAATAGTCGTCGACTATTGTCAAAAAATAATGTGCACCAGAAAGAGGGGGAGTGGAATATCCACCACAAATGTCACAATAAATACGATTAAAACAAACCATGCTTTTATTCAAATTTAGAGAAACAGGAAGACGAGTTTATTTAGCTCAAGCACATCACAATGAAAACTAACAGGAGAAACATTAAGAGTTTTAGGAATACAAGCTAAAGAAGGGTGATCTAGGCGAGCATGCCATAAAGGGGTGGAAGAAGTATGGTGAGACAAAAAACTGGAGGCTGAAAAAGGCTTAAAATAATAGTGACCATCGCGGACTTCACCCGTTCCAATCAGCCTCTTCATTGCAAGGTCTTTTTCCAAAAAAATTGAGAAAAATAGGCAACACATTTAAAAGCACTAGTAATTTTGCTAATAGACAATAAATTAAGTTTAAATTGAGGGACCAAAAGAACATTGTCAAGAGTTAAATTAGGAGATAAACAAATAGTGTCGGAATGTGTGATAGGAACAGTAGCACCATTAGGTGATTTAACAGGACAAGGATAAGCAAGTAAATTAATATTAGTAAGACGAGATTTGTTGGAAATCATATAATCCGATGCTCCGGAACCTAAAACCCATTCAACATTAGGAAAAGCAAAAACTGAGTGATAAGAGACGATTTTACCAGCAAAATTGATCAAACTAGACACTGCAGGGGTATTTTTGGAATTGAAAATTTCCATCAATTGCTGAAACTAATCATGGGAAAGCCCTGGAGGGGTTTGATTTTTGGGTGCACCGTTCTCAAGGGAATCACCTAGAACCAGAACCTGGTTGGCAGAAGAGGGCGCGACAATGGCAGGGTGGCTATCAGAGGAGCCTGCTGGAGCACGAGAGGAGTTACGATGACCTGGGGGGAAGCCATGGAGGCAGTAGCATTGGTCTTGCCAGTGTCTGTCGTGGTGGCAATGAGAGCAACAGGGACGTCCTCTGCCGTGTCCATGGGAGTCAGACGATCTAAAGGAGGGCTGGTTGGCTGCCATGGCAGCGACATCAGGTTGGAGAGATGGAAGATGCAAGAGGCATTGTTGTTCTTCTTGGTGGAGGGTCAAATAAACTTTGTAAAAGGGAGGCAGTGGGTCCATGGCAAGCAAATGACTTCGGATGGCAGCAAATGAGTCATGAAGACCTATGAGGAATTCGACGATTTTCTCAGTGTCACAGAGTTGTTGGGTTTCTTTGAAGGCATTGCAGGTGCAAGGAGGGACAGATTGGAGCACAGAGAGTTCGTCCCAATAGCCTTTGAGAATTATGAAGTAATTTGGAAGAGATCGACTGCCCTGGGAAAGAGTTGCAATGTCGCGTTTGAGTTGGAAGATACAAGGATTGTTGGATTGAGCAAATCGATCTTGGAGATCAAGCCAAACAGCACAGGGGCTATTGAGATAAAGAGGCTGTCGACAATGGTTTTGGATGGAATTGAGGATCCATGACAAAACCATGTCATTGCAGCATTCCCAAAACTATATCTCAGTGGGAGAGGAGGTCGGTTTGGACAAAAGAACCAAAAGGAAAATGAAACAAAAAAGAAATAGGTAAATCGAAAAGGAGTGACAGCAGGAAAAGTTTAAAAACTAAAAAAGTTCCAAAGGAGTTTATTTGGCAAAAAACTAGTGATAAGATAAATCAGCTGTCCGACTAGGCGATGATAATGCTAGGATCAGCTAAGGGATCACCGTCAATGTCGTTGTTTCATTAGAAGAAGGTGGCCACTCTCATGTCCAGAGAAAGAAAGATGCCGGAAAAGCGAGCAACCTCCAGACCCAAAAATATTTTAGGGGTCCAAGATCAAAACAGCAGCTCAGGAACTCTAAAATTGCCTGCCAAAAGGACAATATAAACAAGAATTAAGGTGAAAAGAGAACCTTTGCAGTAAATAAAGAGAGACAAGATGAAAACCAGAGTCCAAAAACATAAGAGTTTGGCAAACCAGTTGTGAGATGCTTGTTTTAGTCCGTAAAGGGATTTTTGTAAGCGACAGACACGCAACTTTCCCTCATAGCAATAGCCAAGTGGGGGTTTCATGTAGACTTCTTCATCGAGATCACCATGGAGGAAGGCGTTGTTGATATCCAGCTGATGGAGAACCCGCCATTTGGGAGCGGCAATTGCAAGGACACATCTAACAGTGACAAATTTAGAAACAAGGGCAAAAGTGTCATGATAATCAAGACCTTCAACCTGAGTATAACCTTTGGCGACCAAAAGAGTTTTGTGACTTTCAATTGATCCGTTAGCACGAAGTTTGGTTTTGAAAATCCATTTACAGCCAATGAGTTTCTTACTGGGAGGAAGAGATTGGAGAGACCAGGTTTGATTCGTATCAAGAACCTTTAACTCAACTTGCATAACATCACACCAATGAGAATGACGGATGGTAGCTGAGTAACTGGTGGGATCATCATGATGAGATAAAGAAGTAAGAAAAGCTAAATGGCGAGAATTAAAACGATGATATGATAAATGTGCAGAGAGACAGTGAACCGTACCTGAGAGAGGTTGGGAGAGGGGGAAGCCCAAAGGGACAAAGGTAGGATTGGACAAATACAGTCACGGAGATAAGAGGGACGAGAAGCGAGACGTTTAGGGCGAGTGGAGGGTGAGGGAAGCAAAGGAGGGGATGAGATAGAAGAAAAGGCAGGGATGAGGGTGGGATAGAAGAAGGGGCGGGGATAGGAGTAGGAGAAAGAGAGAGATCAGGAATAGGTAAAGGGGTGACAAGGTCGGATGATGGATAAAGACTGGGTGCTTGGTAAGGAAAAAGAGTTTCTTCAAAAGTGACATCTCAAGACATGAATTTTTTTTTTGTCTCGAGATCATAGACATGATAAGCACTATGATGAGATGGATAACTAAGAAAAATACAACGGCGAGCATGCGGTGAAAACTTGTCTCAATGAGAGGACAAAGTTTGAGCATAACACAAACAACCAAAAATGTGAAAATGAGTATAGGTGGGAGGTGTTTGGAAAAGGAGTTCATAGGGAGATTTATTTTGAAGACTAGGGGATGGTGTGCGATTAATGAGATAAGTGGCGGTTAAGATACATTCACCCCAAAAAGTGAGGGGTAGGTGGGCGTGGCAATGAAGACATCTGACTATATTAAGAAGGTGACGATGTTTTCTTTCGACAACACTATTTTGTTCGGGAGTCTCGACGTAGGTTATTTTCATGAAAAATACCATGAATGTGGAAATTGAGTGTGAATAAAAGCGAAAAAAATGCGTGAGACAAGAATATGCATCATATTTGAAACGTATTAAATAAAACCATGTGGTGCGAGAATAGTCGTCGACTATTGTCAAAAAATAATGTGCACCAGAAAGAGGGGGAGTGGAATATCCACCACAAATGTCACAATAAATACGATTAAAACAAACCATGCTTTTATTCAAATTTAGGAAACAGGAAGACGAGTTTATTTAGCTCAAGCACATCACAATGAAAACTAACAGGAGAAACATTAAGAGTTTTAGGAATACAAGCTAAAGAAGGGTGATCTAGGCGAGCATGCCATAAAGGGGTGGAAGAAGTATGGTGAGACAAAAAACTGGAGGCTGAAAAAGGCTTAAAATAATAGTGACCATCGCGGACTTCACCCGTTCCAATCAGCCTCTTCGTTGCAAGGTCTTTTTCCAAAAAAATTGAGAAAAATAGGCAACACATTTAAAAGCACTAGTAATTTTGCTAATAGACAATAAATTAAGTTTAAATTGAGGGACCAAAAGAACATTGTCAAGAGTTAAATTAGGAGATAAACAAATAGTGTCGGAATGTGTGATAGGAACAGTAGCACCATTAGGTGATTTAACAGGACAAGGATAAGCAAGTAAATTAATATTAGTAAGACGAGATTTGTTGGAAATCATATAATCCGATGCTCCGGAACCTAAAACCCATTCAACATTAGGAAAAGAACTGAGTGATAAGAGACGATTTTACCAGCAAAATTGATCAAACTAGACAACAGGGGTATTTTTGGAATTGAAAATTTCCATCAATTGCTGAAACTTCATGGGAAAGCCCTGGAGGGGTTTGATTTTTGGGTGCACCGTTCTCAAGGGACAAGGATAAGCAAGTAAATTAATATTAGTAAGACGAGATTTGTTGGAAATCATATAATCCGATGCTCCGGAACCTAAAACCCATTCAACATTAGGAAAAGCAGAAACTGAGTGATAAGAGACGATTTTACCAGCAAAATTGATCAAACTAGACACTGCAGGGGTATTTTTGGAATTGAAAATTTCCATCAATTGCTGAAACTGATCATGGGAAAGCCCTGGAGGGGTTTGATTTTTGGGTGCACCGTTCTCAAGGGAATCACCTAGAACCAGAACCTGGTTGGCAGAAGAGGGCGCGACAATGGCAGGGTGGCTATCAGAGGAGCCTGCTGGAGCACGAGAGGAGTTACGATGACCTGGGGGGAAGCCATGGAGGCAGTAGCATTGGTCTTGCCAGTGTCTGTCGTGGTGGCAATGAGAGCAACAGGGACGTCCTCTGCCGTGTCCATGGGAGTCAGACGATCTAAAGGAGGGCTGGTTGGCTGCCATGGCAGCGACATCAGGTTGGAGAGATGGAAGATGCAAGAGGCATTGTTGTTCTTCTTGGTGGAGGGTCAAATAAACTTTGTAAAAGGGAGGCAGTGGGTCCATGGCAAGCAAATGACTTCGGATGGCAGCAAATGAGTCATGAAGACCTATGAGGAATTCGACGATTTTCTCAGTGTCACAGAGTTGTTGGGTTTCTTTGAAGGGCATTGCAGGTGCAAGGAGGGACAGATTGGAGCACAGAGAGTTCGTCCCAATAGCCTTTGAGAATTATGAAGTAATTTGGAAGAGATCGACTGCCCTGGGAAAGAGTTGCAATGTCGCGTTTGAGTTGGAAGATACAAGGATTGTTGGATTGAGCAAATCGATCTTGGAGATCAAGCCAAACAGCACAGGGGCTATTGAGATAAAGAGGCTGTCGACAATGGTTTTGTTGATGGAATTGAGGATCCATGACAAAACCATGTCATTGCAGCATTCCCAAAACTATATCTCAGTGGGAGAGGAGGTCGGTTTGGACAAAGAGCTATCAACAAAGTTGTGTTTGTTTTTGGCATTCAAGGCAATTTTCATGGCTCTCTGCCATTTGGGAAAATTGTCACCGTTGAGGAGAGTGGAAACTAAGATGGCACCAGGATAGTCGGAAGAATGGAGGAAAAAAGGAGAATTGGGATCCAGCGTTGGAGTGGATTTTAGAGGAATAATAGGGTTGGATTTGGGAGGAGAACCCTCCAGAGAAAAGTCAAGGCTGGAATCAGACATGGAGAGAAAAAAAATTATGGCTGTGATAACATGTTAAGCTTTGCAGAATGGAGACAAAGTTTGAAAGAATTGACTATCTTCGTATATTCAAAGTATGATTACAAGTAGTGAATTTATATTGTCTAAGATTAATAAATTAGGAAAGGAGCGGCTATGCAAGATCCTTCCACATCATGGTTGATAAGGAATGAAACTATGGTGTGTGCTATACAATTCTATCTATAAACGAAATAGAGACGTTGGGAACGTTAATAGATAGGAAGAGATCATAGATTTAATTATTTTGAATTATATTCTCTCATACTCTCTCTCACGTGTGGGGTGGATTCTCTTTTAATTGGGAAGTCCATCACATACAATATTTAATTGAAATTGGGGTGAAGTGCGGAGTTAGGTTTCGAACTCAGAACCTTGGCTCTAATGCCATGTGAAACTATCAACTATCCCAAATTAAAGATTAAGCTGATAGGAAAAATATGTTTTATTATTTGAATTATATTGTCTAACATGTTCAACTTTCATGTATCATGATAGTCTCATATCGTGTAATAACACGTTAAAGAAGAAAGTGTTGATTAATTAGTATATTAGCTTAATCTATTACGTAGCAAATCTTTGGCCGGCCAGTTCATGAAGCTTCAAGTGCATGTGTAATGGCCCAGATATGTTAAGTTCCATATTGTCTGTTGAATTATAACAAAGTCACCTCAGTGCGTATAGTCAGTGGCGGAACCAGGACTTAAGTTGAGGGGGGGAGGGCAAACTCATAAGGAGAAAAAAAAAAAAAAATTTCCTACGTAATGCATAAAAGAAAAAAATTTCTTACCGTACAGTCATATTGTACAATATCGAAAACACATTAACTAATCAATAATTCACAATTCATTAATTTCAATTTTAACAATTGGTCAAAAACCAACAGAACTAATATAAGCTCTAACCTCCAATCTCCAACAAATTGTCAAAAACCACCTTAGAACATCAACTGCTCGCTTAGGGGTGGTTGCACCAAAAAAAAATCTGGAGCCTATACAATTCTCTCGTTTTGCATAAACCAAGCAATTACTTGGTCAAAGGTTCTAGAAAAATAAATTATCAAGGCCAGAGCTTTAATCACTAGGCTAACTCTTGAGGTTAAATTTTATATACTTTGTTTGGAAAGTTTTTTTTGAGATCTTATGATGAAAAATGATTTTCTGACTGAATTTACTAACCCAGGAAAAAAAAAAATTTACCCCTAAAAAAAGGTAAAAAGAAATTGAGCTTTTTTTTTCTATTTCCTTTTTCCTAAGAATTTTTTTTTTTGGTAATAAACTTAAATCCAAAATCTGAACTAATTCCTTCTAAGAAGGCTTAAGGGGAACCCAAAACAAAAAATATATATAAAAATAAAAGAAAGAAAGAAAACTGAGAATGAGACGCTCAGACGCAGAGAGGGAGAAGATTAAAGATTTTTTTTAAAAAAAATAAAAACAGAGGGTGAAACGTCCCTCTGATAGTTAAAAAAAAAAAAAAAAAAAAGGTTTGGACTTAAGAAACTAGCCAGGCCCAAGGGGAGGGGGCTGACCTACCATGGGGGCAAATACATGTAAAAAATAAAAATCTTTAATGTGACAGAACTGAGGGGGGCACCGCCCCCCCCCCCCCCCCAGTGCATCCGCCACTGTGTATAGTACTAATTGTCGCTGGCCGGACAGTTCACGAAGCTTCAAGTGCATGTGTAATGCCCCAGACAAGTGCATGTGTAATGCCCCAGATCCGCGTTAAGTTCCATATATATTGCGTGCGCTTGTGAAGTACCTGTGTGTGTATATATGGTACTAATTGATTGATTTGAGGAGTCTCTCGTACGTGATATCTCACCCCCTCTTTGTACCTGCTTTTAACAATAGTACCTAATTATCTTGCATATATAGAAATAAAACCCTACTTACCCCCCCCAACGCCCCCCCCCCCCCCCCCCAAAAAAAAAAAAAAAAAAACCCTACAAATGAAAAATGATGGAAGTTAGTGACGTGGTGTAGTGGGTACTTGTAATATCTCACTCTCATGATTATCATAATCTCTGTGACGTACTTATTTCCACTTTGCTACGCGCACAGATATCTCCACCCATGACTTCAAATTGAGAAACCCGTACGTACCCACGTTAATATGCATTGGATAGTTAGGTAACTTTGATTCATATCCTCATGAGATCATGATTCCCATCAATGCTGGCTCTATAAATACCAAGCTCAATTGCACGGCCTGCATGCAGCTCTAAACATGGAGCAATATGGTCGAGTACTCACGGGACTATTATTCTTGTGGTATGTGTTGGCTAGTCACAATGGGCTAGCTATGGAGGAAGAAGGGAAATCGATGTGCTCTTCTAGTGATTTTGACTATAGAGATGCTCTTGGCAAAGCCATATTGTTCTTTGAAGGTCAACGATCAGGAAACTTGCCTGCAAGCCAGAGAGTGAAGTGGAGGGGAGGCTCCGCAGTCTCTGACGGCAAAGCTGAGAATGTATGAATTCGTTTACGTTACGATAAATATCCTTGTATACTAATTAGCCTATAGCGTCTAATACGTTGATTCGGAGGTGTGCTTTTAGCAGGTGAACTTGATCGGAGGATACTATGATGCGGGAGACAACGTCAAGTTTGGATGGCCAATGGCATTTACTGTCAGCTTGTTGAGTTGGACTGCAATTGAGTACGAGAAAGAGATATCTTCCGCCAACCAACTTGGCTACCTCCGCTCTGCAATCCGCTGGGGCACTAACTTCATATTGAGAGCTCACACTTCGCCCACCACGCTGTACACTCAGGTCCTTAATTAATTATTTCTTCTATACGTTCAAAGATGTCGCCTGCTAAATTACGACAATTTAATCACTCCTCTTCCTTGGTGATACTGCTTTCATAGGTGGGAGATGGTAATTCTGATCACCAATGTTGGGAGCGCCCTGAGGACATGGACACCCCTCGAACTCTGTACAAGATCACTTCTGACTCTCCAGGTACTGAGGCAGCAGCTGAGGCTGCGGCTGCTCTTTCTGCAGCCTCAATTGTCTTCAAAGGGTTTGATTCCAATTATTCAAAAAGGCTACTAAGCAAATCAGGCACGGTAAATAGCATAATTCGAGGCCATTCATGTTGATAAAAGCTCTAATATAATTACCATCTGACTCATTAAATATGGTTTGCAGCTGTTCGATTTTGCAGACGAGCATAGAGGATCTTACCAGGCTTCTTGCCCTTTCTATTGCTCGTATTCAGGCTATCAGGTAGAAATGAAGCTAGCTAAAACTTTAGGAGAAGTTGGTCCTTGCTTGTTATCCATTGTGATCTTATGGTTTCTAACTTCTGAACAAGGATGAGCTGTTGTGGGCTGCGGCTTGGTTATACAAGGCAAGTGGCGAAAACAAGTACTTGAGCTATGCTTCAAGCAACCAAGGGTGGAGTCAGGCGGTCACTGAGTTCAGTTGGGATAACAAATTTGTTGGAGCTCAGACATTATTAGCAAAGGTAGTGTTAATATTGATAAATTGTGCCTCTTCTCCTCCGAAAAACAGGGAACTAAACAAAATAGAATCTGTTCAGGAATTTTATGGTGGGAAGAAGGATTTGGCCAAGTTTAAGAGTGATGCAGAGTCATTTCTCTGTGCAGTAATGCCCGGAAGTAGCTCTTTACAGATTAGAAAACGCCTGGTACCTACTCATCGAAATTATTCAATTATGATATTGATCTCTACACAGGGCAGACATTATTAATATACAAGAGTTTTACACGAACCAAAGAATTCTATATGTCGTTGAAACAGTGGTCCTGAGAAATTTCCTAAACAGACTGAACACTGTTTGTTTCCAGGTGGGCTACTGTATATTAGAGATAGCAGTAATCTACAGTATGTTACAAGCTCTTCCATGGTTCTATTCATCTACGCCAAAACCTTAAATGCAGCTCATATCGATGGAGTACAATGTGGTTCCATGCATTTCACCGCCTCGCAAATAAGAAAGTTTGCAAAATCGCAGGTTTGCATCACCATTAATTTGTTATAAAGAATCATTCATCATGATGACCCTAGGTCCCTAGTGACCGTCGTAGATCGAATCAAAGAAGGAATATAAACTTTTTCTTCTCGTTTATCTTACGTCATAAAATATGCAACCCGCGCATATGGATTTTAGACGGGTGATCCGCATTTCAGGTGGACTATATATTGGGGGAAAACCCCATGAAGGTGTCATATATGGTGGGCTTTGGCAGCAAATACCCTTTGCAACTGCACCATAGAGGTTCATCCATCCCCTCGATCAAAGCTCACCCTGCAAAAGTAGGCTGCAATGATGGCATGTCAAACTATTACTCTTCCAGCAAACCAAATCCAAATACTCACGTGGGTGCAATTGTTGGCGGTCCCGATTCGAATGACCATTTCAACGATCAGAGATCAGACTATTCTCACGCTGAACCTACAACCTATATGAATGCGGCTTTTGTGGGTTCAGTGGCTGCTTTGCTTCCTGCAACTAAAGAAGTACTGTATCTGCAAATGCCAAAGGTTAATGAAACTGCTAATATGGCGAACTATATGTAATATATGCTTATAAAAATTAGGTTAACCGGCCGGTAATATTATTCGAGGCCTCAAATGATGCAGAATTTGATCTTTGTAACAAGCTCTAGCTCATATAAATAATACAAACATTCTAAATACATGGCGGTGCCCACGTTTCTTAAGATCTCACTTGATACATTGAAAGATGCTGTTTAACTTGAGTTTTCTCCGCTCGTGCGGAGCCGGAAAGCATTGTGGAAATGCTCGTGATTTACTACAAGAGTTTGACAGCAAGAAAATAGAAGTACATTTTAGTTCAAATTTTGATAGCACACGACTTAGCAGCTGGAACAATTAGAGGGCCCAGAATAAATAGGAAGATGCTGTTAAAAAATTTAAAAATATTATTACTAATAACTAGTATTTTGGGCATGAAAAACTGTATGAAAATTCTTAATTATGGGAGAGTCTCACGTGAAAACTCCCAAAATTTCGAAAGACATTTATTAGTGGAGAAATTCCACAAACATTTGTTAGTACAAATTAAATTAGCATGGCAGCTATGGTGCAACACAGTTGAACAAGCTGTTTAAATCCGGATTCTTATACTGTATATATACTGAACTAACTAGTATTAATCTTGTGCATAAATTTTTGAGGGCAAATATGGTTTAAGGAAAGTAATCTTTGTTCTTAGGAACAATTTTTGAACAGATGCTCGGATCAGTTATTACCGTAATCCTGGGACAGAGGATGCTTTGTAAGAGGAATTTTTATTTTATCTAGCAACAAATTAAGTGATCTTTCTCACGAAAAATAAACTTTGAATTTTTTTAAACATATTTTCCAGACAATGGAGAATTGTATACCATAATTAATAATTGGACTTTCTAGAACGATTTTTCTTTTTCCTTTTGTCTATCTTTTTGAATAGTCAAAGACCAATAATTCTTTTGAGATAAGGAAGTAATTCGAGCATCCCATATCGCCGTTTGTGTCATGTATAATATTCAATGAACTAACGCGAGGTTCAATAATTGATATATAGCAGAAACAACATCCTCTAGGAGCCGGTAATTCTGAGGCCAAGCCAGTTCATCAAAATGGACCCTCCAGGCTTAGAAACACGCTCCCTGATATTATATTATATTATATTATATATATATAAGGAATGGCAATGCCATGATGGGCCAATGTCACGAGATTCATTTGCTCTTCCAGTTGCGTCATGTTTGCACGTTGTACAGGCTCATCCTCGATGGAATATGCCATGAAGGGGTTAAGCTTCTATCATACAACCAATTGAATATGGATGGGTCTTATGTCATGTCCATGTAAAAAAAAAGACCTTTTCGATTTGGAGTGAGACAAAGTGAGCCCTAAGCTTGGCGCAATCTGCCCACTCCCGGCCTCCGCCTATCTCCCTGGTGGCCGCACACGAGGGATCACATCAGATCGTCCCCAAGGCAATTCAGATAGCCAACTTTAAAACAGTTCCGGCGGATGATTGCTTTGTGCACACATGATCTGACTTCCCTTAAACTTTCTTTAATAGGTAAAGTAGTTTTTAATTCTCAGGCAGGCGAAAGATATATAGTTATAATTATATCATAGAAATTAAGAACCCTCAACTTTAAGCTAAATATTTATATAGTTGGAAACCTTCCAAAGTTTAAAACTACGGCCATCGATCCCTTGAATCATTCCATTCCCACAATTGAAAGATCAAAGTTAGCACTGCCTTCAATCCCAAAACAGAAGATCCAGCTGTAGCCTAAACTAAAAACATGACTTCAATAATTTCTGTAGGTAGGGGGATTAAACATTAATTAATTATGTTGGGCGCTTATAAGTCAAGCTTATCCTGTTTTAGAGTATGTATAATATTTTTTTCGTTCGTTTTCCTTTACAGTTAGGGCGGTGGCAGTCAGTGAGTTAATGTCCAACCTCCTATAAGAAATTCGCATAAAATATTACTTGATTCATATAATTGTACCCGATTGCAGAAAATGATGTTGTCCTAATAATCTTTATTTAATGCTAATGAAGTTGGATTTTTCCAACCCTTGCTTTCTTGACTTACCATACTTTCTCACTAACATACATGATCTGTTATCCAATACATGAAAGACATTACAGTTAAGCTGGACTCTAGATTACAAAACAAAAATGGAGGAGGGGGAAAAGAAGGAAAAATGGAACTTTCCTTTTGCCTAGATCTGTATGGTGAAATGGGAACTTAAGAATCCCATAAGCCCCTTCGTGTCATAGACCGTCACTAACGGTTGTGGAGTTATCAATGAACCAAGGTAGAGGGAAGTTGTCCAATAATTGATCCAGAAAGCACCCGCCCAACCCTGGTTCTGGTTCAGCCAGTTCATTGAAATCCTCCAGGCTTGGAAATAGTTCGCTGTCAAATATTATGTCAGGCATATCGAAAGTGTCATCGCCTACATTTTCTTGTTCCATTTGCTCCGCCTCATTCTTCATGTTCGCACTTTGCGGACACTCATCCTCAATGGACTCCACCAAGGGGGTCGTTGGAGAAAGGACTTTGGAGGAACTCGGAGAAAAGCTGCCTTTCTTTTGAGGTGATGGGAACTTGCTACGAGTGCTGCCAGCGAGGGAGTTTCGGCGAGTTGGACGGGAGTGGTTGTGTTCTGAAGTGTAGGTTACAATGAAAACTCCCGGATCCAAAGAGTTCCGTTCCACCTGTTTTCTTGCTGAGCAACCTTTCGAACTGCTGCACCTGTAATAGCTCCTAGGATATGGCGATCCCTTGATGGGTTTCTGACCGTATTTGCGCCATGCCCACATGTCTGAGCAAAGTCCCTCGGCTGCCACATGGTGCACCACCCTCTTGAGCTGATTCTTCCTGCTGTATCATATGGAGAAGAAAATAGAAAACAAAATCGAACAATTAGATCACAATTTTGGGAGATCAATTAACTTTCAACTGCAAATGCGAAATCTAGAGAAATCTAGCGCATGCAGAATCTCCAAACCTTAGACCATAGCGAACTTTAAAACCAAATAACTAACCTTCTCCTCTGTTTAGTCGCTGGTTCTTTTGTACTGTGCTTCTGTTCCTGTTCTTCTTCTTTAGGAACAGATATGGAGCTGGAAAGGATGGTTGTTTGTGCAGAAACGGGGTGCAAGGCAGAATAGAAGGGTCTGTAAAGCTTCTCTAGTTCATCCAAAACTGTTTTTGTTTCACTGATTTCTGGAAAACTCAAAGGGTCATATTCTACAGCAGTCAAAGGAGCACAACAGGATCTGATAGGATCAGGGGCATCATTTATGCACCCTCTCACGACAGCTTGCAAATCCCAGCCATCCATGCGTGCAAAATCACTGATCGAAAACTTACTCTTTCTCTGAGGAGACAAAACGAGAAGCAGAAGGAGCTGACTTTTGATTGTCAGAGAATTGCAGAGAGATATGTGAGGAAATGGAAAGGAGGGTTTAGTTAAATATAGGGGGAGCGAGCTGCGAGATCCTCTAAAAGCTGTATTTTGAAGTCTCTTCCTGTTCACTCTAAACCGGTTATGAATTTCTATTCGGTTGACTTTTTATAAAAGTCAAACAAGGTGACGAGTGGTGATGACAGTCGCAGTAATGGGTACTCGCTTCAGATCGGTGGATGGCAGCAATTGCCCACTTGTAGTTTTAGCGAAGAAAATTCCACGAAAGTCGTCAATTTCTCACCCACTCTGGAGATTGCTTGTGGCCGTCATATATATGGGAGGACCAATAATTTGGAATTTTAGGGGATAAAATCTTCACGCTCATACTCTTTCGCGCGTCGGCCGAGTGGACCCTGCCCATACGTTGTCATTTTGGTCAAGATTTTTAAGATAATTGCACGAGACTTCCATCTACCTTTTTTTAGATACTTAGAAAAATATATATACCTTTTTAAAAATTAAAGAGAATGTGGTCAGGGACTATGCCAAGATTCAATTCAAGGGAGGCCAGTTACATAAATATAAATTTTGAAAGACTAAAATTTAAAAATCATTAAAAAAAATTGCTTTTTTTTTTTTAATGCTTTTTGTGGGGCTGGGGGGCCTATAAGCTCCGTCCCTGTCGATTGTGATTTATCAAGCATTATCTTAGAGTAAATCAAACCATATAAACTAATCTTCCACGGGCATGAAGCACTTGCATCGATCTTTTTCCAGCATAATATTCTATTAAAATGCGACCTGCATTTGCCTGGTAAAGTTTTACAGTGGATTTGGATTGCTCACAGCTACGTATACTGGTCTCCCTTATTGCAGCTTGTATTATTGTCTTCTTTTGAAGAATATCAAAAAAATTCGAATAAAAAATCATATATATATACATTTTATAGTATCAAATAATTTGTATAGAAATTGGTTATGTGTTGACTTCATCTTAATATCTTACAGTAAACCAAGACATTTAATAAAACAACACACACACAAACACACAAAAAAAAAAAAAATAAATAACATACAAATGATTTTGACCAAATTAATTTTAGGAGTAGTACTTATAAATGTTTTGATTTAGAACTTATACTATATATCTCCAATTAGTGGAATTTGACACACCACCTAATTTCGGTCAATAATTAAGTTAGGGAAATCCAATGTGGCACTCGACACTTATATTTCTATCACTTAATTGACAGAAATCATTAGGAGAGCTAAAATGTCTCGATTCACCATGCTACAAAAGGTCTATGCTAGACACTCAATAGTATCTGGATTTAGTTTAAACATCAAATGCTGGATGGGAAAAAAAACAAACATTCCCTTGGATAAAAGTGTCTTGAATTTTAGACATGGTTAAAAGCCTAATTGCTAGATCACCTCAGCTGTTATGGGCATATGCTAGTGACCATGTCACGTATCTTACCCTTGATTTGGAGGATATATAGGAGGAGTCTAGGTATCTTGGGTTGGTCCATCTCCCTTCCGCACTCGAACAGAAAAGGATAGCTACTAGCCCTAAATGACAAGCTTTCCCATATCAACTCCACCAGTTTGTTACCCCCACCCCGGGGTATGCATGCTATACATTCTTGCAAGTAAATTGGCCATAACTTTGTTCGCAAAAATCAGGATGCACGAGAAGGGAACAGGACCCGCCGGCCGTTTAAAGACAAGGAAATATGGATCCTTAGTCAAACGATCAGAACAAGCAAGTCACTGCGTACAACTTGCCTGAGTGACATACTCCCACCAGCTCAATTTGCCTAGGCCTGAGCTGGGTGATAGTTTATATATAATACTTCGTAATCAAATAATTCTTGTGAATTGTTTTTAATCTATTTTTCGACTTATAAAATTAACCGACTAATGGAAGACCGATATGGAGTTGGCATCGGAATGTTCATTGTCAAGGTCGGATAGCCTATCCCGAACCTCGTCTTAATTAGTAAGCTAACGTTTGATGGACGAAAGAACTTATATGGCTATGTTTGGTTTAGATTTAAAACATTTTTTGTGTTTTTTTTTTTGGAAGTAGTGTAGATTATCTTAGGATTGGTGAAAAGTTTGTTAAAAATTATTAGAGTTCGTAAAATTTGTTAAAAGTTGTTTGAATTTGTAAAAAGTTATTGGGATTAATGAAAATGTATTGGAATTAATCAAAAGGTGAATTGTGAAAAATTTTTGAAACGGTTTTGAGATCAATCCAAACATAACCATATGTCTAAAAAATGAATCACAATGACTGATATGTTCAATGTTATACCTCAGGGATTGATTTGTTAAGTTAATATCATAAGGACTCTAGCAGCAATTAAGCCTAAATAATAAAGAAAGAAAAAAAGTGCAGATTATTCCGTGAAATGCAGGGCAGCTAGCTCAAGAATGGACTTTTGGTGACCACCATGGCACTACAGTGACTTCAATCAATATATAGGAAGTTCACAATTAATAGGGTGCCTCTATACAGAGTAGAGTATAGGCCACTAGAGAAGCTTTGAAAAGGTTGAAAGCTCGTGGTTTCGGACGAAGAGAATGTTATACGTATCCAACGCGGAATGTGCTAGCTACACGACTTTTGAATCTTTGAAACCGTGTCTTAAGTGCCCGGTTTGACCCGAAAAGCGCTCTTCTGTGTAGTGTTATCCAATATTTTAGTAAGGTATAAGTGAGATATTACCGTGACCCACATTCAAAATAGTCTGCACGTACGACGCGTTTTGGACGACGATATGCCGAGGAACCAGTCCAAAGAATGCCTAGTTGCTATTATTTAATTATCTAATTGCGTTTGGTTTGATATAATTTAAGTATGCCCCATGTTTTAAATGAATCCCACCAACTAATTACCTGTTGATTGCTTACTGGGCCTTAAGCCTCTGGGGTATATAAATCAGCCTCAAAGAGGATTAATGCTCAGATATAGTCCATAGCCGTCCAACATTTGTCGACGCAGCTTTCAGAGACAGGCATAAGGGCCAAAGAAAGCCGCTAGCTGCCGATTGTGTCTCGTCTGGGCAAATAGTACTATTTTTATGATGGCTTAAACTTGTTAGAGAAGACGAGTTTGAAGACGCTGTTAGGTTGTTCGTTTATAGACCTTTATAGATGCGCCGATTTTACACTGGTTGACTGGTTTGGGCAACGTTTTCTCTTCGCCTCTGCGAAAAGCTATCTACCACTCATTGATTACTTTCCAGAAATAACTTTCATGGGCTCATAGCTGAATTACCTATACTTCTCACCGACAAGTTTGGTAGCATAGGAGATCAGAGAGGAAAAGACGACCAAAAAAATATTGGACGCATAGGAATGGGCTGGAGCCATGAAGAAATGGTAATTCTCTTTTTATATCGTTTACAGATCATGTGCTTGTATTCAACAATGGTAATGTCGGGCACATCCTAATCAAAGCTCCGGGAGCCCAATACCACAAGAAAGCCTCAGTTCAAGGCTTCAAGTGGTAATCCCTGGGATCATTATGAAGAGTAAAAAATAGCTCAAAAACGACCTACATTTTCAAAATGCAATTCATATGAACACGCATGCCCATACCCTTTTTCTTGCGGCTTTGTCAATTACCACAGCTGTTATAATGGTCCACCCACCCATCAAATTGACCACTTAAAACTATCTTCTGATTCTTATGGAGTTCTGCTTCCCACAGCATATCATTTCCCTCGAATAGAGAGATGAACAAAGGTTTCCTTAAATGTCCCCATAGACATAGCTATAGAGAAATAACTACTTAAGAACCAGGCTGTTGATAACGAGTGTGCTCAAGAATGATCAGATTATTGAAGACTTTTTATAGGGTCATCCTATTACATTCAAATCTCTGACAAAAAAATATGAAACCAGCATTGTAATATAGTTTACAGGTCTGAACAACCAATTATACTGGCTGGTGGTACTACGAAGGCATAAATTATCACAAAATTCTTCCCTATAATTACTACAACAGATCTAACGAGGGCATTGCTGCGTTCATCAGCTAACCTCAGCTGCAGTACACAGAGGGCTACAGGAAACTTAAAAAATCCCAGCAAAAGAATATAGCTACACAAAATTTGTAACCGAAAAGCTTCGGCCTCTCCTTTATCTGAGATTCTTTTCCCCTCCACACAAATTTTCCTAACTGCAGTTGCAATTGCAACCATAAATTTGTAACAAAAAACTTCAGTCTCTGCTGGATCTGAGAGACACTCTTTTTCCTTCCATATGAAACTTCTGACTGCTTTCCAGCTGCAGTGACAAGCAAACGCTTCAGTTATTTACATAAGCAACCAAACCAAAATACACACACATCCCCACACACACAAACACATCTATGATGCATCTTCACATTTGAAAAGAGCATCCGTCCACAGTATTTACTATTCAATGATAAAGCAAAGGACCTAAATCTTAATTATGAAATAAGTCTAAGGGTCTTAGTTTGTCAATGTGCCAAGCAGATTAAATTATCTACGGAATTATGAACATTGGCAAGGAAAAGAAAAAACCTTTGGGCCTACACATGATATTCTTCCAAGGACAAAGCCAATTAGGGAGAAACTGGGAAAATTATTCCACAGTTCTAAATAATCATACCTTCTGTTTCAAGTAAGCTAAAGCATCTCTCTTTGAAGAAAAGTTGGAGAAAACAGAAAACGAATGTTCATCAACAAGAATTTTCAACTGTTTCAGCTTCAGTGACTCTCCAGGTGCCTGAAATCAGGCTACATCAATAAAATAGGAATTAGGAACAACTATGTACAATTTTGGAGGACTGACCTGACGAAGAAGCTTTTTGCACAGCTTCTTCAACTTCACTTTGGGTTCATCAATCCTTTCCTGTTCTGATGAGTCCTCACATTTTTGTTTCGCTGAATAACCAAGATTACTAGAATCTTCATTCTCACTGTCACTAAATGATGTCTTCTTCCCCTGAAAGTGGCAACCAGCAACCTTTTTTGGCCGGTCCCTAATACCTAGTCCTTGCTTTCCAGTTGTGGCTTTACCCTGAAATGAAACCAAACTTGCATCAAAACATAAAAGTTCAGCCTTTATCTCTCATTATGTTTTTCCTTCCTCACACTCAACCAACTTCTCATTCTCCTACAGTAAGCAAATCATCCTTCTATACAATCTGTAGGAAATCAATCAGCATAAAGCATTATCAACCAATTATCAGTCATCTCTCACTAGCCATCACTCATCATCTAGTCTGCTTGCAGAATATTTTAAAAAAGAGGAAACATCATAATATGCCTCATATCTATGGGCAAGCTAAATTGGACCCCATAATTTTTAATTTATTTTTTTACGTCCCATAAGTTTGAAAAGACAACAATCCTCGCCCTCCTGTCAATTTAGCTGTTAAACTACTCAAAAAAATGACCAAATGCTCCTCTAAAACAAAATTACTAAAAAAATTTTAAAAATCCAAAAAAATATATAAATGATATATAAATAAAAAATAATGTTTTTAAATAAAAAATTATAGGAATTCTAATTCATTTTTATATTTATTTTTAATTTTATTCATTTTTTTAGGGATATTTTGGTCAATTCACACCACTTTCAGTCTGATTTAACAGCCAAATTAAACAGAGGGCAAAGATTGATAATGGCCAATTCACACCACTTTCTGTCCAATTTGATAACAGCCAAATTAACAGTCAATTCGCACCACTTTCTGTCCAATTTGAATTTTGCCCATAGATATTGGCCGTATTATGAAATTTCCCCTTTAAAGAAAATGAAAAGATGTAACATGATTCACTTTTTTAACCTTCAAATGCTTGTTTAATGGCAATATTGGAATGCTAATCTATAACAAGTAGGTTCTAGAAAATCCACACTAGTTCCTTCAAATTTCGTTCCTGTTGGTTGGAGTATAAAACATATTGCAAAAAAAAGTTGGGACGAGAAAGTACATACTTGAACAAGATTATATAGATTCTCCTGATCATCTTCAAAAAATACAGTTCTCTCATTACAGTTTTGAGCACTTTCAGCCATAAGTGATTTCTTTCTCCTAGATTCAGCCCCAAGAAAACCTCCTGAGACAAATCCGAATTTATGGCCCCACCATTCTGGAGAAACACCTTCAATTTTGTCTCCTGTCACCATGTGATAAGGCGTTTTCATATATTGACTGATTTAACATATCTTATCTACCCAGCAGAACACAGCAGGAATATGAATAGCTAGTAATTGAAATATTTACAAGGCCTTACATTGAACAAACACACTTTTACCAAAACACAGATAGATTGGTATCCAACAAACAATTGTATGATAAAGAAGGTTCTGAGGAGAATCAGAGTTCAGCCACACTCCGCAGGTTATTCAACAGGTAGCCTTGAGAAATCATTTTGGAAACAAAAGGAGAGCAATAATATAAAATTTCAGAGTTTGACCAAGCACGAGCTCAATTTTTGATAGAACATGACTACTCAACAAATCTATCGTCTTTCCTCTATCAGGCATTTATTTGGTAAATAGTATTCATGCTGAGCAAATCAGTCATTCAGTCCTTTAGCCCTAGGACAGACAGAAGGTACCACTCATCAAGGCAATTATTGAGATATTTATCCAGGAATCTTTAATTTCACCAGAGTCAACATAAATCAATTAACAATGTTAAGAGGAAGTTTATCCCTTGACCAACATCAGCACTGACAAAATATTTCATGCACAGGCAGATTTTTCATGGAATAAATCCTACGAAAAGCAGGTAACATGATGTTAAAAAAAAAATTAAAAATCACTCTCCTGTCTCTTCCTAATACCCTAGCATTTCATCCCCTCCATTCCTAAAATCTCAAATTCTTGCAAAGGAAATGTATTGTTTGAACATGTCTAACAATACGTATTTGTCAAAATGTCATTAGGATTAACATCATAACCATTATCTTGCTTCAGAAGCAAGGTTACCCGGAAAAACCTCTCAAGCAACACAAGACATTCGGCAAACAAATGTCCTATATATGAGACTACACTTTCAGAAGTAAAAACTTCACCCCATTAGTCAAACCAATGGACAGTTTACATTATACATCTACTTCAGCTCCAGATACTACCTTCAGCATCGAATAATTGACTTTCAGAAGGAATTGCTGATTCCAGTTCTCGATCTAAATTAGGATTTGTTCCTGGTGACTCCTCAGCCTTTTTGGCCTAGGTTACACATTCCCAAAGTTTGTAAGTAGCAAATAAAACAAGCAATGAACCAGCACACTAATTTCACGGGATATATGTTCTTTGAACTCACAAGAATTCCTTGAAGATCCTTGGAAGAATAGGCATGGACAAGCTTCCCCCTCTCTCTTTTCTTATATCTAATTATCAACCAAACAAAACAAAAAAAGGATGTATAGTATTAGTAAAACATTCAGAGTAGCAAACATTCAAAGCACCCAACACAAAATCTAAACATGCAACAACCTTCCCTGCGGACGAGTAGCCTTCACAACTGGGCCCTGAAAATCAATAGACGCATCAGTATCTTCGCCTACTTCAGCTGAGTTCTCCTCAATACCTATCATGCAAAGTAAATTTTACTTCTTAGGCCAAATTGTGACATTAAGGTGGTAGCAATGCTTAGCCAAATCTCAATATCTTATACCTTCATTACTGGATTGCACCGCTTGCTGCCGATCAAAAGAGGAAACAGAACATGTTAGGTGCTATGTACAGAAAATAAAAGGTACCTCGTAGGGATCCTGATTTCAAAGAACAGAATGCCGAACATACCACTTTCAACCTTTTGAGGATATCGTCAAATTGAGTGGTATCAAATGCCCAAGCGTTTGGCTTCTCTAACCCAATACCTATCACAAAATGCGACAGAGAATACGAGAGTCAGACGGAGAGCTAAGCGTCGAAACATCTGGGAAATTCATTAATCTAACCTCGGTTTTCATGAAGAGTTGGAGATTTGGAATTCAGAATCTAAAAACATTTTCCGTTCCTACCTTTCTCAACAGCCAAATAAGCACAAAAGTAGAAGCAATAAGAAAACATAAAAACTAACCATTAGTGTCCTGTTTGTTTTTCACTCTAACGTGTCCTTTGATACCTTGCTTGTCTTTCCCGAGCCCTTCTCCTTCCTCCCATCCCTTAACATAAACAAAAATCTCAATCCAAACAATCCAATCCAATCTCTGAAAAAAATAAAAACAAAAATCAGATAGAATGGGAAGGAGTACCATTTGTTTCATGAGACGGAAAGCAGCGGATTGTTTTGCGACGCCTACATAGCAGAGAGGGGCTTCAGAGCGGCCATGTCTGATCCGGCGTCGTTCTTTGCCTTTGGCGAACGGTCCACCGCCGTCTCTGTGTTTGGAGGTCGAGCAGTCGGGAAAAGAAAAGAGCTTGGCAAACGAGCTCGAAACCTAAAAAGAAAGCGAGTGACAGGTGTGTTTTTTTATTAAATTTCAGCGTAATAAAATAATTTTAATATAATTTTCCTCTTTTATCAAATAATTTATTTTTTTATAAAAAATTTATTTAAATTATTTGTTCACTACTAATTTTAATATTCTTAAATTTAACTTTCTCAAATTTTAACATCAAACACAACTTAATGTCTCTTCTCGTTGATCAATGAATCAATTCGCGTTCTGTTGGAATATATTATTAAACGGTTGATATTTGCTCGTACGGTGCGTCCCGTATATCAAATAGTCTTTATATCTAGTATGTTGTGGATTTCTTAATCCAAAGTTTATGTAGTATCGAACACCGATTGCGCATCTCGAACATTTTCGTTATTTCAGTTGACATCCTAAACCAACGTCGCTTTTTCCTTATCTAACCTTTTTCGCTTTTACTTTTATCTAAATAGTTAAATAAAATGCACAGAGACTGATTTTGCATTTATGATAAAAGTTGTAAATTTTAGACATCCAGTTAAGAGTGGTAAAAATTATGGCCAAAAGTGGAATTTCGACTTTGGATTTTGGTCGCATAATACACTTCTTTCGTATTTTTTGGAATCAGAATCGAACTAAAAATTGAATCAGCGATTTTCGATAATTTTTGTAAAAGAAAAATAGGGATAAAAATTCTATAATTTTTATTTTATATGTTGAATGAATTTTTATTTTATTTTAAATAGAGCTTAAAACATTATAATTTTAAAATAAACCTATAGTGAAAAAAAAAAAGTGAATTTTTATTACTTTTCCCGCTTGAACGCGATACAAGTGCGGCATCCTAAACATACTCAAACAATGCACAACGTGATAAAAGGCGATTAGTAAGTCTAACTTGTGCTACTTCACGCGGTGCAAAGACTAAAATTCTCAAGGTATTATAGCTTATTCTAACTCATCAAACTTTGATAAACTTTTTTTTTTTTTTTTTTTTGGGTTAACAAGAAAAATCCGTTGTACATTGAGTTTTTTGAGATATGGCCCAATTGAAAAAAAGACTTAAATAGAAGTGCGACAACAAATAATTTCAGACACTTAAAACGATCTCACAACTCAAGTATTTGTTAGTAAATGGATTAATCGTTTCATAAGACTTCCTTATTTAGTATAATTTCAGTTAGTTAAAACGATCTCACAAGTCAAATATTTGCTAACAAATGGATTAATCGCTTCATAAGATTTCCTTATTGAATATAATTTCAAACACTTAAAACGATCTCACAACTCAAATTTGCTAGCAAATGGATTAATCGTTTCATAATACTTCCTTATTTCATATAATTTCAGTCACTTAAAACGATCTCACAAGTCAAATATTTGTTAGCAAATGGATTAATTGTTTCATAAGATTTTCTTGTTGAAATAATTTCAAACACTTAAAACGATCTCATAACTCAAGTATTTGCTAGCAATGGATTAATCGTTTCATAGTATAGTATAATTCAGTCACTTAAAACGATTTCACAACTCAAATATTTGCTAGCACATGGATTAATCATTTCATAAGATTTCCTTATTGAATATAATTTCAAACACTTAAAATGATCTCACAATTCAAGTTTTTGCTAGCAAATGAATTAATCATTTCATAAGACTTTCTATTTAGTATTAGTTATGTCACTTAAAAAATCTCACAACTCAAGTATTTGCTAGCAAATGGATTAATCGTTTCATAAGACTCTCTTATTGAGTATAATTTCAGTCACTTAAAACGATTTCACAACTCAAATATTTGCTAACAAATGGATTAATTGTTTCATAAGATTTCCTTATTGAATATAATTTCAAACACTTAAAACGATCTCACAACTCAAGTTATTTGATAGCAAATGGATTAATTGTTTCATAAGACTTCCTTTTTTGTATAATTCCAGTCACTTAAAACGATCTCAACTAAATATTGCTCAAATGAATTAATCATTTCATCATATTTCCTTATTGAGTGTAATTTCAAACACTTAAAACAATCTCATAACTCAAATATTTGCTAGCAATTTGATTAATCATTTCATAATTATTGTTGAAATCTCGTGTTGCACTCAAGTGAAAAGGATTAACATTTTTCAATGACTATTAAAATACGATAATTATTTTTTATATATATAACACATAAAAAATGATTAAATTAAATGCTCTTTATGCCAGCCAACTCATCTAATAACTTCTCTAAATTTTCTTTCTCTATCATTAAATCATCATTTTTCACTCTAAATAAATATATAAAAAATTTTTAAATCATCTCTTCATTTTTTTCACCTACTCTAATACTCCAAAATGTTTACAATCAAACATCACCGTATGAGATCTTGCTATATCAATATTTATCCCTTCTAAATCGAAGACATGGTCACGACCATACAATAATGCCTCACAAGGCTTTGGGTTTTGATGCATGTGTTCCCTCAATGAGTTACGTTTTGTGTTTTGATGTCCATGTAAACCTTGATTTCGTCAAAATGTAAAGATTTTGGTCAACTTGAGGTTGGTAGACAGCAAGAGAGAGTTTATACATGAAAATAAATTAATATGCTTTAAGAAATTTCCAAGGTCATTGTAATGGTCAAGTCCATGCCTAGGGTGAAAAATCAACCTTTGAAAAGTTTAGACCGAACCATAATGCAATATGACTTATTTATCTGAGATTATTGAATTTCCAGATAATGCAGTAAGTATGTTCATAATTTTTTTTACAGGATTTGAAATTCCGATATTTATTACCACAAATAAGAAAATGCATAGTTTATAACGCCAGGATCAAAGTCCAAAGAGAAAGATTTCTGTATAACTTTTTCACCTGTTTATCTCATTTCTCCTTCTCAATATTTTAAAAGTATTTATTATTTATCAAATATATTCATAAAGAATAAAATGCAAAAAATTATGGATCAGAGTCCTGAAAATAACATTAGTATAATCAATATTTTTCAATCAATGGATGAGCTTCTCCCAAAAAAATTAAAATAACTTCTTCCCATAAATTAATCACAAAACTTATCATCATAATATATTTTACAGGAGTAAGTGAAAAAAATAAAGGGAGATAAAATTTAACGAATATTAGAGTAAAAATTAAATAAAAAAAAGGGATTATTTTATAATTTTTTTAATTAGTTAAAAATTTTAGAGTAGACAACGCCTAAGGTCCTAATTCAGTAATTTTGAATTTAAAAGTTATCGGACAGTATTAGAGGGATTTCTGAAAACCATGCGAGACTAATGATAACCGGGATTATGCTCGCTAATGAGGCCTGAGCCACCGATGTAGAACCGTGGAAGGGAAACAAGGAAACGGGTCCTCTCCAGTATAAAGTGTAAGATTACCAATTTAGGTTGGTTCGAGAATCGGCGCACTGTGCTTGTGTGTTCGCGTTCTCTCTCTCCCCCTCTCCTCCCCCTCTCTCTAGATTTGGGTGCAGAAACCAGCATCTGATGGGGTCTATGCTCGGTGACTGGCCGTCATTTGACCCTCACAACTTCAGCCAACTCCGACCCTCCGATCCATCAAGTCCTTCTGTAAGTATCTATGCTTTCAACTCTGACCCATTTGTATGGAATCTACCTCATTGAGTTTTGTAGTGAAGGAAAGCTATGATTTTGTATGATCAGCGCAGATATGCCCACTTATGTTTTTTGGGATGCTGTGAGTTTGTGGATATTTGTAAAAATTGTTATTGGCGAGGGTGAAGTTTAGGAATCCACTTATTGATTCAGGCACAATATCAGTTTCTGAAATTCTTTTTTCCGTTTTTATGAAGATTTTGATCAATAAGTACTGATTGTTGCTTCCACTTGGTTGGGTACATGATGAGGCATTACAAGTAGGAGAAGACACCGCTGAGGTTGACTTGCTTGTAATTATGGTGCTGATTCTATTTGCAGCATTGTGCCTGTGAACATAACTTTTGATTGTAACAAATGCTGGGATTTAGTAATATTTGGAAATGGAGAACTTCTTTGATGGTTAGTGTAACTTTAGGAAGAATATTGCTGAGTCTTGGAACAGCATTACGTCTGAATTACTATGTTTTGTGAAAGTTAAGGTGTTATTTTAGGTGCTTATTTAGCATACCTGAAGCGGAAGACCACGGGCTTAATCTTTCTAACATGATCCGTAACTGTGTGTGGAGTAACTAACAGATCCGACATGAGTAAAAGGTTGTTGATCCATGCCATGAATGAAGTAACTTAATTCATCTGACTTGTCGGAAGGAGATCTTGTTTTTCTAACTTATCCTTGTGGGATGCACTTCCGTGGCTGATATCAATGGTAGATATACGGGTCAAATTATTGAAGAGGGAATGGGTTATTGAAGGTGACATTGCTGGATTTTCCGTGTATCATGGAGAATTGTATGTGATATTTGGTTTTGCAATTGTTTGTTGTATTCTCCTTTGTTTACCAATAAAATTGATCTTTAAGGTGAAAAACTGTATTTCACTTGATGCGGATTATAATGGAGAAATAAGAATGATATAGAAAACTCAAGAAATAAGAGAGAAGAAGGGAAGAATAAAGTCAAGGAGAAGGGGAAAACACCACATTTGAGTGCAAAGGCAGCCGCCAATAAACTTATAATCTCAATCTCCATATTTTAAGCTTCTCACAAATCTTAAATAGAGAACAAAAGGTCCTAAGCAAACCCTAAAAGTCCATGGGCCAAAGCCTAATAAAACATAATAACTAATAATCTTTCAAAATATAAACCACAACCAACTAAAGTAAAACAATTAATTGAAATGTCCCTGTTAACTCTCCCTGGGTGGGAGAAACTCAACCCTATCGAGTAAAACAAAACATTATGAAACTGTCACTCTCAAGTATCCAACTACAAACTAAGTAGTTGTGCAGTCTTCTTCTTCGCACGCTCATAGACTTAATAAAGTAAAAAAATTAATTGAAATGTCCCCATTATCACTTATACAGTTGCTTTCTCTCAGACGAAGAAAGTAAAATTTGGGTTAAACTACCTATTTGATAGGACATGTAACCATATCCATTAGAAAAAGTTGCACAAAGCAACCCTCAAAAAGATGTGTTTGGTTATTGGAGAAAACATTTACATTAGAACACATTGCAGATTAACTGGGACCAGCACTGGGTGATGAATTTTGCAATTATATTCGTCAACTTTCTGACTGCTCAAAGAGGTTTTAGTTTATAGTCATTCAAGCTATGGTTACTAGTTGAAATCAATAGTATCTCCACAATATCTCCATGTTTATGATGCAAATTATCATGGGGTTTGCTATCTGATGGATAGCATCATTGATAAGCAGACTATTTTCAATTTAAGCTCATTGCAGTCTATATTTTTGTTATGATATCCTGCAACATACAACTGCAGAGTGCTGGCTGCTATACTATTGGCCCTAGTTCTTCTATCTGAGCTAGAGTTAAAGCCTAAAGGGATAGATTGATGGTAGAAAATGTTTATTTCTACTTGTTCGTCTCATTGGTATTTTGCTTGTAATTACGGGAGTGATGCGTTTAGGACATGTAAAGTAAAAGGATTGCACATTCTTTCCATGATAACATAATGTTTCTTTCTTTATGTAGAGAATGACTCCTGCAACATATCATCCTACTCATAGCCGCACCCTTCCACCACCTGATCAAGGTAATGAAAAGTTTCTCCTTATCGATTCAGTGAGGGGTTTTTCTTGACATTACATTCATTTTACTTGCATGGTGACAAAGGTGTTTTACTGAGTATGGTATTTGAATATGAGGAACTGACCAGTGTGAAACTTTTTTCTACAGTGATAACCACAGAAGCCAGAAATATCCTCTTAAGACACATCTATAAGCGTGCTGAAGAGCAGGTAATGTGTCCTATGCCCTCATACTTGAGTTTGCACTGTTGCACACGACGTGCACAGACACCAGAGAATTTTTTGAGCTTCTGATATTCTTCTAACTCGTACGGCATTTCTCCTTGCAGTTGAGACCTAAGAGAGCTGCGACTGAACATCTTATACCCGAGCATGGATGCAAGCAACCGAGGGCATCTCCCTACTGAGCTCTTCTCATGTTCCATGTAAATTGCGAGTTCATGGCAAAGAAGTGTGGGTGTGGGTGTGGGTTTGTGGACTGAAAAAGTACTTGGGTGATCATTATTTTGTAAACTGCTTAGCCAGAACTGAGAAGTGTACATTTTCTATGTACAAATATTATCAGTATATACAGTTGGGTGATCCCTTTTATAGTTCAGAAGGAATGAAAGTATTAGATATCTGTTAATTCTTATGCTACTTCACTTTAATTATTGATATTTTGCTTCGTTGGGGTGCATATGATACATTCCAGATTGTAGAATTATGACTAGAAAATGTAGGACGGCTGAAATTTAATATATAGGGAAAATAGCTGTTAGGATTGGTTTTTTAAAAGATACATAGTTTTCCACGTATTAATTAAAAAAACAGGACACATCATTACCCTCTGGGACTGGTGTTAGTTAACACACTAAAAAAGGTCTAAACAGGAACAGCGCTCACCACTCTCTCTCGCTCGCGTCCCAAAGCTTTTACACGTTCAATGGCCATGGCAGCACCTACCCTCTGCGCCTTTTCCATCCCTCAAAAACTACTCTCCCTGGCGCCTCAGTCTCACTCTTTCCCTCTCTTTCAGCTCTCCACAAATCCCTCTTCACTCTGTCTCCTCCGACCAACGCCAACGAAAATAATAGCAGCTCGGCCTTTTGTGTCGGCCGCAACCACCGCCTTGGAAGTCGGGCAGGCCCCAGTTTCCGGCACGCCCTCCAAAGTCTTACCCTTTCGCGTCGGTCACGGGTTTGACCTCCACCGGTTGGAGCCTGGGTACCCTCTGATCATCGGTGGGATTGACATACCCCACGATAGAGGCTGCGAGGCTCATTCCGATGGTACTAATTTCGTCCAATTCATAGTAGATAATTTCGTAATGCAACCTTCGCGAGTCGCGATAGAAAATTTTGTGATTCTGATTTTGAGTTTTCATTATTTTCTTCCATTTTCTTGGAACTGCAGTGTGTTGGCGAAGGTTGCGATTTCCTTGTTTATTTATGTTTTTTCGTATTATGATTGTTGTTGATCGTCATCTTCGTCGTTGTTGTCCTTATTATTGTTGTTGTCTCGGTAGGGGATGTGCTGCTGCATTGTGTGGTGGATGCTATATTGGGTGCTTTGGGACTTCCTGATATCGGGCAGATATTTCCTGATAACGATCCTAAGTGGAAGGGAGCGCCCTCGTCGGTTTTCATCAAAGAAGCTGTGAGTTATTTTCGAACGTGATTATGTGCATGTTTAGAACTTCATTATGTTTTTTCAACTGCGATTTTGCTCAATGTCGGAATCATTTTATAATTGCAATTCGAGTATGGAATGCTTTTAGAGACTGCACAACGCTAAATAATTGCTCAATGTCGGAAGTATGACTATTTATGTTGTTGGTAACTCCGCATGTGAACTAGACTGCCCAACTTGCGCGCTTAGCTTTCTAATTGCACTGACCGGAGCTGTTGAGCTGCTGTGTCCTTCTTGAACACTATGGAAACTGTTTGCCAGAAGAATCTTCGGGTCTGCGTTTGGTACTTGTTTATTTAGTGGTACTGTGAGTAAGTATACAACCACAAAAATTAACTCGTCACAGCATTGTTTAGAAGAAAAAAAACTCGTCACAGCATTGAATACTGATTTTTCAACCCTGCATAACCTCAGACGGTCCATTATATTCTGTTTTTCCTCTCTTGTGTTGTTACAGTTTCTAAAGCAACAAATGCTCACTAATGTGCTATGTAGAATTAGAATGTCTAGGCAATTTGGCTTCCATGCTGTCGTTCTGCTTGATCTTGTTTTACAAACTCTGGAGACTGAATCGAGATGTATGTAATGTCAATGTTGAGATAATTATCAGCGTATCCTATCAAAAATAGTGGAGACAGATATAGTGTATAACAATATCAGAAGAGTCAACTTTTTCTTGTGTCCTTTGAAGTATAAGAATTAAAGGGCATTATCAGTTTATAATTTCCTCTGGTCACCAGGGGAAAAAAGGGCCTAGAGAGATACTGCTAGTATGCGAGGAAGGTTTCCACGCTAACCTATAAGGTGGCATATTTTCTAGCAGTCAATTGTCCCTTTGTAGTCAAGTGGTGCCTCTCCATTGGATAGTGGGGGACTACCATGGGGAGGAAGGGATTTGAGTTGGGGAAGAGTACCCCTGTGATGGGGCCTCCTGTTTTTTGGGTAACTGGTTATTAGTATTAAGAAAAATAAGAAATGTAAACATCAAAAAGGGACACAACAAAACTGCTTCCTGCTTACAGGTACTCTGCTACCACTCCATAGCAAAAAACAACCGGAGATAAGACACTAAAGCTCAAATGTGCTACCACCTCATAACAAAACAACCAGAGTTAAAAACACAAGCTCAGATGTCACCCCTAATCACAGAAAGAGACAGATCCCAATTGCAAGTTTTCTTCAGTTCTCTGAAATCCCTGTCATAAGTTGAGTTTGAATCTCACAAAAGTAATAACTTCAAGCAACACCAAAATCAACCTACGACATCCCTTGCTGTGTAGCCGTGAGTTTCTCTCCTTCCAGATGACGTACGCTATAGCTGTCAGCAAGACCTTCCTAGAGATGTTGAGGAGGGCGTCCTTGCAAAGTTCTCTGTCCAGTTGATGGGCCTCCTGTTAATGGAGAAAAAGGGAAGAAAAGATAAAAATCCTGATATGATTAGGATGTCATCAAAATGAAGTTCGAACACTCCTTATGCGCCATGCTTAGAGTCGTGCTGGAGTCTGCTGTACATAAATTTGTGTATTTTGGAATATGTTGTAACAGTTATATGTTTCGTCCTCTTCCTTAGAAGATGGGTGGATACTAGAATTCTCGTGCCAAGCTTATCTTTTTTTATATGATTCATTTCAGGTTAGACTCATGCATGAGGCTGGTTACGAAATTGGAAATATAGATGCCACTTTGATTCTTCAAAGACCAAAACTGAGCCCGCACAAGGAGGCTATCAAGGCAAATTTGTCTGCACTACTTGGAGCTGACCCTTCTGTTGTAAATCTGAAAGCAAAAACTCATGAGAAGGTTGACAGCCTTGGAGAGAACCGGAGTGTTGCAGCTCACACTGTGGTTCTTCTTATGAGGAAATAAATGTCTTGTTGGATGCATTTGAAAGCCTCAAGATGACTTCGCAATAATAAGTGTATAAACTATAAAGGGTAAGAATTATACGCTACTAGAATCATAGGGGGCAGCTTCCACAGGTTCGATTGTTTGCTTGTTAAACAAAACGCATTTGACTGTAGTAGAGTATTTGTGGAGTTACTCTCAATTCTCCCTCTCTCTTCCAAAGTTGAAAAAGAGTGATTCCAACTTACGGTAGCCAAACCACCCGAAGGCACCGAAGGTCGGCTTTGGCTCGATGGTCAGCCTTTCATTTCAAAAAAACCGACCTTCTCGGTTTAGTGGTCGGCAAAGGGGTCCAAATCTAATTGAGGGAGTTGGTTTTTTCCCCTAATAATGCTGATGGGAGTTTGATTTTGGCTTAATTGCACAATAAGTTCTTGTGATATTACGTTTTAACAAAATGGTTCTTGGGGTATAAATTTGTACTTGCTAGTCCCTGGAGTAATCATCGTGTAACAAAAAGACCCTCTTGTGAGATTTCCGTCGACCTACTTAACGGTCAAAGCTGACGTGGTTTTTTTTCACATGTGCACCAATGAAAGAGCGACGTGTGTATGATTGATCCACCATAGAAGCCCAGTCATCTAAGTGCGCCGTGTCAACACGTTTGCAAACAAAAACTGACCACATCAGTTGATTACGTGGCGTTGGTCCCGCATCTCTCCCAATACTAGGGGTGTACAGGCGTTGGTTCGGGTCGAATCCGGTTGGGTACACGTGGACCCGTATCCAGTTGCCCAATCCGACCCGTACACTCGGCCTGATCGTAAATGATACCTGAGCCCGCCCGAGTTGGGTCGAGTCGAGTTCAGTAGGTTTTTTTTTTTTTAAAAAAAAAAAAAATTTGGAATGGTTACCTGGATTATTTTTTAATTGTACGTGAAAGGTGAACTCTTCTTTAATTCTCTATGAGCTCCAATAGGCATTATTTTTTTTGCTAAATGAGCTCCAATACTCGAATATGTACATAAAAATCCAATGGCCAAACAAAACAAGCAGCAGACCCTCAACTTCAAGACCAAGCTCGATTGTAAGAGTGAAATCCAAACAAAAGTCATCCTACTGCTAGGGAACATCCATAGCTTGAATTCCAGTGTTTGTGGTCTTCCTTAGATATCTCTTTAGAAATTAATGTTTTCATATGAGCTATGCCGGATATTTTGTTGGTGTTTGTAGGGCTAGTTTTTGCATTTTGCTGTTCAACCTGGCATGTACATAAGGGGTACCATCAATTTATGTTCAATTGCATGCAGCAGAAAACATTTTGCATATAATAAAGATCGACGAGTCTTTATAACATTGATGAAAGCTAGTAGCATGAACTCGCCAGCAAAGAATAAACCTGGTTGTCCAAATTTGTTTTTAGACTCGTTTTACCTACAGACAAGGAATAAAACCTGTAAGGCATATAGAAGACAAAGAGTGGACACAAACCAAACAGTAAATAAGTGATTAAGAGGACGGTTAGCGAGTTAAGTGAGAAAACCTCAGTGAACTCCATTGGAGAAGAAGTTAATTATCAAGCAGTTGATGACATTTGCTAGCTAGGTGAAACCGGTAGATAGCATGCAGGCTCATAAAATCTTTAGGAAAAGAGGGGCTCTGGAAGCAAATACAATCTGTTTTAGTGCATTGGAATAATAATATAATTGATTCATTCAAGCTCACATATGTAACTTTATTCAATATATTTCTCATGTCACCAAAGATACTTCAGGTAGTTATAGTGTTAAACTACTAAGCAGATATGAAGTCATGGATTCTCACTTCACACACTCAATCAAGAAACTAAGAGAAGGAATAAAGGTTCTATACAGCTAAACCTAAACTATAACAACCAGAGTTGATTTGTAGAACACCTAAATGATTCAAGATTTGACACCCTTTGAATGATAGATTGTAAAAAGAAAACAGATAGATATTGAAACACCTAAATAAACTAGAACATACCAAACTCTGCATCTTCACCATGATTTAATAATAATTTACCATTTCCTAAACAATGATTACCAGAAAAGTAAAACCAATGACAGAAATTAGAACACATATTTGATCATTTTTCTTTGAAGAAAATCAATAAAAGGACAGGCGACCGCATCAATTAAAAAGGAAATATATGTTACCAGAATTGGATGTATCCACTTTAGCTGAAGAATCTAATAGGACTGCACGAACAACTAGTTTTTGGTTGGTGAGTTTTTTGATAAAAACAATGACAAAGAACATTAATTACAGTCTAATCGTTCTAGTTGCACAAGAAATAACAAAAAGGCTTGTTCTATGTTCGTGATAACAAGTATAGATAGAAACGTCCAAACCTTATATTTGGGCTCAGGCCCGAAAGCTTTCTTCACTATAGAAAACCAGCCCCCTTTCTTCCCCATCATCTAGTCATTTAAATCAAAGCAGAGCAATAATAAAAAAACTCAACCCAAAAGATGTTGCGACGCCCAGGTGCCAAAATCGAAAGATTTCTCGTTGAACAAGGAAACTAGATCAAATTCTTCAGATAATTTTGCAGACACGCCCCTTATAGAGAGATAGGAACATAGAACCCCCATAAATGAGGACAAAAATGGACAAGCATATCATTGACGAATGCCAAAATAGTAGAAACCCACCTTGAGCTGTATCACTCCAGATTTGCTAATGGATGGCCATGGAAGACAACAAAATAAGAGAAACAATCGGGAAGAGAAGAGAAGAGGAAGAGGAAGAGAAACAGAGAGAGACTCAACAATCGGGCTGCCGGCTCGAAGGCGAATGAGGCAGACGGCGGCAACTAGCGTCTGGCAAGCAGGTTGAGGCACAACCGCAGAGAAGAAGAAGGAATCGAAACTTAGGGTTTTGAATCAACTACTCATAGTGACATGATTTCGAGTGTGCTGGTCGGGTTAAACATATATCAAGACCCGACCGAAATATAGTCGGGCTGCAGCATTTTGAGCCCGCCCCCACCCAAGCCCGTGCAGAGCCCGACCATATTCGGGCGGTTTCGGGTCGGGCGATCCGGGTCGGGTAAAATCTGTACAGCCCTACCCAATACCCCACGTTTCTCCCTCACTCATGTCTCTCTTCCTTGGTGAAAAGAAGAAACCCAAAACAAAAAGGCAACAGAAACCCTAAGTTTATTCGACGTCAATCTGACCCATTTCGAGTTGAAGTTCACGAAATTTCTGCGTGATAGGAGCTTGGAGGGGTTCAAATCGACAGAGAGGTGCAACTTTTGTAAGCAATCGGAGGTACCAGCGAGATTTCTTGGTTCCGTCGCACGTAGAAACTTCCAGCTACAACTTACAATTTACTGCGTGTTGTTGTGCGGTTGAAGGAAGACTCTGCCAAAACTTCAAGCTACAACTTATAATTAACTGGGTGTTATTGTGCAATCGAAGGATTTTTTGAGGTGGTTGGGTGTTGTGCGGTACGCATTTGGAAGTGCCATAAATGCTGGATTTATTCGGGTTTTGAACTGCGTGGCTGTTCTGTGTTGTTAGGAGCTCTTATTTTGTAGCTATTGGGTGCGCTATTGGGTGCTGCTTTTTAACTCTGATTGGTGGTTGTACATAACCATGTTTGAAGCTGTTGGGTGGTTGGTTTGTGAAGCCTATAATGTCCATTTTGTAAGCCTCTTAACGGCAGTTGACAAATAGAATTTGTAATGGCACTTTGAATGGGTTGATGGCAATTTGCAATGACTGTTTGCAATTTGCAATGACTGTTTGCAATGAAAGTTTATAATGGATGTAGTTTTGGTATTTTCTAATGGGATTTTGTTGTCAAGTATTTTGTAATGGCATTTTGATCCTGACAGTTTGGGTCTTCTATTTTGTAATGGCACTTTGAATGTTCATTTTTGTAATGGGACAGATACCAAAAGCATGCTACGGAAAGTACATACCAAGTTCATTATAACAAACTGATAATGTCAAAGTGGAAAGAAAGCCAAATAGAAAGAGGAGATAAATGTTACTAAGCTTGCTACAAACTTCAAGCTACAACTTATAATTTACTGGCAGTGTCAGATACAAAATGAGTTTGCTACAAACTACATTTAACTGGTCAGATACAAACTGAGCGCTACAAGCTCCTACTAGCTAGTCTATATGAGCTCGTCCCTCCATCTTCACACATCGAACGTAAAGACAACAGATAATAGCTGCAGACATTATCCATGATGCCATCCTGCATAGAAGTAGCCGTTTGTCCTTTGTTTTACGCTTTCGAGCATCTTCCTCCATTCGCTTCATCTTTTTGATCAAAGAAAGCAACATTTCTTGACCACGATGACAAGTAGGGGGGTCAAACCACTGAAAGTACCCACATGATGAATCCTGCCAAAAAGTTGGAATGTGTTATTGAAAGAAGATTGTTTCTGACATTTCTGCATCAAAGGATGTAATCAAGCTTCTTTTTGATGAATAAGTAATAATATCAAATCAAAAAATGTAAACAGGGTTATAGTAACGGGAAGCAAATGACAAAAACAGGGTTATAGTAATCAAGCTTCTTTATATAGGCGATATTCTCTTTGGAAAAAAGAAAGAAAGTAAAAATGTGATAGATACCAGTGTACATGACTTTTCAATACTCAGCTTCCTCCGGGACCAAACACTCAGTTAATGGAACTACAAAAAGCTTTGACAAATGTATCTCAAATTTAGTCCATTTATGGTACTATATGAAAATTGTGTACTGGAAGAGTGTCTATGAACTTGAGCCTATCAAAGTAAACATTTACGGTGAGAGAATTATAATATTGGTACTTACAAAGTGAGACAGAAAGAGTAATACCGATGCAATTTTTCCTCAAATAAGACAAACACTGGCATGAACTCCGAACTATAAATGCCAATAAAGCTGAAGTTACACTAAAAGTAGGACAAATTACAACAAGTCTTACAGGGTCCATTTCAACTTACACACAGGGAATTGCACACCCTGAAAGTTTGGTCTTACTCAACAAATAGAATTAACGGAATAAGGTTCATAGTTACAGCAAGAACTCAGCTACCAAGCGAAAAATTTCGCTTCCATAGTCATAATATTATTGTCCGCACCACCAAAAAAGCAACTGCTCAAGTACGGCAAGCTGTGAAGTCTGGGAAACTGACAGGGTCTTCTTCTACTTACATACAGAGGATATTGCACATACTTGGCATTATCGGAACAATAACTATGAGGTATATATTCGGCCGTTTCTTACATTTTCCCAGCGAAAGATGAGATGTGCATAGGCTCAGTCTCCCTTCCCCATGAACATTCTCACACAAGCCCAAAGATTGCATCTGCGAACTGGAAAGTCCGAAAGGATATTGCGGAACTTGAAGGCTTGGGGATTGAAAACTATTTTCTACACTGGGGGTGCGCTGTCTCTGATTGGTGGCCTTTCCAGATCTGTGGGGTGCTTTCATTCTGGAACGGGAAAGACAGGTTCGGTGGGTTTTGACTTTTATTAGGGCTTTCTCTTTTTTTTTTTGGGGTAAGGACTTTGATGGAGTGGAAGACATTGCAATTACCATCTCTTTCTGCATTAAACTTTATTTTTTATAAAATTTCATTAATAGATTTTTAATTCTCTTTTCTTTTTAACCCATTTTTGACATCGGTAAATTTGTTAAGATATGCAAATTGTTGATACAATTTCCTAAACTACCAATTTTGACACATTGCACCCTTTAACTACCAATTTTTAACACTTTGCACCCTTTATCAAATTTTCAAACTAAAATGACGATAATGCCCTTAGATATTGTTGTCAATTCATTAATTTCTCAAGGGTATTATTGTCAAATGGAGGGTGCAAAGTGTTTAATATTAGTAGTTGGAGGGTGTAATGTGTCAAAGTGGGTAGTTTAGGGTGCAAAATGTATAACATTGGTAGTTTGAGGGTGCAATGTCTTAAAGATGGTAGTTTGTGCAAAATATATGGTAGTTTGTGGGTGAAAAGTGTATTTTTCCCTTTTTTTTTCTAAGCAACTACACTGTTCATACTTGTTGAGCAGTTCAGGTTAATAACAGGGGATTTCGCCAGAGTTAGAAGAAACGTAGAGCATCTCCCCTCTTGGTCCCCCTTTTGGAAAGAGAAAAATAGTACGCAGATTGAGAGAATTTGAAATCTTATAGCCATCACTTATTTAATGTCATTTTATTGTTTATCGTCTACCCATTGAATTTATGTTATTTATTTATTAATCTTTAGCAGAGGATTAAATTTACAGCTTTTTCTTTTGTATTAGCATTTCTAGACTCTTTAAAATAGTTTATTCTGTAAGAGTTTAAACATTAATTATTAGTTTCTTATTAAATACTCTAAATCTTATTTGAGAACTTAACCACTAATTTTGAAAATAGTACTTTAAAAGTAGAGATACATCAAATTAAAACGAATTAACTAAAATGATTTAATCAAGAGTAATGATGGTAAGAATATCAAGCGAAAGGACAAAAGTAGGATTTTTTTTTCAGATATTAACTATATCATTTAATCAAAAGTAATGATGGTAAAAATATCAAGGGATAGGACAAAAATATAATATTTTTTTTTTTCAGATAACAAAGAAAATTAAGGGAAATATTTTGTTTGTTCGAAAGTCTCTATAACAAAAATATTCCGTAAGATGAAAATCAACATATTTTAAACCCTTCAGTTTAGGTCTTCACCGGTGTATCAGTTAAAGCTAACTCGTCAGCATATTGTAGTCGTTTATAGAACACGAAACCAACTGCTCCAGGTTCGACCCGTTCAAAGCAGAAACCAATTCGTTTTTTTCCGAGTTCTTACAAAAAAATAAGTATACTAGTGAGAATGTACGGTCTATAAGTTTCAACGCTCCACGTGCAAAGTCAAACGTATGACTTTTAACATCGTTCGTCTTTCCTTCTTCCTTTGCGTCTTTGGTTCTTTTTGTCTACAAAAACAACGGTATTTCAACTGGAAAATGGAAGATAACCAGACAGCGCCTGTCTAAGTGGAAACCTCAGGGGGGCTTGAACGGAGGCTCTGACCAACAAAATTCCAGTCCTACGACCCAAAATCCAACTCAACTCAAACTCTATGACGCATCTTAGCCACCCACATGATTGGCAAAAGTTTTGAGTGAAAATTGATATTCAAATCAGGATGAAACATTTTGATCGAAGACTGAGCCATAAACCTAAAACCATCCTTGATTGGAGAAAATATTTCATCGTAAGATTGTTTGTTCTAAGTTATTATAAGCACCCGTCAAGATTTAAAAAACTAAATCTAAAGGCTTGAATTTGACCACTTCATTTAATGAGATGAGATAAAGAAGACTTAGTTTGACTTGACTCAATCAACTTTGACAATTGAATTTTTTTTTTTCTTAAATCCTGATTCCTCTTTATTGATGTCCGTATAGAAAACTTATAACCTAATCTTTTCCCTCCTTAATTCTACACCAATCCTTTAATATCTGGACCGAACCCTTAATTAAGCATGTGATTGGAGGTTCTGCAGAATCCATTTTACCAAATTCAATACAAAACAGCCACAGAATTTGGCGGTGGGAGTACCTAAACTGTAGCCAAAATTTCACTTTTCTCGTTGGAGGAAGCATTTGGAGTCCCAGAGAAAATGGGTTCTAGCAGGTATTGGCAAGAGACGTAGAAAGAGGGCTTTCCTCCGCTGTGTAACCTTCTCTATATATCTGTATGGAACTCTGAATTAGGCGCATTTAGAACATGTGGTCACAAGTGGTTGAACAATGTAATGGAACACTCAATGTTCCGGCATTGGAAAAATCAGATCAACTAAGTTACATGCGTATTAAACCCAAATTGGAATAGAGATAAAAAGCCATAGGTATTAAAATAGGAAAGATGTTAGTCACACATTTGTACTATACCTAAAAAAAAACTAATCAAAGTTACAATTATGGTATTAGTCAAGATAATTATAAAGTCTAATTTCACTTAACAAACATCTTGGCCTATTGTCTGGTATATCAAAAAAGGGTTGCTAACAAACTGACTATAATTGATTCAACAGAACAAGAAAATGGCCAAAATTTCGAGTACAAATATAGAGAGCTGCAAAAATAACTTCTCTAGGGTAAGTATAACTGACGTGAACCTCGCTAAGAATAACGAGACCAAACAACGAAAGGGAACCCAAGATCGTTCTAGGACTGATTCGAATGGAAGACCTCGACCCGTTGTTTATGAAAACAAGAACCTCGGTATAAGGAAGACGCCACAAACGGTGATGGAAATTCCGTTTGATAAGTCAAGTTGAACGCCACGGAAATTCCGATAAGTTCGAGTAGTTTTTCAAAAAACCAAAGAGAATAAATCCTCACAATTTTGAATAATCAATGTCTGCCGAATTACAAAGCAAAGGCTCCTATTTAAAGGGCTAAACATTACAAGGAAAATAACCCTAACATGGAAACCTAATTAAACTCGAAATAAGATAAGGAAATAATTCCTACACGCCTAAAAACACACAAAGCAATTAAGGAAATAATGCCTTGCTTGTCTAACAAAAGTGTGGATGCCTAAAATAAAGAACTAAATATGGAAAAAACTGCTGGACGTCCAAAAGAAGCGCAAGCCATAAAAAAAGAATGATTTGGGAGCCTAGAATAGAGATACTTCTAGAAGAGCCCCAAAAATATTTCTTTCCAACTTGAAGCTGATTTGGACCGAGATTCTTCTAGAACTTGAATCAAGGTGACCATTCTTTGTGGCCCACGTGGATCATGTTCAATGAGCTTCCACGAATTCGCTTGAGCCCATAACTCTTGAATAAGTCAGTTGAGTACATCCTTAGACTTTTTTGCCCGTACTCTCGTAACCGGCCCAATTGATACTTGAACGAGATCCTTCAAAACGATACCTTGATCTCCATCAATAATTGCTAAAAAAAACATAACAGTTGTGAAAGTTTTTAGGAGAACTTTGATGAAGTACAAAGCTTCAAACTATCCAAGGTAGCTCAAGTGGCAGTGGGAGGTTCTTAAGAGTGTGGATTAGGTGCACACTAAGAGTTCAAACTAACATTTGTGCAAAAAACTTGCAAATTAAATAAAAATCTGATTAGTAGGCCGGTCAGTCTCTTTGGATATTACTATAGCATTAAACTCAATTAGTGTGTATACTGTGTCAGATCTATCTGAACGCAATACATTTGATATAGATGTCCGGATTTCCATATTTACTTAAAACAAAAAATAAAAACAAGAACGAAGTTTCATAGAAATGTTAATGTTTCTCCTTACGTCTTTCTGTATCCTAGCGTGCTTTGACGTGCCTACAATAAAGTCCACTACTGCTTCCGACCAATCTGCTGCATATGGGACCCAAGATAACGTATTTTGCTCACTTCATACCGCAAAAAGAAGTCATTCCCTGTTTCCCTTGCTCCTTTTAACCCCAGTTAAAATTACCGTGGACCAGTTCTCCACAAATCTTCGACATATTCTCCGTGTGTCCTTCATGGGAACCTTCACTTGGTACTGCATTAGCTGTTTCTCCTTCTTAATAAATAAGAATTAACATTAGAAAAACACAGCCACCTCGACTGCTCCGCAACTATAAATACACGCACTGGAAGTGGCATTTCTCAACTTCAAATACGTGTGGTTATCTACACCTGACCCCCCTCCCCCTCAACTCCCTCAGCACTTAACGTACAAGTTGTGCAACTGTCCAACAAGTGGATTGGACCTACTCCTTTCTCCCTATATTTAAGTGCTTGCATCTTGTGTTTTTCCGCACATCTTCGGACATTTTCTTGCTGCATTCCACGCAGAATGGCTTTCAAGGATACGAATCAACAGCACTTGTTATCTAAGATAGCAACCAGCAATGGGCACGGTGAAGATTCTCCATACTTCGACGGTTGGAAGGCGTTTGAGAGCAATCCATTTCATCCTACCAACAACCAACATGGGGTTATCCAAATGGGCCTTGCAGAAAATAAGGTAAAAATACTAGTAGGCTTTCTTATCAGTCATTTTTCGTGACTAATTAATTGAAGCGCGGGCAGAAAGTCAATAATGGTTGTTTTGTCTTGAATGTGCAGCTTTGTTTTGATTTGATTCAAGAGTGGATTATGAATAACCCAGAAGCCTCCATCTGCACGCCCGAGGGAGTGAATCACTTCAGCGATATAGCTATCTTTCAGGATTATCATGGCCTGCCGGAGTTTAGAAACGTACGGAACGTCCATGCCTTCAAGCTTTTCATGTTCTATTCATTCATCTCTCTGTCTCTCTGACTGCGTCGTCTCTCGGACACATACACACGCTCTTACACACAGAAATCTATATCTGTTAACTAGATTTGATGAACAAATAACCAAGATTCTTCGTTCTGTACACTAACAACGATAATAATTGAACTCCACAGGCTGTTGCTAAGTTTATGGCGAAAGTAAGAGGAGATAGAGTCAGCTTCAACCCTGACCGCATAGTTATGAGTGGAGGAGCAACCGGAGCTCATGAGATGCTCGCCTTTTGTTTGGCTGACCCTGGGGATGCCTTTCTTGTGCCTACTCCTTATTATCCTGGGTAAGATCAGACTTTCCGCTTCAATTTTCTGCTTCGTTCATGCAATATAATTCTTCTTCCTCTGGCTCCTACTGGCTCAGTAATAATTGAAGCAGTACAGTAAGTTAGGTACATGATTAAGTGGAGTAAAGATTAAATTTTCAGAAAAAAAAGGAGTAAAGATTAAATTTGACTTGATTTTTGAGCTGTTCTTTTGCTGACTTTTGACCTCTACTGTCTCCCAAATCAACGCGCAGTGGAGAGCGAGAGAGAGATGAACCATTGAATCTGCTTTTATCAATAACTGATAGATTAATTCAAACAGATTAAGGTTAAGTTAACCGCACTGCTTGGCCACTTACAGTAACATCCTCCAATTGTCAAAATTCCTATATATGCTCTTAATGTCACGGTCATAGGCTCTCGTACCATCTCGCATGACTGGTCCCCGCATGAACAGCCAACTTGCAATTAGGAAAAAAAAGTCTTTCAAGCAAAAGGTTCTCGTAGACAAACCTTGAATCGATGTTTTGAAAAAATTGGAAAATACTAGAAGAAAATGAGTCCCATCTTTCTCGAAGAGCATGCAGCCAGCCCCTTGTTCCCAACTTTGAGCCAATTTGAATTTTCTAAGATCACCAGAACGTATGCAGCTGACTGCCCTCCGCATTGAGGTCAGCAGGTTAAATTTTTTTCCAATCTATAGTGGTTTAGGACCGATGATTGCCCTGTTTACAATTTGCATCAGTACACTATACGGAAGATGGAACCAAAATCACTCTTTGTTACCTTTGGATTATGTGCCAATCATGCGTATGTTATATAGATATGTGAAAGATCTCTAGCAATATACAGAACATTATGTATTCAAAAAATTAACTCTATATGACAGATTCTGAACTATGTGGCTTTATATTGCAGTTTTGATCGGGATTTGAGATGGAGAACGGGAGTGCAACTGCTTCCGGTTGTCTGTGAAAGCTCTGAAAATTTCAAGGTGACCGAAAAAGCTTTGGAAGCAGCCTATGAGAGAGCTCAAGAGGCCAAAATCAGAGTAAAGGGCTTGCTAATTACCAATCCCTCAAACCCACTAGGCACTGTCTTAGACAAAGAGACGCTAAGAATCCTTGTGAGCTTCATCAATGAAAAGAATATACACTTAGTCTGTGATGAAATATATGCTGCCACCGTCTTCAGTCAGCCTGGTTTCGTAAGCATATCCGAGGTAATCGAGGAAGAAATCACATGCAACCGTGATCTCATCCACATTGTTTATAGTCTCTCAAAGGACATGGGTTTCCCTGGCTTTAGAGTCGGCATCGTCTATTCGTACAATGATGCAGTAGTGAGTTGTTGTCGTAAAATGTCCAGTTTTGGGCTAGTTTCATCACAAACACAACATCTAATTGCATCAATGCTTTCAGATGATGAGTTTGTCAATAGATTCATTGCAGAGAGTGCTAAGAGGTTGGAAAAAAGACATAAGGTCTTCACTCGAGGTCTTGCTCAAGTAGGCATTGGTTGTTTGAAGAGCACTGCTGGGCTTTTTCTGTGGATGGATTTGAGTCACCTCCTCAAAGAGAAGACATTTGAAGCAGAGATGTCACTGTGGCGAGTCATAATAAGTGATGTTAAGCTCAATGTTTCTCCTGGTTCTTCTTTTCATTGCTCTGACCCAGGGTGGTTCAGAGTTTGCTTTGCTAACATGGATGACAGTACCATGGAAAGGGCTTTAACAAGAATCCGAACTTTTGCTCTTCAAAGTACGGAGGTAACAGTTCCCAAGAAGAGACAGCGCTGGGGAAGCAACCACCACCTAAGACTCAGCTTCTCATCTCGGACTGGGAGAGTGGATGATTGCCTGTTGTCTCCTCACTCCCCTATACCACAATCACCCCTTGTTCGAGCCAGGACATAGATTAATGTGACGTCACACCATTTATGTGTAAGATTATGTCAACACATTCTTTAATTTCTTTATTCAGGCCTAAATATTTAGCAGAAGAATTAACCCTTATTAAGGAGATATTGATTTAGACTATTTTTTTTTAAACCCATCTAGTGGCTGCTCTGCTTCTAATGGGGATAAGTTGGTTCATGTACCCCCTCGTTCTTTCCTGAGTGCCCTTTTTACTGTTTCACATGCCAAATGGTGGTGAAAACAGTTTCATGTAATTTGTAAGAAATTGCTTTGCAAGCATTCATTCAATTCATGTAATTGTCAGATGAGATTAAAGATTCTTGATTTTACAAGTGTTTACAATTGTTTGTCCAAAATCTAACATCTCTGGTATGTGAGCTTGTATGTGCGCCTGCCAAATGATTTACTATGTCATTGTAAGACAACGATCCTGCCAAGTGATTTACTATGTCAGTGTAAGACGATGATCGTGCTGCCCGGCTCTTGATAACTACAAAATTGCTAAAAGATAAAGACACTGCAAAACTAAAGCAGGCTTCCTAGTTCCTACATTCATCTAACCATAAACATGTTTCGGACTAGGGCTAGAGTGGGTAATTTTTTGCCTCTGGAAGACAACAAATTAATGAATCTCCATTTCAAGAAGTGTTTTGATCTTTTTTTTCTCCAGTGAATCTAGCACCTATCTATAACATAATATTTGCAGCCTTTTGCATCATAATCTATTACAGAATGCACATATAGAGTCACTCGCTGATGTGCAAAATGATCTGGCAAAGGACGTGTCATAGCTTACAGATGCTGATGTGGAATCGTAGTGCCTACTCAGGTTACTGAGCTAGAGTTTGTTATCAGCCTACAGCTGGTGTTGGTTAGTGGGAGAATCTGGAAGTTGCAGATTAGAAAAAGGATATATAGACTCATGGAAAATAACATTCCTAGAAATAAATATATTTTCAGTGTCAAGGTTCAATAACTTGTAGCCTTTGACACCGAAGGGATATCTTAAGAAAATGCAACGCTGACTTCGAGGGTCAAATTTTGCTCTGCCATGGGAAATGGTGGAAGCAAAGCATAGGCAGCCAAAAACTTTGAGATGACTATAAGTGGGTTTTTGTTTCAAGAGAATTTCGAAGGGAGTTTTGTTTTGAAGTAAAGGTGTAGGGGTCCTATTGATGAGGTAAACGGCAGTGAGTACACAACCATTCCAATATTTGAGAGGAAGGTGTGCTTGGAAGCGTAAAGCTCGGGCAATGTTAAGAATGTGTTGATGTTTGCGTTCGACTACTCCATTTTGTTGTGGAGTTTCGACGCAAGAAGTTTGGTGAAGGATTCCTTTGTTATGGTAGAAATTAGACATGTGAAACTCGGGTCCATTATCACTTCACAAGATTTTGATTCTAGTAGTAAATTGACATTCCACCATGTTGGAAAAAGACTCAAGGCAAATCCGAGTTTCAGATTTAGCCTTCATCAAATATATCCAAGTACAACGGGAATAGTCATCTACAATAGTCAAAAAATACTTAGAATCATCATATGCAAAGATGGACATAGGCCCCCAAATGTCACCGTGAATAATTTCAAAAGGAGAAGAGGTTTTATGAGTGCTTATGTGAAAATGGAGTTTACGTTGCTTGGATAAAGGGCAAATAGAGCATGGCAATTCACTTGTAGAGGAAGAAATATCCATTACAAGAGGGTCATCAATAAGTTTCAACCGAGAGGGTGAAATATGCCCCAAATGATAATGCCATAAGCTGGAAACATCTACACTATGATCAGTGGAAATAACAGCAGACATAGATATAGGAGCTAAGAGCAATTTATTTGACAATGCTGAAGAAGAAACTGCATCCTGTCGCAAATGATAAAGGCCATGTCGTACTTCACCCATCCCAATCGTGGTCCAAGACGAAAGGTCCTGTAGGAAGCAAGAATCAGCAAAGGAAATTAGGCAACAAGAATGAGTTTCAGTGATTCTTTTAACAGAAAGTAAATTGAAAGTAAAAGTTGGCACGCAGAGAACATTTCTGAGGATGAGAGTATCGGTGAGTTTGACTACCCCAACATATTGTACCGGAACCTCTGTTCCATTTGGCAAATTCACAGTATATGAAACTTTAGATGGTACTGAAGTAAATAAGGAGGGGCAACAGATCATGTGATCCGTTGCTCCAGTGTCAATAACCCAAGGAGTAGCTGCTGCAGCACGTTTGTTAGATGAAGAAATGGAGGAGCAGACACTAATACCCGACATCTTGGTTGCATTGGAAGCACTAGCAACAGACTTCAACACGGTTTGAGCTTGATTGGCCGAATGAGAGGATGAGTCATTTGGTTGTATTAAGCTCAGCAACTGCTGATATTGAGCCTTGGTGAAAGCCACTGTGTCATCAATATCATCTTCAAAATCTCCCAGAACAACATTTGCATTCGCAGCAACCTTTCTATTGGCAGGGTTCAGCTTATGGTTAGGCGGATAACCATGTTTCTTGTAACATTTTTCAGCTATATGACCCATCATATGACAGTGGTTACAAGTGGGTGGCTCAGCATTTCCCACCTTAAAACAAGTCTCCAGAACATGCCCTGTAATTCGGCAATGAGTGTAAAAAGGTCTGTTCTGTTTAGGAGAAAAATTCTGTTTGGGTCTTGATTTTGAGTCAGCAAAGGTTCTTTGAGTAAAGAAAGCCATGGATTCAGGAGAGGGAGTATTGGAAGTCATTTTGTGGTGTGTTTCTTGCTGCTGGATCATCGAAAAAATACGATTAACAGGAGGTAAAAGGTCTAAAAGCATGATCTGGTCTCTAACATTAGAGTAAGCATCATTTAGACCCATCAAGAACTGGATTACATAATCCCTCTGCTGCCTATCAATTAAAACTTTCAGTTTACCACAATGGCAATCAGGCATAGGATCGTAAATGGCAAGTTCGTCCCATAATACCTTAAGCTTACCATAATAGACGCTAATGGAATCATTCTCCTGCATTAATCCAGCAACTTCTTTCTTGAGTTGAAAAATTCGTGGACCATTCGGCTGAGTATACCGATCCTGCAACTCCATCCACATGTCTCGAGCACTATCAATGAATGCAAGACTGGTTTTCACCGAAAGACTGACAGAATTTTGAATCCATGAAACTACTAAGTCATTGCATCTCTCCCACGTATCATACAATGGATCTGTAATGTCAGTCGGCTTCAAAAAATCTCCATTAACAAAGCCCAGTTTGTTCTTGGCCCTCAATGCCCTTCGCATAGATCTAGACCAAGACAAATAGTTTTCACTAGTTAATAAGTCAGCAACCAGAACAGTTGCAGGGTTGTCCCCATTGTCTAGCCGATAGGGATTAGAGAGGTCATTGAAGTTTAGGAAACGGGAAGAAGGTTCTGTGTTGGTCTTGGCGAAAGGATTTTCAGGAGTTTCAGTATTCTGGATGTTGGTCTTGGCGAAAGGATTTTCAGGAGTTTCAGTGTTCTGGAGGTTTAACTCATCTGCCATGGTTGCTAAAACCTTGCTCTGATACCATGGAACTTTTCGTAGAACCAGAGAAAGCAAAGGAAGCAGGTGCAGAGAGACGGAGAAGAATTTGTCTACTTCGTATATTGAATGAAAAATGCTTTACAAATGGTGCTATTTGTAGGTACAGTTACCAAAGAATAAAAGAACGTAAAAACACCCAAAGGTCATTCTAACAAAATTCCTATAACGGTCTCTGCGTGGAACTTCTCTTGATTGGCCAGAAATAACTTCTCCTTCTCCTTGTTAGTGGCTTTATTGTTTTCACAGGTGATCTTCCTCCTCATGTGGAAATCGACCTTGTACTCATCAGCTTCATCAATTATTTGGTTCAACACCTCCTTTTCATTCCTTTCCTTCTCCTCTAGCCGGATTGCGTTCTGTCTCCTCCATTCCCTGAGAGCGAAGCCCTCCTCAGGCTCCATTTCCGCCGGAGGTGGCGAAATGGGATTGTCCGGTCCACCAAACGCTCCACCTAAGCCCTTACCGTTAGCTTCGGAGTAGATCTCCGGCAATGGTTGTGACATGAACACGTCATCGGCTGCGGAGAAAGAGTTGTCATTTATGTTATCGTCGTGAAAGATCGGGTCCTTGATTGAGTCGGAGTCAGCGAAGTGAGTAGCGGTGAACGAGTCGAATCGCTGGGAAGAAACGCCGGGATCGTCGCCTAGATAGCTGTCGTCATCAAAAGGAAGAGTTGAGCCAGCAGAGGGGACCGAGTCGTCGACCGATTGGGCGAATGGGTCGGTCAACGACGCCATGGCTGGCGGGTCGTGAACGGACGCGTAATTCGTATAACGTCTCTCTAGTCTCTTTCTCTCCTGGAAATAGTGACTCTATATGTGCATTCTGTAATATAATCACTCAAGCCCTTAGCTTCAACTGAAAGCTCAAGGGGCAGCAATTTACAACTCTCCCCTTGGTCGGAGTGAAACAATTAGAGACAGCATTGGCTTATCTTATATGGCATAAACTGTAATCCTCAGAGCACGAGAAGAAGAGCACTATTTCTTTGATCAATAGTTGCAGATGCCGAGGGCCACAGCCAGGATTAGTTAGGATGCCAGCACTCGCTTCAGAGTGTATAGCTATGAAAAGAAGTATTTCTTCCTGTCTCATTTGCCTTGCCATTCATGCATAGGACCTGTCACGATAGTGCCTTACAACTCACAAGCTTCAGTTCAAGTTCTTGAACGCAACAGGGTCGTTGAATATATGGTCGGGACAGCAGTTTTGTTCTGCTGCACGTAGCGGACCTCATTGCAGGACTCATATTATGCATACTTAACTACTCATATGTCAATTTTTCCATTTTTTATGGCATGAAGTGCAATAAAGGTAGTAGGGATTTTTGAGATAATCTTGTGTAAGCAATACTAATCAATTTGGTGGATGGTGGATTAACCAGTCATTCGCGATTTGCTTGTACTTGCAATCTGCTGGAATTTGGTTAATAATCAATATTAACTTTTAATATATCCCAAAAGGGTTACAAAGGTCTAGGAAATTAGATGGTTTGCTTAAACAACCAACGATTAGTTAGAAATTGGTGAAGAAAGGGCCAAAGATAGATGTGTGTCCAAAGCATACAGCTCCATGAACGTGACATAGGCATTGCACTGTAATTGATCATCTCCTAGTGCTTGTGGGTTTCCCTTATTTCTTTCTTTTGTAATGGATGGGACTTGGAAGAGGGATTTTCAACAGCAGCTTTACCCAAATAGCAGGCAAGGAAGTAAAATTTCTAGACCATTTGGCCTGCATTCATTCAAGCAATGAAAGTAACCGACTAACTTGGGAATACAATTCGATTTAGGCCTCATATAAAATATTGTCTGCTTGTTCAACCAGTTGACCCTTTTGGCAAAGAATAAGTTAAAAGGTTTGGTGGGTATTTAGGTTATATCCATTCAAGCAATGAAAGTAACCGACTAACTTGGGAATACAATTCGATTTATGCCTCATATAAAATATTGTCTGCTTGTTCAACAGTTGACCCTTTTGGCAAAGAATAAGTTAAAAGGTTTGGTGGGTATTAGGTTATATCCATCCAAGCAACGAAAAAGAAAAATATAAAGTTTCTCAATTTGAATAGGGGAATTATTTTTAAATAAGCAGTTAGGGCAGAGTACCGTTGTCTTATCCTCGAGGTAGAAGAATGAGTACTGTCATTGAAGATGATAAAAAATGGAATCCCAATACTTTGAGGTTATCCATTCCTGCTTATGTAATATGTTCTCACAATGATGCTCATCTGAGCTTTTTGTAGTGGATGGAGATATATTGCTTAGAAAACAAAAGCAGGCCCCGCGGGGTAGCTCGGATGGTGAAGGGCCTGGTAACTGGGGTCACTCTCTCAGGTTTGACACCTACCGTGATCAGACTTGCACTTAAATGATGCTGTGGGGTTGGGGGCTCCCCACACGCCCAGGGTTTGTACCTCAGGGGTGGGCCCTAAATGGGTCCTGCTTTGGGAGATTTCCTCGTCACCACGACAACAAAAACAAAAACAAAAAAAAGTTGACTCCAACACCTTCACCATATGATACAGACTGCTATTATCTTATTTACAATCTCTAGTTAGCTATTAGATGGGTTTCAGTGATGTTTGTAAATTAAAATTTTCAAAAATTTTGGATGGGGCTTAAAATTTAGGGAGATTGGAGTTCCATGGGAGTTTGTAAAAAAAATAGTGAAAATTTTTGTAGTATATTCGGTTCGATGTTTAAATTTTTAAAAAATTTAAAGTACTCTATAAAAAAGTTAAGAGAAAGATGATGTAATTTAATTTTTTACATTTATTTTGATGAAAATAGATTATTTGAGTTAGAGGAAGATTGAGAATAGAGGTGATTGTGAAGTTTTATTATTTTTATTTTTTTAATATTTCGAAATTAAAAAATGAAGGTAATATTGTTAAAATATAATTAAACCCAAAAGTTAGGAAAAAAAATTATAGAACATAGAAAATTTAAAAAAAGAACTAGTTTGTAAACTCGACATTAATAGATCAACGTGATTATCTCTTTATTAATAGCATTGTTCTCTTTCGTTTCCTTTTCTTCAAATCGGGATTAAAATTCTTGCAATTTTCTACTTGAATCATAAGATGCAATTCGAAAAGAGAAAAATACAATAAGTGGACCATATACTATTTAATGTTGTCTATGTAAAATTTTGTACAACATGAACTTACAATGAAAGTCTGTCTCTATATCTCTAAATTACACCGTGCAATTTGAACAAAAAATTACGAATGATTTTGATCCACCGAATTGACATATTTTTTATTTTATTTTTTAATAAATAATTATTAGACATATTTTATTAATTAATTAATTAGCATTATTGACTTTACTCTCCTTTCCTGTGCCCTGTCAAATTGACGTACTCAACATATACGGGTGCCCAAACTGAAATTTTTTTTTTTTTTTAAATAAAGGTGCCCAAACTGGACTCGGCCGCTTGGGTTGACTCCGGGAGAGTGATTCAGTGAAGTCATTGCAGATTCGTTTTCTTCGGAAAGGCTTTTTCATGTTCACATATACCCTATAGAGTTTCCGCTGGTAGCATTTTTTCTAATTCCGAGTTCCAAAAGTCAGTCGACCATAACTTCGATAGAAGACAAATCAATAATTCAGCAGTAAAATGGACCACATCAATACTTTTACTCTATGAGTAGAAAGTGCCTAATTGATAAATATTGAGAGTGATTGTGCGAAATCTGTGTATTTCATTTACAAAGGCAGTAGCCCCAATAAATACACTTAGCTCAAGCAGAGCAAGGGAATACGTCCTTACTAGGCAGTTATAACAGAAAAAGGATTATTCTACATCACCTATAACAAATTTACATGTATTGCTTCAGCCTTTCTCTTTCCTCTGTATTCGAGAATCTGTAACTTCTTCTTGTTGAGTCTGCGTGCATATGGTTGCTTCACGTATTGCAGCTTGATTTTCTTCACACTCCCCCTCAAGATGGACAGCAGCATATATATTTACAAGTCCCATCTTGCCAATTAAACTACTGAATTGATGAAATCCAAGGGCCTTAGTAAACACATCAGCAAGCTGCATATTGGTCTTTAAATGCAAAGTTTTAATAATTCCAGCTTGTATCTTTTCCCTCACAATATGGCAATCTATTTCTATATGCTTAGTCCTTTCATGAAAAACGGGATTTGCAGCAATATGCAAAGCCGCTTGATTATCACAAAATAATAGAGCAGCCTTAGAGTGAGGGATATGCAAATCTTTGAGCAAACCGATTATCCAAACTAACTCACAAACCGTGGATGCCATAGATCTATATTCGGCTTCTGCAGATGACTTTGAAACAGTCGATTGCTTTTTGGATTTCCATGATATCAGTGAATCCCCAAGGAAGATACAAAAACCAGTCACTGATTTTCTACTATACACGCACCCTGCCCAATCTGAATCTGAAAAGGCCTTTAGATGCATCTCTGATGAAGCAGACAGCAGTAATCCTTGGCCTGGAGTTCCCTTAAGAAATTGCAATACACGTACAGCAGCTTTGAAATGTATATCTCGTGGCTTGTCCATGAATTGGCTGAGCAATTGAACCGAATAAGCAATGTCAGGCCTCGTTATGGTCAGATATATAAGCTTCCCAATCAATCTTCGGTATTTTGTAGGATCTGCCATCAAAACCCCTTCAGTTTTGCTTAGTTTCAGATTTTGTTCCATGGGGAATTTCGAGACCTTGCTGGCCAACATGCCACAATCTTCCAGAATTTCTAAAGTGTATTTCCTTTGACAAAGAGAGATTCCCGTAGCTGATCTTGCTATCTCAATGCCTAAGAAATACTTTGGAGCACCAAGATCTTTTAGCTTAAACTTACTATTCAAAAACAGCTTTAATGCAGCAACATCATTAACATCATTTGAAGCAATAAGAATATCATCCACGTATACCAAAACTACTATGAAGGACTTCCCATTCAACCTTGTAAAAAGAGAATAATCAGAGGAGGATTGGACAAACCCGTGAGCAGTCAAGGTGGTGGAGAATTTGCTAAACCATTGCCTTGAGGCTTGTTTAAGGCCATATAAGGACTTTAGAAGCCTACAGACCTGATTCTCCCCCTGTTTAGCAAATCCAGGTGGAAGAGACATGTACACTTCTTCATGCAATTCTCCATGGAGAAAAGCATTGTTCACATCCAATTGGGAGAGATGCCAATTGTTGATAGCAGCCAAAGCAAGAACAGTCCGAACAGTCACCATTTTTGCAACGGGAGAAAAGGTCTCATAGTAATCAAAACCTTCCCGTTGTGTGTACCCCTTAGCAACCAAGCGAGCTTTGTATCGTTCAAGTGTCCCATCTGATTTGAGCTTGACCTTGAACACCCATTTGCAGCCAATGGGATGATGACCAGCAGGAAGTGGTGTGAGAACCCAAGTATGGTTAGCCTCAAGGGCAGTGATCTCGGCTGCCATGGCCTCACGCCAATGTGCATGAGCAAAAGCTTCATAAAAAGAATGGGGTTCTTGGAGAGTAGAAAGACAAAGAGAGAAAACACGATGTGTAGATGAAAGCTTAGAATATGAGATAAAATTAGAAAGAGGATGAGGTATACCTGTTTGATCAGGAGCATCGTCGGAAGAAGAGGGAGCTGAGTCTTGAGAAGATAGCAATCTGCAGTGATAATCAAGCAAATAACGAGGTATAGATTTGGGCCTAATGGATCTGCGAATAACAGGAAGAGGTGGAGGTGAAGGGATATGTGGAGAAGATGGAGGAATAACATCAGTGAGAGATGGAGAGGATGGTGTAGAAGAACTTGGAGAAATATGTGGAGATGGAGAAATATAGGATTCGGGTGGAATAGAGATGTTATGAGGTAGGACAGGAATAAAAGAAGAAGGAGGGGCAGCATGTAAGAGAGTTGTGTCATGGAATGGAAATAGATGTTCATGAAAGTGGACATTTCTAGAGATGAAAATAGTCTTGGAGTCAAGGTCAAATAGTTTGTATCCTTTAGTCCAAAGGGATATCCAATGAAAATACATCGCCGAGCACGGCTGGAAAATTTGTGGCGTTGGCTAGGGAGAGTGGATGCATAACATAGAGAACCGAAAACCCTTAGATGGTGATAGGATGGAGGTTGATTATAAAGAGCAAAATATGGGGTTTTATTGCCTAAAATGGGAGAAGGGATTCTGTTTATGATGTATGCAGCAGTAAGGACACAATCCCCCCAAAAGGAAAGGGGAACATTGGACTGAAAACGCAAGGCTCGAGCAACATTGAGAAGGTGTTGATGTTTCCTTTCAACCCTTCCATTTTGCTGAGGAGTCTCCACGCAACTTATTTGATGAATGGTGCCAATAGATGAGTAAAAATCAGCCATAAGGAACTCGGAACCATTGTCTGTTCGAATGGTTTTAATGATGGATTGAAAATGTGTTTGAACCAGGGCAAAGAAAGACTTTAATAGTGATCTAGCTTCTGATTTTAGTTTCATAAGGTACACCCATGTACATCGAGTGCAATCGTCAACAATAGTGAGAAAGTATCGATGACCAAGAGAAGTTGCAATAGAAAATGGTCCCCATATGTCGGCATGAATGAGATCAAAGGGCTTGGAAGCTAAAGAAGTGCTATCATTAAAACTTGAACGTTTCTGTTTAGCCATAGGACATGTGGTGCAATGAAAATGAGGAGAAATAGTAATATCTGAAACATGAGTATGTAAAAGAGACATTCTAGAGTCAGAAACATGGCCTAGGCGAAAATGCCAGAGGTCAAATAAGCAAGGAGAAACTGCAGTGGCAGCAAGAGGTCCAGAACTATCAACGGTGTTTGCATCGAGTTGCAGAATGTAGAGGCCATCTTTCTCTCTACCCAGCCCAATCATCTTCCAATCGGTAAGGTCCTGAATCAAACAGTGATCATGAAAGAAAGACAAACAACAGTGGAGGTCAGCAGTCATTTTACTGGCAGAAATTAGATTAAAGTGAAAACTAGGTACACATAAGACATTCTCTAGAGTTAAAGAGGACGACAGCCTAACTGTACCAATGTGGGAAACCGAGACTGTCTGACCATCAGGAAGACTAACACTAGATTGACAGGTTCGAATATTTGAAGTCAAAAGATTAATGGAGTTGATCATGTGATTAGAAGCACCAGTATCAATGATCCAATTTTGAGAAGAGAAATGAGAGGGCAGAGGATAAATACCACCTGAAACGTTGTGGGATTGAACCATATGGGCTGCGGAAGGTGAAGGTGCTTCAGATGGTACTGATGGAGCATGAATAAGGGAAAGAAGCTGTTGACATTGCTCAGCAGTGAACGGCAATGAAGCTGGAGATGAGGCCATAGCAGGTGTTGTAACAGAATCAAAAATACCATCAGCAAAACTGGGAGCAGTTGGGCTAGATCCCACGGTATTTGCAGATGGAGGAAATCGGGACTTATTGCGATAACCAGGGGGGTATCCAATAAGTTTGTAGCATTTATCTATGGTGTGCCCGAGATTCCCACAGTGACTGCATTGAGGCCTTTCCTTCCCACGAAAATAAGGTTGCCTTGTAGAGCTTTGGAGCTGTTTGCTTAACAAAGCAATAGAGTCGGCAGAAGGATTGAGAGTGATTTCTCTCTGACGTTCTTCTTGCAAAACTAAGGAAAACACCTTATTAATTGGGGGCAGAGGAATAGACAGCAAGATCTGAGCTCGTACTTGGGCAAAAGATTCATTTAAACCCATGAGAAAATGCATAACATATGCAGATTGTTGAGTTTCAGCAACTACACGAAGAGCTCCACAATGACAGCCACATGAACAGCTGGGAAGTGGTTGGTAATTATGTAATTCATCCCACAATCCCTTAAGGATGGTGAAGTAAGCACTGACCGAATCAGACCCTTGAGTAAGGGAGGCAATATGTTTCTGCAACTGAAAAATGCGAGGACCATTTGCTTGGGAAAAACGATCACGAAGATCACTCCAAATGTCCTTCGCATCGCTGATGTATAGAACACTATCAGCAATCTCCTTAGAAACAGCATTAATGATCCAAGAAAAGACCATGTTGTTGGAACGGCACCAAGCACCATACGAAGCATCGGTGGAAGATAGACGGGGAAGACTCCCATCGAGAAAACTGAGCTTGTTCTTGGCCTCTAAAGCAATCAACATGGAACGACTCCAGGTATGGTAATTTTCTCCAGAAACCAACAAAAGTTGTGATACAAGAATAGAACCGGGGCTCTCACCATAATGAAGATAATATGGGTTGGAAGGATGATCATCCTTTGGAGTATTGTCGGTAGTGGTAACAATGGGAGGAGGATCAGATGATTCTGCCATTTAGAAAGAAAGAAGAAAGGAGCAAAAAGAAATGCTCGACTAAGTTGGCTCCGATACCATGATAAATATTGAGAGTGATTGTGTGAAATCTGTGTATTTCATTTACAAAGGCAGTAGCCCCAATATATACACTTAGCTCAAGCAGAGCAAGGGAATACGTCCTTACTAGGCAGTTATAACAGAAAAAGGATTATTCTACATCATCTATAACAAATTTACACGTATTGCTTCAGCCTTTCTCTTTCCTCTGTATTCGAGAATCTGTAACTTCTTCTTGTTGAATCTGCGTGCATATGGTTGCTTCACGTATTGCAGCTTGATTTTCTTCACACTAATCATATTGAATATTGTTTAGTGTATGCTAATTCCTCAAGTTTGAAAAAGTCTTGAGGAACCGTCAGAATTTCAACACACTTCTCAAAATTTACACCTACGGATCGATACATATGTTCCTGGATCGATACATGTGTTCATGGATTTGTATTTGCAGATTGTTCATAATAAGTTTCTGAGTACCCATCTCCAGATCCGGATCCGGATCCAATAACAAGCCAACAATCTATACAATCACAATCTTTAAATTCAAAATTTAGGATATACGAGATTTAGAGATTTAGTTGAAATAGAGATTTAATTTAAACAAATCAAGGAGATTTAACTAGATTGAGATTTTAAAATTGAAATAGAAGAATAATCAAATATCAAGAATAAAGAAAAGATGGTTGAATAGACTATATTAAATAATATAATTTAAAAGCATAAAGAAAGATAAAAAAATAAATTAGATCAAACTATATTCAATGAATTGCAAGGATAAAATCCTATAACTTGGATTCAATGAATTGCCCAAAGATAGAGCCAGTATTCCAAGAACTATGAAGCCTAAACAACCACAAGTTCAAAAGTCTCCAAAGCCAAAACAAACCGTCACCAATAAGTCTCAACATGAATAAATAATCCTCTAATTTTATGACTAATTAAATTTAACCCATAATTGACCGTTAAATCCTTAAATTATAAAACTATCCCAAACTTAAATATTCTCAAAATATCATTAATGAACTCCTCACATGTCTCATCCTTCTCCTTTTCTAGGGTCTTTCATTAGTCTTGTATATAGAGTTCTTGATATGAAGTGACTAATTTCATCATTTTGTAGGGAAGAAATTCAGTGGGCCACAAACAATAGTGCAGCAGTGAAGTCTTGCGGGATTGTCAGCTTGATATATATATATATATATATATATATAGCTCGTTTGTCTTCTAAACTCATGAATCAGAAGTCTACCGGTTAGCTCACACGGCACCAAACCATGTTCGTTGAAATACTCTTTTTTATGTCTGAAACTGGGTAATGCGTTCCTTCGGAATTACATGTGAGGAGGGTTCTGCTCCTGTTAGTTTCTTGTTTTTTTTTTTTTTTTTCACTTCGGGAATGACAATGAAACAGCAAAAAGGAAGAAAAGAATAAAAGATGAGAGAGTTCAAGTTTAAACACAAGGAAAATCTAATTTTGAAAAAAAAAAAAAAAAACGTTCGAGAAGCAACATTCTAGAGTTTAATTAAATAAACTAGACGATCATATAGGTCATAACTTCCTTCCACTGTACCGAGTTCTGTCACCCAACCATTTGCAACTTGCAAAGTAGACGCCTGGTTCTTTCTTACTGCATGCCAGCTGACTGGTTGGTTTCCAACTTTTAAAATCTATACGCTAATCAGTCAAACTAATATTTCTATCAGGCTTGACATACTGTTTTCAGTACCTTTCAAGACTGAATTTTAACTAATCAATCCCATCTCTCAAGAATACTCACCCAAACCAAGGCTTCCCTAATCCATCTCCTTTTTTCAAATCATGACTGGTTATTCATTAAATATTTAAGGAGGTCTAAAGACGACAGGCCAACGACCGAGGAGACCAACCGGCCATACAAATACTCACAAAGGACAGCAATCTTATTTGAATGCACACATAAACGCCTTTGTTATTTTCTCGTCCTTTGTTGTTAGAAGCAATTGTGTACTCCCTCCATGAAAGTTCGTGACTTGTGATCTTAGCAGATGTTCGGTTAATGTGTTTTGTGAGGAAATTTTTTTTTTTGTTTTAAGAATTTTTAATGATGTTAACTTTATTGGTATGCGTGCTGTAGTTGTTTTTAGTGATGTTAAAAAACATGTTCGGTTTGTATATTTTAGGATTCAAAAAATTCTTAGAATGTAAAAAAAACCGAACAAACTCTTAGATGAATTAACTTTAAATCTAAAAGATAAAAGAAAAACAAAATACTTAGAAGAAAATAAAGCTCTTTAATTCCAAAAGTCCCTCTAGTTATTCTTCTCGTCTGGACTCTATCCAAGCAATTTCATATAGTACTACCCCAACGAGCATTTCGATCCATTTACACACAAGACTGTCCCCTGCCCAAGATATCTCGATTTCATTGAGGAAGAAAGCATTCAATTCTCTCAGTTGTTTCCTCAAACCTCAAACACTCAGCATATGACACAGGTATTTGGATTCTCTTCTGGATATGGTGGACAATAGTACGCGACCATGGGAGGATAGCATGCTTTAATCGCCCCAGCCTTCTTGCTCTCTTCTTTCTTCTCCTCTTTTGCAGGCCCAACAGTCAAAATTTCTACGTACCAATATTTTCTTACTTTCTGAACAATATGCACCGGGTCTACCTCGCCGACCACTGTCATTTTCTTATCCTTCATGTTCATTTCAATTGAATTAATGCCTGCACACGTCGATGAACAGAACAGAGCAGAGTTAGACAAGTATGTACGTTTTCTTTTTCAATCAAATTTGAGAAATCCCTCCCCCAACCCTTTACTACCTAAATACAATCAAATTGTTCGTATCTCAAAGGCATCCAATTGGGACTGATTCAAATGGTTTAAATAATCCTGTCTGATCTTTTTCGCAAAAACTGAGAAGTTAACGAAGATGAAACCACCATTCCTTGTCTTTGTCACAAACAGAAGAGCGACACGACAGGGGTAGTGGTGAACCAGTTTTAAACCAATACCTGTAAGGCTGGAAACTGCTTTCATTGCCTTCTGTTTTTCTTTGTCATCGTGCAAGTCCACCTTCAACACAACTTTCTGGAAAATAAAATAACAAGCTGGTATTTTCAGTGTAATTCAACGTCATCAAACAGGAAATAGAAACATCTTAGTCTTCCAAATGAAACAAGGACGAGCAACCCAGAAGAATTCATGCTTTTGGATTTCAATTTCCGAAGATCTGCTTCACAATAGTTCAGAGGCCTTTAAAGAAGGGACAGTTTGAAGAGCCAAGAACAACGAAGGAAGCGATCATAAAAAGCAACGAATCAGGGAATAACAGTAGCAAAACTCATCAAGGATTGTGCAGTATAAGAAGTACTATGTAAATTGACTGTCTTAAAACCTCAATAATCCCCACCAATGAAAATTAAAGAAGAACAAAGAATTCAAGCATAGCAGGACTAAAAGTCTAACGACAAATTAATTAAGCCTATAGATTGGCATGGAAGGAATCCTCACCTTCATTGTCCTGGGTCCACAGCTCTGACCAGAACTTGATGGAACTAGTCAGATATGCTTTAAGAAGCAAAGAGAGGCAGGGATTATATAAGAAGAAAAAGAAGCAGAAGAAGAATAAGAATAAGAAGGTGCAAAGAAGGCGAAAATCTGTGAGAACTTTCTCGTTGAACAAGAGTTGGAAGAGGGACAGAGCTTCAATAGACGAGGCAAGTCTTTATAAAGCCAAAGAAAGTCGTGTACAAACAAGAAGCGAGAGAGTGACGAATGCCTTGCCCAGCACGGAACCAATCAACCTTGGATCTGGAAACCAAGGACAAAGTCTTGGTGGGGAAAGGGTTGCTTTCTGCACTATAGTAATAGTAATTTCAAAATCCAAAATTTTTGAATGAAAATAATTAAATTAAAATTTAGATTGCGATTCTTATAAAGTTTATTTTATTTTCTCAAAATTCAATAAAACTCTAACCTAATTCAATTTTGACAACATTCTTAAAATCTCTAAAAAAATCTTGATTTGCAAAGACTATTTAATGTAGTTTAACATTATGCTGATGGCAGTTTTAGATAAAATTACAAACTTTCAATTAATTAAACTCATGATATTTTTTTTAAGAAAGAGATTTAATATCAAACCACTACGAATGTAATCTAATATAATTTCCATAAATTTGCTAAGAGTACAAGAATATGTGTCATAGAAAATTCAACATTGATTCGAATTCCTATTCTAGGGATTTGACTTATTATTACTTGTGTCCCAAACGATATCAATTCCATTTTCAATACATTATATATATAGCCTTTTTGGTAGGAAAAAATATTCATATAAACTTGAGATTTCCTACATTCTTGGATTCAAATATTTAGCAACAAAGATCGAGAACATAAGTTACCTTTATTGTTCAACAGCGTTTCCGAGTTCCTTCCGTTGTACTCTAAAGTACGTGTTTTGGCAGAAAGAGAAGGATTTTTTTTGTTCAAGCTATTTGAACATTCACTGATTTACTACTTCCAAAATTCTAATTTAGGTGGCAAATTTTGACAGAACATTCTTATAATTGTAGGCTTGTCTTAGAATCAATAAAGGATGAAATTCCTTGAAATGTCTTGCTCGAATTGCAAGATACAATTCAGAGATTGACAAGTGGATTAGTAATGTAGTACATGGACCTAACATTGTATGCATCTGCAGAAGAACCGGGATGGCATGTTCCTACTAAAGGACAACAAGATTACTGCATTTCTCTGAATTAGAAATTACAGAATCTTCCTAGTTAACGAATTTCCACAGTATATGAATTACAAGGCCTTTTAAACTTGGAAGAAAGAGGAAAATTGAAGAGTGCGTGACAGTAATTCATACCCTCTATCTTGGGAAATTATTAGGAGAGACAGAGGAAAAGCTGTTCAGTTTCAAGTGGTTAATGAAGCATTCAATGGATCCTTTCGAACAAGTACGAATGTAAGATCTGATTCTAGAAGAGGGTATAGAGAACAGATCGAGAAGAAGAAAAACAATCACAGTGGTTAGGTTAGCTTACAACAGCTGAGAGCTTTAAAAATTTAGAAAAAAAAAAAAAAAAAAAATCAAGCCGGTTCGCTAGAATCGCTACTGTTTCATCGTTCTTATCTGCGTGTGCACCGCCTTTGTTAATGTCTCGAGCCTCGAGGAGGATTTTGTGGTATTTGAGAGTTGAAATGCCAGCCTTCCCCAAGAGAGACAAAACACATGCACACCAATGGTCGAAAAGTCTTCGGAAGCTGCTTACTTCTGCTCAGCTGATGACGATCTCAACCCCTGCATATGCCTACGTCAGTACTTGAAGAAGACCAGTTCGCTGTAGCTGCCAAGCTGTTGACTCAAGAAGGAACAGGTGTGATACCGACAATCGTAAAAAAGTGGAAGACTGGAAGGGGGAGGGAAGGTGAGGGATCTTAATCATTCTTATGTGATCAGTTTGACAATCCTGTATTTACTTCTAATGGTGGTGAAAGCACCAAACATTAACTAGCCGAAGAAATTTCTACAAGAAAACGTGAAGAAGATATATTCCTCGTTTTGCGACTAAGCCTCTTTGTTTTTGCCTTTTTTAAGTTTGCAAGAAAGGATTTTTTTTTTTTTTGTTAGTAAGACACAAATCTATTGTTGCATACTTACGGTATGTTCGTTTTATTTGTATAATAATATCAAGTAAAATCTAAAATATATATAAAATATTTCAATAACTTTTACAAATTCAACAAACTTTTCCAAATAAATTTCAATATCTAAAATTTAAACAAAATTTCTCTCTTCCATACTTTTTATAACAATATTTTATTAAACAATTACACAAATCATCTCTCTTTACAACTTTTTACAAACTTCAAAATATTAAATATCTTTAAACTTTTTAAACTTTTAACAAAAACCTATAAAACTCTATTTATATAAATATTCACAATTTTATCAAAAATGCTAAAAATTTGTTTGTTTCGTATAAAACAAACATAAGTTCAGACAGATCTGACTTAGTTAGAAAGTGTATTAATTGGGATGGGAGCGCAACGACTAACTTTAGACACTTTAACAAACTTTATAACTTAAGTATTAATTAAGTCAAAAATTTGCTAGCAACAATACAAATTTACGTCCATCCACCGCTTAATCTCTAAGTAAAAATCTGTCTTTGCAGCTATTGAGTTACTGCCTTAAGAGCAAGAAACAATAAATTTTTTTATTTATAAAGAGCAATATTCTGGAGGAAATTGACTTGCGTACCTAATCCAACCCGGCCTGAACTAAACTGGGCCTATTTTAAGCCGGAGAAGGCCTGTTAGGCTAAAAGTAATTATATGCCCAAGTTCGAAAGAATTTTTTTTTGCTAAGCCCAAGTTCGAAAGAATTATTAGTGCAGGATCTGTTAAGCTGACGACTGACCGGACACCTAGCCCATGATTAGGTCCATCGAGAGCGGCTCAGATAAAAACCTTATGTGGAAACTTTTTCAATAGAAAAAGATGAACTCCGTGACCCTAAAACGAACTTTAGTCTAGTTTGCAGGAGAATGGTTTGATTTGACCCAAAATGAATCATGTCGCAAAAGAATGTCCGTCTACAGAAAAACTTTTTTAGTTGGACGAAATTGATTTCCCCTAACATCAAATTATTTTCAGTTCTCTGAAAATAAATTCAATTTTATATGAAAATACTTTCAGCAGTCCAAAAATGAATTCCATCATAAGTAAAACACTTTCCACCAATCGAAAAGGAGATTACGTAGCTTATAAAAAAGGAAAAAAAAAAAAAAAAGAGATTACATCACCGTAAAAACTTTTCAGGTAGCTAAAAATAGAATTTGATCACCCGTAAAATTTTTCAGGTACGTTGAAACATGATGGTAACAGATACCTTTGAAATCCAGGTTGTACTTTTTTTTGTCATTTTTATTACCATTTTTCAAATAATGGACTGGTAGTTTTTAATATGATTTAAATTTTATAATTATATTGAAATTAATTTATTCGTTAATTACTTCAAATGTCATCCATGCCAAAAACCAAAAACCATCTGAAGAGAAATATTAGAGAAACATCATAGTGGCCATATATTTAGAGAGCAAAATCAAAGTGCCCCTCAAGTTATAAAAAAATCAATTATAGTCAGCCATTTGACTTGGCTGTAAACCAAATGAAAAGTTATTAAAATGTTCTAGATAAAATTATTAAAATTAATGAGACAAATTTAAATAATATATCAATAATTATAAAAATATAATTTTAAATACTATTTACATTTTATTTATAATTTAATTTTAAATTAAATTTTTAATTCTATCTTAGAAGAGTATTTCAATCTTCTACATCACTTTTAGTCTAGTTTAACGACAAAATGGAACGATGGACTATAATTATATTTTTATTACAAAATTGTAAGACACAATCAGACAAATTTGAACTTGAGGGGCACTTTGATTTTATTCAATAAATATGGAGTTATTATGATATTTTTTTGTAAATGTGTTTCAGTCTTACGACTTTGTTTTGGGTCGAAACTAATGGAACAATGTCTTGTTTTTTCTTGTGATTAGGATATATAAATGAAACCTGGTAACAATAAAATAATTCAGTTTTAAAAAATATATTCATTATCATTTAGTATTTGGAAACCCTTGGAAACTTTTTCAAAGGAAATGGATGAACTCCGTGAACCTAAAACAAACTTTAGTTTACAAAAAAGTAGTTCGATTCGACGGAAAATGAGTTATGTTGCACTGAAAACAATTTCAATAGCCAAGAAAACTTTTTTAGTTGAACGAAAATTATTTCCCTTAACATGAAATTATTTTCACTTATCTGAAAATGAATTCCATTTTCTATGAAAATATTTTCAGCAGACTGAAAACGAATTACATCACCCGTACAACATTTTCCAATAATCGAAAAAGAGATTACGTCACCGTAAAACCGTTTCAGATAGCCAAAAATAGAATTTGATCACGCTTAAAACCTTTTTCAGTTACTGTCCAATGAAAACGATTGATAACAAATACCGTTGAAATCCACGCTGTAGTTTTCTTATGTTGTGTCATTAAGTTGACTGATAGTTTTTTTAATATGATATTTTTTACTTATAATATATTTATGTTGTGATTAATTTATTTGTCAATTACTTCAAATATCATCGATGGTAAAAGCCAAAAAAATGTTTCAAGAGAAATATTGGAAAATATGTGTATATCGATAGAGAAAAATCAAAGTGTTCCTCTCAAATTAAAAATAAAAAAAAATAAAAAAAAAATTGTAGCTGGTAGTACGATTTGGTAGTCAAACCAAATGGAAATTGATTGAAATGCCTTTCAAAATAATGTGAAAAATTCAAAAAGAATAAAAGAAAATATATCAATATATTAATAAAAAATGTAAATATTAAATACTATTTTTTTTTAATTTTATCTTGAATGGAAATTTCAGTTCGTCCACCTCACTTTACGTCTAGTTTAACCACCGAATCGAATAGCAGACTACAGTTGATTTTTATCATAACTTGTAATTAAGGCTTAACTAGATAAATTTGAACTTGAGAGGCATTTTGATTTTACCCAATAAACATGAAACTTATTATGATAATTTTTCTAAAATGATTCTAAAGGTAAAAAAAATTTGTACAATGTGTTCCGAAGCTAATGGAACATTGTCTTGTATCTTCTTATAATTCGGACATATAAATGAAACCGGGTAACAATAAAATAATTCATTTTAAAAACTATTTTCATTATCATTTAGTATTTAGGACACTGGGAAATTTTTCAATGGAGAAAGATGAACTCTGTGACCCTAAAACCAGCTTTTTTACATTAAAATATTTTTGAGTTGACCCAAATTAAATGAATTATGTCTCACGCAAAAATATTTCAGTCTTTGGGAAATCCTTTTTAGTTGTACGAAAATGATTTTCCATAATATGAAATTATTTTCAGTTCTCTGAAAATGAATTCGGTTTTCTGAAAAACATATACAGTGTACTGAAAATGAATTCCATTAATCGACAAGGAGATTAGCTCACCGTACAACTTTTTCAAATAGCCGAAAATGGAATTTCATCACCCGTGTAAAACATTTTTCAGGTATATGTCCCAAGGAAAATGGTTGGATCAAATTTTTGGAAGATTTTTCTATTAATCATCATAAATTAACAATAAATGTAAACATTCAACCAAATCTAGATTCTAAAATAAATATTCAAACAAATTTCATATGTTATACTTTATTTTGAGTCCTATTTAAAAAAAAAAATTAAAACTAAAATTTTGGTATTTTTTAGTTATTTATCATAAATTAACAATAAATGTAAAAATTTTTCCATCCAAAAATAGATAAAATAAAAATTAATTCAAAATATATATGTTATACTTTATTTTGAGCACTATTTTTATTTTATAAAAACTGAAAATTTAGGTAATTCCGCCGGAATTTCAGGTTCCGTTTCCAGAAATTGTCAAAAATGACTTCCGGAACCGGATTTCTGGAGTCGAAAGTGGAACAGGAAATTTCGATTCTTATCAAATTTTTACCCACTATTACAAGCTTTTGTGTGTGATGGGCATATAGGTCATTCCACGAGATATAAGCCCTTGGGGCCTGGCTTATTTTTGGACAAAATTGTAAAATATGTGGATGATAATGTCGTAAATTCGGGGACAAATCGAATCAAATATATTATTGCACTTGCCACCAGCACTTTGAAGGTTTGAGAACTCAACTAGGGTGTGCACCGAAATTTTCGGATTCGGAAGGCCCATATCCGAAAATTTCGGATCCCGGATTGCAAATCCGAATCTGAATGGCTGATATTTGGCTGGGTCAGTGGATTCGGATATCGGATCGGATTCGGCGTCGCCATATTCAAATCCAGTAACGGCTTTGCATCTCTTTGCCACCTGCACATACCCAAAACTTCTACTCCAAGAAAATCCACCGCTCGCACTCTCTCATTTGCAATCTCTGCAAGTCCAGCTCAATACTCTTTACCTGCTTTTGTTCAGTTTCGCATGCAAATTTAATAAGGCTTACCCTCATAAAGGATCAAATTTCAGGCGAGTTTGTTCTTACACGTTCTGGGTTTCGCTCTGAATGGAGACACGTGGGCCTAAAAGCATGTTTTCCACCTCTGCTCGTGTAAGGATTCAAGCTATGTAGACTGTATGGGGCATGAAGACCGGCGACAGGTGATAGCAAGGAGATTGGCGAGTGGCAGCAGCTGGGGGGGGGGAGACTGGCGGTGGAGGCGGCACAAACCTTAGAGAGTTAGGGTTAGGTTTTGAATGGGGGCTGGGAGAAACAAGGCTCGCGAATGAAAAAGGGAGGGAGGGGGGCGCTGAAATGCGAAGAAAAGGAGGGGGATTCTGAAAGTGAAATGTGCATTTCATTAAAATGGGAATCGGGTCGAAAGATACCGAATTTCTTTCCAGATATCCGACTCTGACCCGAATTACAAATTTTCTTATATATATTATCTGAATCCGACCACATCCGACCCGGTCGGGTGGAGACGGGTCGGATCGGAGCATTTTTGCACAGCCCTACTCAGAACAAGAAAAGAATCCTCAAGATTATTTGGAACTTCATAGGAAAAGAAAGCTAAAATGTATTGTATTAGCTGTCTGCATCACATAAAAGCACCATTTTTCTCCCTTTCAGAGTAAACAATCACTTCGGTTCACAACCAAAATTTCAGAAATTCCTGTGTATATGGAGAGAAAGAATGACAAGGAGAAACCATTATTATAATTATTTCTTTTCACGTTATCATGATTATTTCTTTTCTTATGTTCTAGTGAAGTCAGCAAATTACATAGCTGTAAAAGAAAAAATCTCGATAAATAACGGGAACTTCACATATTGGTCCGCACTATTCTGCAGCGTCCTAGACTGCAGCTTCCACCGGTAAAGATGTCCGGGCAACATGTAGGGCCTCCTCAACTGAAGATGCATTCTGAAGCTTGGATTTATCAACAAACGGCTGGCTCCTTGCAAGTTTAGGGAGGAGTTGAAATTCCTTGAAAAGCATAGCAAGGGGTCAGTTTTCTAATGTACTAATCCAAAAATCCAGAGTCTGCTCTAACATAATGACATCTGAAAGCAAAGTAAAGAAGAAGAAAAAAGTCGAATTTGAAGCTTTTTATTTCTCCTCTTCTGTCTTTTCTCTCCATGTTCCAATTGATTGCTCAGAAGCTGATGGAAAACAGGGGTTAAAAATCCTAGAAAGGCCACACCGGCATTCAAACTGTAAAAAGACTTTAGTTTCAGATTCCTTCCCTGCCTATGATTCTCAGATGGATTAATTTGAACAAATCTTAGCTTAGAGAAATATAGATTGCAGTCAGAACTATTTCCTGAGACCGTTGGAGATTGACAATTACTACCATCATCCACTATAATTATTATGCTCTCGAGTCCAACAAGGATGTAAAACATGGAACTAGGAACAGATGAAAACAAACAAGTAAACCAATGTCATTGGAGCCAAATGCTATTTCACACCTTCAATAAAACGGTTAGGGACAACTATGCCTCATGGTACAAGTAACGACTATAGTTTGGTATCTTAAAAATATCCAAATAAATAAGCAGATAACAACCACCCAAGGACAAAAGAAAATCATTGATAACTAATTCTCTTGTAATAATAAATTCCATTACAGAGCCAGTATCTTATCCCTTTAACATCACAAAGCCCCATGAAATTCCCTGAGAAGCATAAAAATGCCACAAGCTTTTCTCTTCATTTAGGCAGCTGAATCAATAAAATGATAGTTTGTCTACGACAATTCTACAATCAATATAATTTGGCAAATAAAAAGATACCTCACTACTTCCACTTTCAAGAAGAACGCCTTTTAGTTTACCTGTGAGCCAAGAATAAACTAATCATCTTCTGATAATAATCAGAAAACTAGACATGTAAACAGAGAGAGAGAGAGAGAGAGAGAGTGAGAGAGAGGCTTTCAAACAGATTACACTACCAGAATCTATCCAGAAAGTAGCTATCTTAGGATCAAAATTGCCAATTTCAATTGTCTCGCCAACTGTTAAAAAAAATTCACAATTAGTGCCTAATATAAGAAACAATATTTAACAACTGATTCAAAAACAAGTGCACTACAGATTCTTACCACTATCCCCAAAGAATTGCCACCATACTTTTCTTTGGCTACCTTCATACTCAAATACCCTTGAGTAAAAATATGGAAGATAGTCATACCTGGAAATCAGGGAGTGATACAGATAAACAAATAGGACATTGCACAGGAAGTAGCAGACAAGGATAATAACGCAGTGTCCCAAATATTAAGCACAATTCATACGTGTGAGTTTGGGCACTTAGTAGTGCTTTAACGCAATGCTGTGCTGACCGACGAGCATGATCCACATGTTCCACTCGTGCTATACGGTCATACATCTGTTCAGTGTGAACCATGCTTACTTTCAGATTAAGCAAGAACCCTTGCTGCATTATTTGAGGAAAACATACCTTTAATGGGAAAGCTGCAACATCTCCAATTGCAAAGATTCCAGGAATATTTGTTCGGAACTGACCATCAACCTGAGATATTGGTACGAGACATATATCATGTTTGGATAAACTCCAATATATATTTAGGTACGTACATATACATGCATGCATTCCCCTATTGTGGCCTTGTTCCAACTGCCAAAGTTAATGTTGAAAACAAAACTATTATCATGATCTGTGGAGAAAAACAGATCTTATTTCAATGGTGTTTGCTTGGAACCACATATGGCCATAGTTTGGCCATAGTTTTCCGACTTCCAAAAGTAGTTCAAGATAAATGTTCATACATTTTCACTGCCTAAGACCAGTTTAAGATCTTCACCTGTATTCCACCATTGCTGGTGTTCAAACCCACCCTTTCAAAGGGACTAACAGCAGGTTTTGCTCCAATACCAATAATTACCTGCCAAAGGAGAAAAGCATCTTCCATTTCATCAGCTTTGGGATCATGTCTTATGTTCAAACGGGCCATTTCAGTTTCATCAGGTCATAGTTCAGGTACAAGAAGAGAAAACTTGTCCGCAGATAAGAAAAAAGGTGCAGAATCTAATCCATAAACTTGAGCAGAATATTACCGTGTCTGCTTCTACAGTAGATCCACCCTCCAGTTTGATGGCAGCTATGCGTCCATCAGAACCAGCTTCTAAGTTACATATGGTCATACCCTGGACAATGATTAAACAAGTTAAGACTTTCTCTTGTATGGCTCTGCTCAAGCCAAACGGACACCATTTCACTCACAAATATTCCTAACGTGTGCGGGATTTTGTGAGTGCATGTGTTTGTGAGAATGTGTGTGTGTGTGTGTGTGAGCGAGAGAGAGAGAGAGATCACCTTTAAGAATTTGACACCATTCTCTTGGTAGAGTTCTTCATATCTCCAGGCTAGAGAAGGAGTAAACAGTCTTGGCAAGAGATGATATTCTGGAAAAATAACCTTCACGTTTTAAGAGAAAATGTATGAGTTATCACAATGTCCAAAGAACAATATAATTTTTTTTTTCTTTGCTCACAAATAAACAGAGGAAATTCCAATAAAAATGGTAACAAAAATACCAGTGAGATGCACGAAGTTGAGGTTCTACTGAAGGCTAATGTCATCAAGTTTCACCATCATATTCATAGAAATACAAGTTTCTCATCATATAAAGACTCATCTATGAAATATCTCCTGAGCATTCAGAACCAATATTGGCAAAATAATATCTTTAATCAATGAATGAAGACTCTGCAGAAAAAAAAATTACAACTTTAAATGTGAACTTGAGAAAATGGTCCAATATGGGAGCTGCAAGGGATTATCTGACCAGACGCTAATATACACCAAAAAAACCCCACAACATTATGAACAGAAATGATTATAAGGGGTGGGTCAAAGTTCCAACATTTTTTCCTTTCACTAATTAAGTGCATCTGACAGAACCGTACTGTTGTATCAAGTTTCCAAGCAACAGCTGCAGCAGCAACCTCCATGCCGATGTAACCACCACCAACAATGACCACCTTCCTTGCCCTCTCCTAAAAGCCAAAATGGGAAGTGCATTTGAAATAAGGAATAAGCAGCTTCAAACTATTTTGATGAATATGCAGCTCATGAGATAGTGTTCCGAAATCAATTTTTTTTAAAAAAAATCAGCTTGCTAAAGTTCAATGGTTTCATATATCTCCTTAAGGTCATTGACAACTGAGAATATTTCTACCGTTCAGTGGCTCTTCCCTCCACATCTAGTAATAGGAAATAAGTGTTGTACATTTCTCGATGTCTCACAATCACGTAAAGCTTGTGAAATGCTTAACAAATATATGTTTGTTCCATAGCACATTGTAACAAAATAAAAGTAAGAGCATGCCAACAACGAGAGGATGAAAAAGTACTTACCAAAGATGATACTAGTGAATCAGCATCTGCAACATCCCGAATATAGTGTACACCAGGTAGGCTTCCTCCAATTTTGTCTGGAAATCTGAAGAGATTAGACAAGAAAGCAGCTTTGCGTCAAACATTTATATGCATAATCTAAAAGCACTCCAATTAGTTACAAATTAAAAATCTCAAGAGTACCTCGAAGCTGTGCATCCGGTAGCTATTATGAGTGATCCATATTTAAGCAGCTTGCCTGAATTTGTAGTCAATGTTTGCTTCTCGATATCAATACTTGTTACGGGATCTTCATAAAACATCTAAGGCAAAAAGATAATGAAACATATAGAGCTCATTTCAAAACTGAAATTATAATGTTCATCATCTCCGAAAGAAATGAGAGAAGAATGTATGTCAACACAAATTCTATCGTCCAGACCTTTATAATTATACGAAAAGTGCCGTACATAAATTTTTCCATTAATAGTATCAGGAAATGTTCCAGGAATCTATACCCTGAGAGTCCACTGCAACAGTTTTGAAGCATACCTCTATCCCTTTCTCTTTATACCACTCGGGAGACTGCCTTTCGCCACCAGACCCAACACAGGTATGAAATCCCTGCATTAGCATTTAAAACCAGAAAACTTCCTAGTCATTCCAAACATGCATGCTAAGAAAAACACTCTGGATAACAATGTCGGAGCGTTGGGCAAATTATCTAATGCCATGAGAAGTAAAAAAATCCTTACAGGTAAGCGTGCTGGCTTCTTATCTAGAGGAAATAAGTAACCTTTCGTTAAAGCCGGTCGCTCATACGGCGCATATGCCTGAAAAAACAAGCAGCCAAGAAGTTTCAACTAAAAAACCTTAGTGTTTAAGAACTTTGGTTTAAAGCTCCGATTATCATTACACTCAGTGCCGAAACAAATGAAAACATAAAAACAAAAATGGAGGCAAACTCGCCTCTTTAGACACAATACAGAGGCGTCCATCGGCCATGCCATGTTCGACGAAAGTCCGAGCCGCGTAGCCAGCCGCATTGCCACCTCCCACGATCACAAACCTGGAAAAACCAAATTTTGAGAGATGAAAACTTCTTCAAATCCATCTCGGAGGAAATTCTTAAGTTACTCGGAAGCTGACTCTCGATTCTCGTTAGTGAAGGCCGACGAGGCCGCCACGTAGGTTCTCCGGAAGCTTCTGAATCCGGTCGAAGAAGAGGGCTGGTGAGCCCGATTCAGAGAAGCAGATTGAGGGCACCAAAGCGAGAGCCCGTGCCTCAGAGGCAAAGAGTTGGACATGGTTGCCATTAATCTACGAACTGTAGTTTGTAAAGAACCCAGAAAACAACGCGAAGATTAGGGATAAACAAAAGTACACAGGAAAACCAATATGGCTCCGTAATTGGAGTCGAAGGTTGGCTGTTGAACCTGAAGGCATTGAAGTAAAAGCTCCCGGTGCTTGAAATTATATTGAATGTGACAGTTGGGAATAAATTATTGGCGGTGGCTCTTGAGGAGGTCGAAGGGTCAGTACTCAGGAGGCAACGGCTGAATGGGGGCAATGAAGTGGCATTGGCTTGGGCTTGTGCTGCGACCTCAACAGTTCCAGGAATTGCGAAGCGGTGTTTCGATGTGCAGAGACCAGTGGTCAGATCACTGTGGATTCCGAAAGGTTCATCAGTTTATAGCATTTTGTTATTCGAAGTCGTTACCGGCTCCGGGGAAGTGACGCGACGCGACGTGTCGTCTAGACAGGAAGCCCGTCAAAGACGACACTCTTTCCACGCCTCTTAAACTGCAACTGAGGGTGTACATTTTTGGGCCGAAACGACCGGGCCGACAAAAACCGGCCCGAAACTTAATGGGACATGGGCCGGACCGGTTCTGCTGTCGGTCCAAAATTATCCAGAACCGAAGCGTCTCTCCCCCCCACCCCACTCTTCTTTACGTATTTTCTTTCCCAGTTCCCCCCCGACACCCCCACCCCTCCTTCACACAGTTCACCCCTTTCTCAAAATTGAAACCCTAGCCGCCCCCCACCGCCCACCCCCCCGCCGACGTCGTCTCCCTCTCTCTCTCACGCCCCCTCTCTTTCTCTCTCACGGCTCACGCTGCGTCGGCCCTCTCTCTTTCTCACAGTGTAAATTTCCTCTCCCTTTTTTTTTTTTCTTTCTTTCTTCCTCTAAGCAAATAGTACTAGTCTTCCAATGTTACAACACTGCTGCTGTTATTAGCGTTGGAACCATGACCTGTATTCCGTAGATTGTGTTATATGCCAAAATCTCTTGTTTGAATTTTCTTTTGTTAGATGCACATCAAGTTGCTAACTTTTGCTCCCATTGTTAGATGAGTGCAGAAGATTAGAGGAAGAGGAGGTACTTGACCTCTGAATCAGTGATGGTGGAAGTGTGGTGGTCCCTACTGGGTGCTGCTATCCCGGCAGTTATTGCAGGGCAAGCTTTTAGAATGAAGAAAAAGCGTTCTGAAGAGCAGAGTGTAAAGAGTGCGAGGGGGAGGGAGAAGAGCTCTGATGACATATTCGTCTGCGAAAGGGTTTGTACATCTAAGAGAATGTTGAAAAAGGTAGGTGCCTTCTCAAAGGACCCAATTCCTGATACCTGTGTTACAGTCTGTGGTGTCTCTGAGCTTGATGCATGTGCTGATGCTTGTGCTCGCACTGTTTGCGTAAATCAACATCAAGTCCCTAACTGGAATGATGTCTGCTTAAGGAGATGCCAGAGTGAATGTCTCAAACTCTCTGGTTCCCGTTCTTCTTAGTGCATTTTTTTCCCCTTGTTTTGACAGTAAAGTTTGTAGAATTAGGTGTGCTATTTGGACTGTAGAACTAGATCTGGTTTCCATTTTGTTAACCTGTCAGTTGACCCAAGTTTGACTGTCAACCCTTTCAATGCTCCTTACCTTGATCAATTTTTCTATACAGCACTTAGTTCTCTTCTAGGATAAAATTTGGTTGTTTCAGTGCTGTTGATTGGATCCGGCAAAGACTATCTGTGCCTGTTAACTGTCGTTGACCTTGGTGACATCCCTTTTCTTGTTACCAAGTTAGATCTGGTTCTTGTATTCAAGTAAGCTGAGTGTACAGCAAAGGCAGGAGTATGAGTACCTGTTGCATCACTACTTAGAAGCCACAAAGATGTATCCACGGTGTTCTAGTATATTCTCACATGCAACAAGGGGATCTCATTTCCTTGGCAATCAGTTTATCACAGGTCTTGGAATTGTTGGTTTTTTGGTTGTGGATTACACACGATGAGATTTTCCAAGATGGACCATCATACAAGATAAGAAAATTTCAGAGTTTGCATGGATTACACACGATGAGATGATCTCAGTCAGCTGAAGGGTTGGCAGCCTGAGAAACCCTAGAGCAACTCGTTTCTTGTTCTTTTGTAATGGAGGGATTGAAGTTCAATATCTTAGGTTCGCAGTTTGAAACAATTTTGATAAATATGAAGGTAAAGATGTGGCCGGAATGCCTTGCATTTTGGGTCCCTGGTGAAAGATAGGAAAGATGCTTTTCATCAGCGGGTTTGAGCATTTTGGAATGGTAGCTCTCGTCCACAAATCGATGTCAAAATCTCCAGTGAGACATTAGGCTATTTCATTTACAGAATTATGTTGAGAAGTGTTCTGGAAGTAAACATTTTGGATCATTAGCCTGAACTTGTTTTGGTTAATCTTTGCCTTAACTTGCTCGATATCTTTCGACAATCGGCTATCAGCAGCCTTCTGTGTTTGACAGTCATTGTTTAAGCATCCAATTATAACAACGATTCATTCAAGTTAATGAATTCAATGAAGATGATTGTACCTCATGGTAAATGGAATGACTTGGCCATTTACCATGAGGTACAATCATCTAGCTTATGTCCCTTGTGTGGATCTCAGTTTGAGACTCTCCAACATTTATTTTTAGAATGCCATGTGAGTACCTGTATATGGCAAGCTAGCCCTTGGTATTTTTCCACTGCTAGTTTTGCGGCCTTCCCTATGGTGTATTGGATTTCAGTTATTTTGGATCCTGTTTCTATTGGTATTCCAGTGGAGGACAAGCATTATTTCCAACTGTTTGCTGCCAATGCTCTTGATCTGGTGTGGCAAGAACGTAATCGCGTTGTACGTGGGGATGCTAGTAGTGGCTTGTTGGATCTTGTTGCTCATCATTCTTGTCCCTCTAATATGTCACTGCCTGGTCCAATCAGCTCTTATGGAGATCCAGTAGATGGATCGCTCCTGTACTTGGGACCATTAAGGTTAGTGTTGATGTCGCTTTGTGTCCTTCGTTGCTATGGCAGCTTGTGTGTGCCAAGATCATTAAGGGAAGATTTTTATGCTGCTGTCAAAAAGCTCTGTTGTGTTGATTCCACCATGGGGGAAGCAGAGGCGTTGTGGTTTGGCGTTTCAATAGCAGACCAGTTAGTGTTGATGTCGCTTTGTGTCCTTCGTTTGCTATGGCAGCTTGTGTGTGCCGAGATCATTAAGGGAAGATTTTTATGCTGCTGTCAAAAAGCTCTGTTGTGTTGATTCCACTATGGGGGAGGCAGAGGCGTTGTGGTTTGGCGTTTCAATAGCAGACCAGTCTTCGTGTCCGGTTGTTATTTTTGAGGGAGACTCTGTAGTGGTGATGACAGCTGTGGATAGGCCGTTCTCAGACTGCCTGTGGCGAATTGAACCCATTGTTGCTTTGATTAAATCCTGCTTTGCTGTGCACCCTCCCTTAAAATGCTCCTTCTCTCCTAGGTGTGCTAATTTTGCTGCACAGTCTTGCCCAATGGGCTGCTTCCTCCCTACGGGAGGGATGCTTCCCCGAATTTTGTGGGCATTGTGATAAGGCTGCCGTGGGTTTCCGAGGGATCTGATCCCCCTTAATTGTATTGTGCTGTCTTGTATGTACTCTTTATTTTTTTGGTTTGGTAATAATATGTATTGCCATTGCTCGTTTGGGCATGGTGACTTTGGGAAAAAAAATGAATTCAATGAAGCAATATTATCTCAAACCAAAAAACAAAAAACAAATTGTCTCGCTTAATAAAGCACCACAATTTGGTCACAGCACTGCATCAAAACTCATCCTTTTCATAGACGCTCTTCTTCGCCTTCTCTGTGGTCTTGTGCGTTGCTCCTCCCACCACTTTAGCTGCCGATTCAGCAGATTCTTCAACTGCGATCTTGCTGGTTTTAAGACCTTCCTGGGCCGCCTCCTTCATCTTTCCTTTGGCGCCGTCGCCTCCAACACCATTCGCAGACTTCGCATCATCTGTGCCCCTGAAACTGACCAAACAATTGTCACCCATTTGGTGAACTTAAAAACCGCTAATTTTTCCGAGAGGAATTTAGACAATTGGTTTCATACGAGTCAGTAAAACTTACTCGAGATTTGGAGAGGAAAGAGGAAACTGAAATTCCTTTATAAATGCTTCTGATTCTGTTCAGAGAACGTTGATGGGACTGTTTCAACCCAGAAAATTGCATCTATCACCATCTTCGCAACACAGAGTTTCGCTTCCCGGTTTTGGGCATAGTGTTGTTCGACTCCGATCGATAGAGAAAGACGAAACAGAAAAGAAACAAGAGGGTGATTCTGGGAGACCTATCCATGGCAGTGAATTTGGAACATTCAGAAGAAGGAATTGAGGAACATTTCCCTGTTGGTTGTTGTTGTTAGTTTGCAATAAACCACGCATCGTTTACATGCAAGCTAACGTGGGGTTAGCATCTTACATGTAGGCATTCTCGTTTGAACGATTCAAAAGCGAGCGATACATGGGGGAATAGGACAGAGATGTACCAATGTCACAGAACCTGCACTTTTTGTTTGGGCCGTAGGAAATGGAACTCAGATGTCCAAGTAAATACCATTCTATTTATTTGATTTTTCGTAATAACACTATGGTTTTTAAACCATAATTTGTGACTAAATTATGTCTTAAATTCGTATAATTTATATTTACATCAACCTAATTTCGGCTTGGACCTCAAAATTCGGGGATTTTTTTTTTTTTTTTTTTAAATCAAGTCTAATAAAAAGCAAGAAGTAATCAAATGTGAAGAAAGAGAGGGAAAAAACTATAATTTATATATATATTACTAAAGATACAGACGCACCCCGACACATGTTTTAACGAGGCCCTGCGTTACTTTCACTTTTGGCAGGAGTATACTCTGCTTTCGCATTCCTTGAGAACGCCTTCTTGCCCCCACCATCACTCATTTGGTGCCATTACAGGGGCTGGGACTGGGAGTCTCTGTGTCACTTCCATTGGGCACTGATATCCGTGACAATATCACGGGACCTTACAGGTGTTACTCACACAGATATATTTTGACGAAATTACAGAATTTATCACAGATTATGGACTATTTCTGAACTTAATCTAATGTACGGTGGATTATAGTGTTTCTGTAATTCCTCAAATAGTTTATATGCCAAATTAATGAAGAAAGTTTAAAAACATATGACCAGAAAAAAAAAATGCTTTTACTGAAATAGACAGTGAAAGATTAGATGGAACCATGAGGTATATTCTGTTACCTGAAATTTATTTTATTGAAGAAATAAGTGATTGGCCTTTAGTGTACTTTTTAATCAACTTTCTCTCAGACGGTACAGATTGTTTAACCTGTATTAAAACTTCGTCTTAGCATGCCGGGTTCAATTTTTATTCAAATTATATGGTATAATTTTAAGAGATATATATTATAAAATTTATACTGTACTAAATTTTACATAACAATATTTAATAATAGAGAATATTTATTATATCTATACCACTTTTTAAATTATAATAATTCAGACAAAAAAAATTATTAAGATACTGATGTGCATAGATTGCCAGTATCACAGGACCAGTGTTCATCACACCAATAACTATAGGTCTTTCTTTCTTTCTCTGTAGCAGATGAGACAGCGGGCATGAAAATCATATGCAAGAACCTATCCCGGAGTCAAAAAGGACAGTTATCGGTCACAATGACTCACGCGCTTCAAACTATTCATTGGTCACCAATTCAAGTAACATGGACACTCTCTGGTCATAAAGCTGTCGAAAAAGTATAAACTCCACTCCTGGAAGCACCTCAGAATTTGTTTGTCTTTACCGGACCTCCATAGTCAGTAAGCTTCCAAAGGTCTCGATTCATTTTCAGGTTCCATAAGAATGCAATTACACGAGATAAAAAAGATCCCCAAAGTTGTATTTTTTTTAATCGCCTAATTAACAATGAAGCCAACCATTCTGCTCAGAAAATAGAAAAATAACCTATCATTCTGCCCTTTTAGCACAGAGTAACCTTAACTGGGTATGTACATATACCTTCAACCAAAGAAGCTTTGTACCCCAAAGAAAAAGGGGGCAAAAAAAAAAAGATTAACGAGTCACTGAAAAACTAAAACAGAGTACATTTGGCATCAAGCAACGCATACTTCAGCACAATCTTAGTAACTGAAGCTATACTCTTCCAAAAAGACTCCTATACTTATCCACATTGCAGGTTCAAGTATGTCCTCTGTTCATAGGCCAAGATCATAAACGATAATCTGCCATGAGCAAGTTGAACCTGGGATTGTCAAAATTACCTACACATTTTCAAACTTCGGGGGCCCTGGGATCCCCTTCTGGTGCGTGCCATTTTTACATTGTGGATGCAGACAATTTCCCACTTTGGTCAAGCAGCTCGAGAACCTCTGTCCTGCTCTTCACGAGCTTATGGAATAACTCTCTGATTTGTTGCTGCAAAGGCACCAACCCCTCCTCCATCTTCTTGCAAGTCTCGGCCAATTCAGCCACCTGCGCCGCCACCTCCTCCAAGCGCTCAGTCTCCCCCGGGAACTGAAACGAGTCTGCGAATTCGATCAGGGACTGCCCCAACCTCTCCAACCTCTGTGTCTCCTCCAGCAGCCCGGCCAACCGGTTCTTCTCCTTCTTCTTCTTCCACTCCTCCGCAATCTTCTCTTGCAGCGCGATCATCGGCTGAGCCCAAACCAGTTGCCTTGGCACCGGGAAATAAGTAGGCAAGCCGTTCCTCTCCTGGCACGGTATTGCCGCCACCAAAGCCCACATCACAAACACCGTGACCGTGCTCATTACGTAGACTGGCGAGGCCAGACCGGACGATTCCCCGCCACGCGGCGCCACCAGGTTGGTCGACATGGCCTGGATTTGCTTTGAGGCGGACCAGCCCTTTGCCATGTTCCACGACAAGGATCGGAATTGCCCGGCGGCGGCTCGGTCCCTGTTCACGGCACTTCTGCGCCCGAAAGACCAGGTTCGCTCCGCGGCTTGTGGTTGCTACCTTCCTTTTCCTCGAGAATCAGCATCAGAGAAGTCAAGGACTTCTTGGCGCGGCGGACCTGTCCATCGCCTATCGGTCTATGTTCCAACGCCGTGATAGCGATCTCGGTCAGCTTCTGGTAGTGCCTGACCGATTCGAGCCCGTGTGAGACCGCATTGCATACGTCAAGCGCCTTCAAGACGCGATCGAAGTACTCCGGGACGAGACGGTCGACTGAAGGCTTGGAAATCTGTGAAGGGTCACGACCCATTACCAGGATGGCCTTGAACTCGGCTTCGCAGCAAAGGAACACGTCGACGAGCTTGCGGAGCCAGGAGATGGAGAGGAGGGCATCAGCGGCGTCCTCGGAGCTGGACGACAGGAGATCAGAGAAGCGATCCGCCACGTGTTTCTGGAAGAGCTCGAGGTCCTCGAGGTCCTGCTCGTGGTTGCCATCCATGGAAACCACCTGATTCCGGCGGATACTGATTCGGTTCAGAAAAGAACCCTGACTATCCGCCGCACGCATTGTTGGTATCGAAGATTTTGATGCTGAAGACACCGAGTTAAAGAATTGAACTCTACTTTCAGCAGAAGAACAGGAAATTTGGGGGAGAAGAAGAAGTCAGAAAAGGGGGAGATGTCTGGATAAAAGTATCTGGCTTGGAATCGTATATATACGAGAGAAATAAATGGTCACGGCTTGCCAGGGGACGAGACCGTTTCTTCTAAGCTTTTGTGGACGCTGACTCGGCTCGCTCTTCCCAAAATTAGCCTCCGTTGGCTTTTATTACATTTTTTTTTCTTTTATTACATTTTAAAATATACTGAAAAGTGAAAAGCGACAACCATAAACCGTCTTTTTTTTTTTTTTTTTATCAAACCATTTCGTGAAGTCAGATGAAATGTTAGAATTTCCGTTTCCTCCGCTCGTATGGTTATATATTTGTATTTGCTGCATCCCTAAAAATATGTAGGCATTTTGTTTCTGTTCTCTACATCCATTTTACCCAATTTAAAAAATAATAATAATTCTTAGTTATCAATTTTTAAATTGGGTATTTTCCAATAAACTTTTATCTTACAATAGTTGCATGAACACTTAAATAATTTTTTTTTCCTTTATTGCAAGCAGAGAAAAGATATATTGAGTCTTGAAAAGTCCTTTTTCTCTTGAAAAAATGTGGGTTTTCCTCTTATTGAATTCTAATTGTAATTTGAATATTTTTCCTACATAACTTGGGATGGCTTATCACGTTGAAGGATGATATATCAAGGTCGCAATTATTTATGCAAAAACTTTATTTTTGAAGATACAAGAGTATTAATACTTGATCCCTTTAAATAATAATACTTCTGGAATCATCAAGCAACACTTCTTAAGCGGCTATTTCGTTTACTAAATTAGGAATCCAACATGGACCCAATATGTGATGGCAATTTTAAGCTACAGATTAGAAGCATAACGCCTAATCTCTTTTTATTATTATCATTTTTAGTGACGAGGCAAATTCTTTGCGAGTATGTCAACCAACTTTACAACTCAAATATTAGCTAAGTCAAGTATTTATTCATAAGCAGTAGAATTTAAAATTCGCACAAATATTCAGGGAAAAACTAGAATTTGATTTTTGGGGAAATATAAATATTAAAATTTTTGGAGGGGACAATATAAAAATAATACAGGCAAAATTTTAAAAAAATTATGTAATTTTGATAGATCAAAATACATATTGAAATTTTTAGCTTCCTGGGAGGTCTGACCCGTAGGGATGGGCAAACTACTAAAGGCAACAGTGAGGACATCCTCGGTTGCCTCCATGTCCTAAGCCATTACTTAGGTCTAATTTTGGGAAGGCTTCCCATAAATTAATACAGTTTATTTTTAAGTTAAAGTTCCTCTAATTAGAAAATTCTTTAGTATTTATAAAATTAATCAAAATTTTAGTTTATAAAAAATTGGTGAAAAGTGGAGATAGATTAGAGATGATTTAAATAAATTTTTTTATAATAAAAGAAATAATTTAATAGAAAAAAATGTTATTTTATAATTATTTTATTAACTAAAAATTTGATTTGTGCAAAAACCACCCAATTACAACTCTTTGAATTTTCAACTACAAAAGCCAGGAAAATGATGGTTACGAAGAATAGCATTTAGGTAGTTTATCCAGCGTGCAGAGGGCATTTACAATAACAGTGGGTTGAGGCTTTGAGAGGTTGCCAAGTCAACAAGCTCGAAGAGTTAGTACATGTTCGTTTGTAAAAATATTCTAGAATATAATAGAATTTAACAAATGTATAAAATGAACATTCAAAATCTCAACAATTCATACACAAATATTAATATTTTTTATACAATCTTCAACAACTTTTCATAAAATTTCAATAATTTTTTATAAACTCTAACAAAAAGTAAAAAATTTTAAAAATTTTATCAACTTTTATAAAAAAAAAAAATTATAAAATTCATAATTTCGTTAAAATCTTAAAAATCTTTATCAGAAGAATATACCCTCATTTGATCTCGACGTTCAGCGGTGTACGCGTTGTCTAAGCCATATAGTCAGTCCCTCGAGTCCGGTCCATCAGGGATCGCCAGATAAGAGAGAGAAAATATCAAGAAACAAAAGAAAAAAAACAGTAGTGAGCTAAAGAGGTTACCTTTGACCGAGTCGCGGGAGCCTCTTTTGGATTCCCTAGGACGCTTCCGCACGCTTCCCCCATTGCTCCACAAGCTCCTTGGCCCCATTGGCCGGCCACCTCACTTCTGTGCACCGTAATTAGTTGTGAAAGTTGTAGAGGATAATTTCAAATGTTTTCAAGTGTTTGGGTTTTCGTTAGTTCAATCCAATATATAATTTGTTCGTTGTTGCATAAGATTTTCCTCTTTTTTTTTTGGGGGGTAAGTACATAAGATTTTCCTGGTTCTAAATAAAAAATAGAAATTTTAATTGATATTTACCGTACTTGTTTTCTCTTGAATCAATTCTTTTTTTTCTTTGAGCTTTGCAAAATGCTTATATATTGCCAAGTAACCTTTTTTCTTTTTGTATATAGGCAAATGTCAAGTATCTTAATTCATAGTGTTTTTTTAGTAATAAAGGAAATTGTGAGTATTTGTAGTCCAGATACATAAATAACAGATAGTTCGGGGATAAAAGTGAAAAATCTCCAAAAATAAAATAAAAATAAATGAGGGACTTAACAACTGAATTAACTCGACTTTTCTTATTAGCCTCGATCCCACCTTTATTTGGTTAGTTTGAGTTTACGGATTTTGCATATATATATATATATATATATATGGGTTTTGTATATAAATTTCATGAAGTAATTAAACTCATCCACCAAACAAAAAGATTAAAAAAGGAAACGGAGGACTCTTCCATCATGGAGTATTTAAGTATATATGGGTAATTATCAGTCAATTTTTCTGTTACTATGTCATTTTCACCATGGCGTATTTAAGCATACAAGGGACTTAGAGATGAATTTTTTTTTTAAAAAAAAAAAAAGAAGGGAAAAAGATATAGACGCTGTCTGATATTTTAGTATATTCCTAATTGAATGCATGACTTAAGTTAATTGAGTAGCTTGATTAGAAAAAGAGGGCATATTCTATTAGCCCTCTAGTCTTCTTAAAAGGGAACCATTCCCTGTCTTCTAGGTAACCATAGCTTTCTAGTTACAGTTGTTTGTCGAGAACTCTGCATATTATCATGAGCTCATACGGGAACAAGATACAGACATCACTTCCGCCATTTCAGCTGGTTCTGTAATGGCATTGTACGACTCAATGCGTCAATCCCAGCTACCAACTATCTGATGGGGGAAAAAGCTGCCACAATGCACAATAATAATTCAGTCACGATTTTGACCATGTGTGTACCAAGCAAACTTTTTCAACACGTGACTGCAACATATATATATATATATATATTACCAATTGCGATTTTTTCTAACGAGAGAAATTCGATATTACACCGGTTTTATCGGACCGATGTATCCGAAAGCGTGACAATAACTCTGATTAATACTTATACTGGTTTAGCTTTAAGACATAGACTTGAAAGCATATATGTTACTGTTTTCGATATTATTCGGACGCAAACGTCCAGGTTCTAGCTAGCTGTGGTTAATCAGGCCTTGACAAGTGCTAGCTGTGTAGCTCGCGAAGCATCTCACTTTATAATATACGTCTCCCAGTTACATAAAAAAAAAAAAATGAAGTCAAATGTAAGTATTAAACCACCATGGCAAACACTACTCGAGTAGACCACGAGAATGTTTTGATAAACTAATGAATGCCTTTCTTCATGATCCGAGACATGCCAAACACTACTCGAGTAGACCACGAATCAGACAACAACGTTGACAATTTTGTGAAGCTAGGGCTAGCAGATATGTACAAAGCGGCTCATATGTTATTGGGTTACGGAGATTCCACATATGGACACGTGAGCTGGATCGTTTGCTCTAGTGCTTCACATGTTCGATAAAATAAAATGTTAGCTAGGGTCGGACATCGTCATCTCTAATTTTCTCTATGTCTTGAATCTTCTTCTTCCTTAGAAAAAGTAAAATATGATCTTGATTTTCTGTATTACCCTTTCGGAATTTTTAGAGTATGAACCTGTACGTATTAGTTAACACGATAGGCAGCGTGGAGATAATAACTAAAGATAAGTGTATATGTGAGAAACCCAAAAAAAAAAAAAAGAAGTGTATATGTGAGATATTCCTGACTTTGAACCACCACAAGATATAAAATCCTAAGCTCATGATAGATGATTAATAGATGACCCTTTGAATTCAGAAACTCCACTCAATCATTGCATTAGGAACATGAATGAGGATTCTTTACCAAAATTGTACTATATAATTCGAAAAGATATATACACAATTTGCGAATTTCATATACTCATATTAGGGTTTAGACAATGTGCATCCTACATTATTAATGTGTCTATCTCTCTCTAGAATTACAAAAGATTTTGGTCTTACCAACGTAAGTTGAATTAGAATCTTCTCTATTTTGTGGTTTGAATATTTGATGATGCTCGTATTAATTATTTTGAACCCTACAACATTCAATACATGTTGTGTCATTCCTTTTCTAAATTTGATAGTCCAATTTAAACAACAAATTAGAGGTGATGTAAATCACCACCAATATATGTCAGCAATAGGTCCATTTGAGGAAACTAATCCACAAGTTCCAACTTTAAAAGTTGGTTTTTCTTTTCCCAGGCTAAAAGCCTGGGCTTCCTTGTATTAGGCTATACATAAAAAAAGGATTGACCCTCTTTCGGCCCGAGAGGATACTGCTTTCATATTTTGATTGCACCCATTCTTTTTGGGCCTGGATTTGTTGGATAACAGTTTTTCGGGGGCCTTAAATGGACCATGAAAGTTGGGAAAATCTCTGGCCAACATTAGGAGTTGGGACGGTCTTTACCTTGTTTAGAAGAAAAGCAATATGCACAATATGCACGTTGTGAGTTATGACTTGTGAGTGGCCTCGTCCCTACAAATTCCAAAACGACCCCCACTAATTCCGCCGCTCTTGCGCTCCCAATTGAACATAGATGCGGAGGAATTCAAAACGTCCCTTAAGTCTGGTAGGGAAAGGTCGTGCTTTATAAAAAAACATGGAGCAGAGCCCACCACCACTTTTAACCCACTAAGCCTGTTTCTATTTTCCTCTTTGCCCCACTAACAAATTGAATCTAAAATCTTCGCCTCTATTTCCCAGTGATTATGGCCTAACCAACATAGTTATATAGTTTTAAAATTATATTACAAATTTTATATTTAATTCGTGGAATAAATACACTTTGCACTCAAGTTTAATCATAAGATCAGTTTTTGATACTTTACACCTAAAATTATTATTTTTGTCACATTGCACTTATCAACTATTGATTTTAAATACTTTTGCAACATCCATTAACATTTTTCGTCAATTTTAATGACAATTACTTTTTTTACATCTGAAATGACAAATTTACTCTCACAATAATATTAGGACAAAAAAAACTATGAGAATAAAATCGTCATTTTACGGACCAAAAAAATATTTCTTGTTCAAATTGTCAAAAAATTTTAATATAAGGCGAAATTGCACCCATGGCGCTTGAGATATTCGAAAGTTGCAATTAGATTCCCGAGGTAACAAACTAGCCATTTAGCTCCATGAGGTAATGATTTTGAGGAAAAAAATGCCTCTCCGTCGACCTCCATCCCCTTCCGCTAACAGTAAATATTGACATGCAAATTAATGTTACGTCAATCTAATCAAATTGCGCCACGTGTCCAATCTAAACACATCAACCCACAAATGCCATGTCAGCACTGGTTCAATCAACCACTTATGCCATGTCATCGCCACATCAACCAAGCTTATTTAAAAAAAAAAAAAAAAAAAAAAAGACCACCTAAGCTTTTCTCACTACCCATCCTAGCAAATCATCTCCCACATTCTCCCCCAAAATCCAAAACTCAGTAGAATCCCCACATGTCAGAATTTATCGTTAACGGAGAGGGACAGAGGTAGATGGAGGGGTATCTTTTTCCCGAAATCATTACCTCATGGAGCTAAATATCTAATTTGTTATTTCGGGGACCCAATTGCAACTTTCGAATACCTCAAGGGCCGTGGGTGCAATTTCGCCTTAATATAATGTACAAAGTGATGAAAATAATAGTTTGAAGTGTAAAGTGTCAAAATTCTTAATAGTTAATAGAGGCTGCAAAATGTATTTATCCCTTAATTGGTTTATTAGGCATTATCTCATTTTTCTATTAATTGCATTGTTTTGAGAATTGTGAGGATCAAATTAGGGGACATATATGCATTTGTTGAAGCTTTAATCGAAACCTATATATTAATCACTCAGCGAAGCATAAAGCCTTAATAAATATAATTGAAAACCAAGATTAATTTATAAAAACGTCAAACCTACTTTGGGTTCTATTTATGCTAAGTGGAGAGGAAGCTAGACTTCCATTGAAGGAAAGGAGGGTCCATACAAGGACTCAATGTTATAAGATTAAGAGTGACCGCCAAATAAGAGAAAGAGCTCCATATGAAGATTCAAGGTAGGGTGAGAGAGAGAGAGAGAGAGAGAGAGGAGGGGGGGGGGGGATTCTTAGCTAGAGGACCACATAAGCTTGTGGTAGGGACATTTCATCCATGACTTAATAACTTAACCAACCATGCTTTAAAGGGAAAATTAATTAAGTCCCGTTATTTTCCTGACTAATCAAATATTTAATTAGAGATCTATTTGGTAGGCCCAAAGGCTACTCCATTGCTCCTCCTTAAAGCTAAGTATAATCATTTCTCCTTTTTCATCTCATCCTACATGTCTCTTTTAAAAATGATTTGAATATTACTTTCAAAGTTTTGGCTTGCGATCCATCCAAGCAAAAATCACTTCCTATCTTCACATCGAATGTGGTAAATGATTCACATCAATCAACAGACCCCATTGCTTTCACTTGATCACTACATCTCTTTCTATTTTATTTTTTTTGGGTAATGCCTATCTCTCTATCTATCTATGTATACAAACAAACGTGTTGAACGCAATTTTAAAAGTACTACACAAACTAATACGTGGTTAGTTCCCTATCTTTTAATTAACTAACCCCTTGAAAAATCATAGCCTTGATGCGGACCTTGCTTGTTTCTTTAACTTGCTTCTGGAATTTATTTCGCCACAAATCCAGTACTGTACATATCCGTGCTTTACACAACACAAATCATGGCACAAGTAAAGGGGCATGGAAAAAGAACCTCTTTAATTTGCAGGTCGTATATAGACAGACAATGAACTGAATATTTCAAAGTAATCAGTTCCCTTATAGACCTAATTGGTATTTCCGCCAGTATCATTTGATGGCCGCCGCGGCGCTAATGTGGTGATTCAGCTGATCATGATCAGGACCAACCAGACAGATACTATTTGACACTTAAATGGTTATGCCGACACAGGAGGGGACCCTCATTGGTTGAGTAAAATGGGAATCCGGGAATTCTCCATTGAACCCTATAATATCTATACTGATCGATAGTTATACATTCAGGATACCTTTGTTTATGTAGTCAATGAATAATTTCCCTTTTGGCCATGAGGCTGGAGATCAAAGTGTAGAGAGGGGCAGAGAGAAAGAGATCTACTTGAACTAAATATTGTCTTTCCTTTTTACGATATCATATGACATAATTTATATATATAATATTTGTATATATAGAAGAAAATTAGTTAGATGCAACAATTAGAGATATAAATAATCAATCACCAATTAGTTCAACCGATTAGTAATGAAAATTGTGCCAACTATAGATGAAGTCTAGTTCATGATGTGGAACTGCCTGGCCCCCAATCCTCAGCTCGACTTAGTTTAATTTTCTAAATGTGGTCCTGGTTCTATTTAACTTCGTACGCAGGCTTTTGATGACAAAAAACTATAAAAGAGAAGATCGATGGATCATGTGGAAAACGAGACGATCTATGATTAAGTTCTAAGGTACATAAACATTGTATATGTATCGATGTCATTGAAGGGTTCTTTGCAGAATCAACAATAATTTCCTTGGATGACATCAACCGTACTATGTACTGTTTACAGACGTTATATATTCCTACCCTGCATTCATGAACTTTTTTCCTTCTAAATTAAGCGAAGATACAACCATGAAGTCAAGATAATTAATAGCATTGGGCTCACTTTATAAAAGCAGCTAAGCTCTCTTTAAGTGGTCCTTCTCACATCTCAAGGATTCTTTTGGAAGCCATGAGAAACAGAAATGACATGATGATCTTGAGATGAATGTGATTTCGGATTCCAGATTCTAGCTACGTGATGCAATCGTCACCCGGCTTTCTACCTAGTGATATAGATAGTAATAAATGGAATGAGGACATAATTATAAGTAAATACTAAGAAAAATCAAAATAAAGTAATTTCGTTTTCATGTGAGATCTGCAAATGTCCCCTAACTAAATAAGGTTGTGGTTACAATCACTCCTGCTATAAGCCAGCTTATCGCATCTATGTGTGCATTCGTCGTAGAGTGTTACAGCTGGGCTTAATTTCCTAGATATCCCTAACCTGCTGGCTCCTTCAACTTATATACGTAAAAAGAACAGTACCGAAATTCACAGCATATATACGTTTCAATTCACCTTGAGGGGAAGAACTACGAGATGATGATCTGCAACTTGCAGTCACGACATCAATCTAAGCCGATCAAGTCCCGGCCATTTTACGGAGGATTCAGTTATATATATATATACACCAGCTATATATTTGAGTTGTCCCATATAAATATGTCGTTTTGAAAATTGTATTGCTTTAGTTGAAATTCTGGTTCCAATTATGCCTATACTTCGCTGCTGAATTAATTAAACATATATTTGTAAATCGACAAACACGAACATCTAGCGTTTACCTTTGGGCTTTGATAATGATCATACAGAACCGTCTATAAAAACTTTTGGTCTTTTTCCAGCGATCTGAATCATATAATATTGGAAGATTAGTTCCTTAGCAAGATGGCAGGATATATGATCTGCATATGTGGTTGAAACTTGAAAGATTTTCTATCAGCTGCTTGATCGAATTCTAAATATATAATCAAATAATATTCAGGGACCCGTACATGATTCATGAAATTGATGAATAATTATAACTTTAATTAATCCGAATAATTGGACTGTGAGATCATCATTCGCGTCCGTCCAGATGTTTTCTATAATCTTTCATGATAGTACTGATAGAAGATCTTATCAACCCCACACCCCAAAAGTGATAGAAAAGAGAATGCGCTATGTCTCCAAATCATTCTATCCATCCAATAACGTGGCACAAGCTCACTGGGGATTCGGGCGTACACTAGCTAATATTGGTTGCAGAAGGAGAGACAAAGAAGAAGGAAGAGAGAATTGAATGGGTGTGAGAAACCACCGGCACAAGTTTGAACTACGTGAGTTGGTTACGTAATACTACAAATGTACGTAGAGAACGGTGACGTTGGAATAAAGTTGATGGAACGTCGTTTTAGGGTTAGATGGAGGATCGGGTCCCCTAAATGGACCCCATCTGGTTGTAAATGTCGGCTGGGTATGTACGATCCTCTTAGTTTTAAAGCAGGAGAGAGAGAGGCCAAACTCTTGCACAGCCATTTCAAGTGCAACCAATACAGGAAAGAACTGGCTAGAAGGGAGTAATATCAGCAAGCTGTGCGGAGATGGGTCACCATTCTTGCTGTAACCAACAGAAGGTTAAGAGAGGCCTTTGGTCTCCGGAGGAAGATGAAAAGCTCGTCAGATACATAACCACCCATGGCTATGGCTGCTGGAGTGAAGTACCCGAGAAAGCTGGTCATCTCTCTCTTTCTCTTTCTCTGATCTCTGGCTCTCTTTCTCTCACGCACACACAGAACCTCACCCAGACACCCCCCATCCTGTTACCTTATTAAAGTTGCATTTGATATAACAATTTTCAGGGCTTCAAAGGTGTGGTAAGAGCTGCAGATTGAGATGGATTAATTACTTGAGGCCTGATATCAGAAGAGGGAGGTTTACTCCAGAGGAAGAGAAGTTAATCATCAGCCTTCATGGAGTTGTAGGAAACAGGTTTAACTGACTCTACATAGTACTACATTCCTCATTTTTTCTCCTTTTCTTTCATGATTTTATATTTTTTTCGTTTTTGCTTTTTATAATTCTGCACTGAAACTGGTTCTATGCTTGTTCAGTGGGGGAAACGTAGATGATTTACTTGTGGGCTTTGCCTTATTGTTTTTTGGAATGGCTTGGAGGAGGTGTTTCGCTGTTTTGGATACAACTCGACTGAAAATGGACCACTAACTTTTTATTGTAGACATACTTGAGGACGAAGTCTTTGAATAAGTATTCGGAATAGGTCCTAAATAACTAACAGCCTGAAGCAATCTCACAACTATTTCTAAATTAGTTCCCGTAGCAGCTATCACCTACATTTTGGGAGTCGTTAAGAAGGCAATTTCAGCGGTTGAGATTGAAGTTTCAGTCGCCATTACGTGTTAATATATGGGCGCTGTAATATTCGGATCACATCTCTACCTTCTTTATTAAATAGTTTTCCTTTTTATTTTATTTTTTCTCCCGAAATGAATAATATTTTGCTTCAAAAAAGGATCTTCTATTGATAGTTACCTCAATGGTTTTAAATTATTGTCTCGTCTTTTGACTTAGCTTATTGCTGCATGCTATGTCCCTTTCTAGTTTTTTATCTTCAATTTTGGTGTCCTGGACTTGTCCTATTCTAATACGCACGATGGAATTGTAGATGGGCTCATATAGCAAGTCACCTGCCTGGAAGAACAGACAACGAGATAAAGAACTACTGGAATTCATGGATAAAGAAAAAGATACGAAAGCCATCCACATCTCCAACCTCCACCAATACCACCAATAGCATAGAGCATTCCCAAATGAGTTACAATAATTCGACCCCATTAGATTTTGTGAATCCCGATTTGACTCCAAAGCCACCAGTTCATGAAAGCCTATTTCCTTCTTCATGCCCTTTATTCCTGTTCGACACTACTTCGCTTGATGGGACTCCAGATCAAAATGGTGTGCGCTCGGAGTATTTTCAGGATGGGGTGGGTTTCAATCCTGAAACTTGGAATATGACCCAACATCCAGTTCAAGCTCAAGCTCTAGTTCCCCCTCCAGCGACTCTTGCAACCGGAATGGATACGCATTATTTGCCACCTCTGATAGAGAACATGGAAAACATGGTGCCTCTTGAAGTACAATCCTGTAGCATGGATGAGGAAGGAGATCAGCTAGGATTGGAGTGCTTGCAGAGGCAGGAGCTGAATGAATGGGTTGCATCCCAGCAACAATATTGTTCTAACTTTCTTTTCTGGGATGCTGTTGATCAAGGAACACTAGGTGGGGAAGAAATTGCACCAGCTTCCTCCAATGCGGGACCTAATTCACTGACTACTGCCGCTTTCCCTTCGTCACTATAAGAGAGATAATCATGGTTATGAACCCTGCTGCCAGGCCTCCGCCATTTTCTCTTCTCCTTTTATGTCTCTCTCTCACTCTCTCTAGGAAGAGCCTTCAAATGATCCAGGCTTTTGAAGAAGTTCGTTTTGTTTTTGCTTCTATTGGTGAGATTGTGAATTGTGAGTAAAGGCAACATAAGAATGCATGCGATCAAGGGTTATCTCGTATTTGACAATGGAAAAGGAAAGAGAATAAAGGCTATCTGCAACCAGCTGCAAGTACTGTTTGATGACGATCGCAAGCGAGACTCTCTTTTGTTCGTTGGCTCTATTGATCATGCACGGTGTTGAATTATTGACATGATTTTGCTTTTTAATTGTCCTTCTGAATAAAAAGTTTAATTAATTTATTGAATCCCATATGGATTTTGATGTGGAGTACGTCGTATTTGGAGCTAATATTGTACGATGAAGGAATCTTAATTTGAAGTTAAATTGCTTATAAGCTGTTGTCAAATTTAAGCAAAACTTCCACGGTCAAAATCATATTGCATACCGAAGATATGGAATTAGAATATATCTAATACCAATATAAAATATTGGGCGTTATACATAATTGAGTCCTCAAATTATAAAATCAAAATCATTAGATATACGATCTGATCTTTCTTTTTTTTTTCTTTTTTTTTTTTCTAAGCACGATCTGATCAATTGCTGAAATTATTAGAGAATTTGTTGATACAAATATAATAATTTAGGTATTCAATATGTTACAAAAGGTATATATAATTACGGTCGCTTAATTAGTTAAGAGGATCAGTTTGATAATTTAGAGGTGAAAATTAATTTCTCCGTTTATAAAAGTCTTATAATTTTCAGAATAATAATTATTAATTTTCTAAGATTTCAACATTCCATACGTCTCATTCAGGAAATCCCTCACACGTTATATAATATTCTCTCTCTAACAGTACTCGTACACTCTTCCAAAAGGAAAAAAAACAAGCGTCAGACTGACAATTCAAAAAGGAAAAGTGCAGAAAATAATGTATCAGCATGTCATGTTCATTGATCATGACTACCCATATTTGCAACACTACAGCGATGGCATTTTGCAGTACTACTATTTAATATTAAGCCAGCTAGAATATAAATGGATGATGATTTTACGCTTTAAAAAGAAAATTTTAATTGTAGTGAGGAAGCAAATTTTTAATTTTAATTTTAATTCATGAAAATTTTACGATTTATATATATATATATATATATATGATCATCTGCATGCAAAACCTGTTGACGACGACGACGACGATGATGTCTGGCACGGTACTTTTATAAGTATCCCTCGAACTTTCTTTACCGTCAATTAGCTGCTCTTCCTAGCTTCAGCGCTTAGATTACATGCAATACTACTGTCCTGATCCTGGTTTTCACAGTAACTTGTTGTGGAATTTCTTGGTCTGCAGATCTACGGACACTTCCAATAGTGGGACATGACGAAAAAAAAAAGTTCCATGAAGTTGAATCAAAACCCTGGCTAGCTTGCTACACTCCAAATCGACTCAATAATCCTTAGATGACAGGAACCCAAAACCAGCCTTTATAGCTAGCTAGAGACTTGGAAAATTTACGTATCATCGGTCAACCGGCCACTAGCTAGTGCCGCTATCACGTCATGCGGGACTATCGAATGATCAATTGCCTACGACATGATGCGTAAGAACAAAGTGGATCGAGAATATTGTCCAAGATATATAAAGTGGGTTCTAGCCGCGAGAGTTTTTTTTAAGTGAGTTAGCTCGGCGCAAAAAAAAAAAAATGCTCTTCTAACGACCAAACATTAGAATTTGTCAATACATGGCTTGTAAGGATGACAATCTTTTTTTTTTTTTTTTTTTTAAACTGTAAGGATGACAATCAATTGGACGCAAAAACACGGAAATAACAATGAGATTTATTCCTTCTAATGCCATCGTGTTTCTGACATAACTCTTGTACTCGAGGGCTGGGGGTAATATCCTACGTACCATTGATGATGAAACCACACCATCAGAAGGCAACAGTGAGGACATGCAGCCAGTCGTTGTTTTGAGGCATTAACTGGGTCATTAGCATCCTAGGGGCCGACAAACCACTGATGGTGAGCAGTTTAACCACCACCATTGGACGGTTAACGCCTCATGGTAGTATCAAGGATGGTTGCCCCTTTTGTCGTGGGGCAGTGTGCGGGCGGAGCCACCGCTAATACCATTAATTCTTCATAGAATTTTTAACCGAAATGAGGTTGTTTCTCATGACGCTTCAAAATGAGAAACAATATCGTTTTGAATCTTTTTGAATTTGCACTTCCCCTAGTCCTCAGTGCCTTCTTCTTCCTATTCACTCAGCTTTCCTCTTTCTCTCATTTGAATTGACCATCACTCTACCCTTTCGACTCCGTCCCCTGACCGGTTGAATGAGCCGTTACTCAACTGACCCTTTTGATGTTTGAATTGACCTATCCCTCCCTCAACCCCCATGTATAAAAGTTGTTAAAGTTGTATTGATGTGTGTAAAAAAGGTAATATTGAGTTATATTGGAATGCGTGTTTTTGTGACGTTGAGATTGTAAATGTAAAAGTAGGATGCAAATCCTAAAAATTTATAGGAAACAAACATGCCTTTAGTCTTGTTGTAGTGTTAGGGATACATGATTACGGATTTGTTGTACTGCTAGTTACGACTCTTGCTTGTTGAGGAATACGACTATTCTGTAAAGTCAATTTGGGCTCAAAACCCATTAAAAAATCTAGTATCTACTCGATAGCCGTCTTGGCTGTGGCAAAAACTTGGACTGTAGAGCAGTACTGCCCCTGATTGCACCACTATGATGCTATCCAATCCTATCCTTTTTTATTTTTTCCTATAAAAAACATCTTCTTTCGTTTTTTTGGATATAACTGGAATTACAAAGAAATTAGGGTGGTAATGTTAGAAAAATCAACTAAATAGGAACAAGAATTTGGACTATTCGGTTATGTTATTGATGTTTTGATGATTTGCTAAAATTTTAGTCCTTTTATCTCAAAATATTTACCCTTTAAGCATGTCGTGAGACCAAATTTTTAATGGGCTAATGGGCCCCAAGCAATAAAAAGTTCAATTTGTTTGCTTATTGGCTTCTCAAGTTTATTAATTTCGACCGAGCTGATGATTAAAACATCCCCCTAAACTGTAGTACACATGCAAAGTGGAAAGTACATGATTTTATGCGGTTTGTGTTTGTGATTTTTGACTTTGTTTGCGGATTTGTTTTTAGGGTTTATTAATTAATTATTTTAGTTACGTAACAAGTGTTGCTTGACTAAAATTCAGAAAATTGGCATTTCGTATACTGTAATTGGTAGAAAGGGCTGTAAAGCAAATAAAACGCATTTACCTGAGTATGTTTGTTTTGCTGGCTATCCAATATTAAATTAAGGTAGATATCTATCCGGACTGGAAGGGATGCCGCCCCGAAGGCGATATTCGGCGTTTAGTTCTCTTTTGGTAGTGTTTTTTCTTCCTCGTCAAAATTTTTACATTGATTTTCTCAGCAACCAAATGGGTGTTTACGCCAAACGCCGCTGCGCATAATGTAAATTTTTTTGTTTTTTCCCGCGTTTGAAGGTAGTACTCTTTCCCATGGAACAAATGCGAAAGGAAAGTCGGATAGAAAAACAAATTCATGTTAGCTAGTAAATGAAACTGACTCGAAGTGCTCGGTCAAGTCAGGCTTTTCCTCATCCACATTAAGGGCTCCTTGCGTTGCTTCTTCAACCTTACAGATAGTACAAACCCCAAAAGGAATCGTTACCCAGAACACAAACGTATACCTTGTTGAATAAAAACAGAGAGAGAGAGACACACACACACACAGAGTACCTGAGGCTTTTGAGAGTGAGAGGTGGTGAGGCTTGCGGCTGGTGGAAATGGGAAGGAGGCAGAAGGAAAGGGAGGATGGGAGCATTCGACGGCGAAATGGAGAGAGAAGTGCTTGTTCCAAATTCGACGGGTTGTTAAGGTAACCCTATTAAGGCCCAAATTTGATTGCTATGGACTTCAAAAACAAGCCTTGGGTTTTACTTGTTTTGAGAACAGGCTCATTGTTGTCGCTCCTGCAGATCGCTCCAAATTTGATTCTATGGACCGTTTCCTGTCTGAGTTAATAAATGAATAAGTATCTTTAATTGCTTGGTAACATGTAAGTATCTTTGTTAGTTATTAGATTCAAATAATTATTTTACTAATTTTTTTCGTTTGATGAATTGCATTTTAATAACTACTAAAGCATTAATTATCTATATACTTGAGAAAAGTTTTGCGCAATTATATGAATGCGTCAGAAGAGGTTCATCTATTGTGTTTGATTTTCCAGTAGTTCTGTTTGCTGCCTTTCTGTAAATCAACCATGAAGTCCCTTGATAAATTGCAGTTCCGTCATGAACCGCTGCCATCAAGTAAATTACCACAATTCAATTTAGGTCAGAACTTGCAATGTCTTCGATTTGGGTTTGATATTCTGAAAAGTTGAGCTGTAGATTGAGGTAAATCTTAAACCAATAGGAGCTCCATTTGGCACCAGAACCATCCAAAGTTGTCAATTAGGAAATGTTACATCACTTTGTAACGTAGTAGCTAAACAATAACATGATGACAAACACCCACAACGACCCAAGACAAAAGCCCTAAACTAGATCGAGACTCTACAACACCAAATTCAGAAACCCACTACTAGAGCATATAGTCCTTTTACAATTCCTTGTTTCCGACGGAAGGATATCTCTCTCCTCAATCAACTTCCTCCATCTTGCTCTCTTCGTTGCCATCTTCCTCCAAAGGTGACATTTCAGCATCGTCGCCACCAGTCTCATCCTCATCAATGCTCAAACCCAGCTTCAGCATCCTGTGAATTCTCGCGGCGAATGTATTGGGATCGTCAAGACTGAACCCGGAAGTCAAAAGGGCAGTCTCGTAGAGCAGCAGCACCAAGTCCTTCACCGATTTATCATTCTTGTCAACCTCAGCCCTCTTCCTCAACTCCTCCATAATGCCATTATCTGGGTTAATCTCCATTGTCTTCTTGCTAGACATGTAAGAACTCATGCTACTGTCCCTCAGAGCCTGTGCTTTCATGATCCTCTCCATGTTGGCCGTCCATCCATATTCCCCAGTTACCAGGCAGCAGGGCGAGTCTACTATCCTATCAGACACCACCACTTTCTCTACCTTGTCCCCAAGAATGTCTTTGATTGTCTTGCACAGGTTCTCATATGACTTTTTCTTCTCCTCCCTTTTCTTCTTCTCTTCTTCCGAGTCATCATCCAGCTTGAGCCCTTCCTTTGTTGCGGACACGAGCTTCTTCCCATCATACTCCTTCAATTGCCCAATAGCATACTCATCAATGGCATCAACCATGAAGAGGACCTCATAGCCCTTCTTCTTCAGCCTCTCAAGGAATGGTGAGCTCTCCACAGCCTTCTTGCTCTCACCTGTAATGTAATAGATATCTTTCTGACGCTCTTTCATCCTCGTCACATAGTCCTTCAAGCTCGTCATTTCATCACTGCTTTTGGTAGAGTAATATCTCAGTAATTCAGCCAGCTTAGCCCTGCTCTGGCTGTCCTCGTGGATGCCCACCTTTATATTCTTCGAGAAAGCATCATAAAACTTGGCATAGTCCTGCTTGTTCTCAGCGATCTCGTTGAACATCTCGATGCACTTCTTTACCAAGTTCTTCCTGATCACCTTGAGAATCTTGTTCTGTTGCAACATTTCACGAGAAATGTTGAGTGGGAGATCATCAGAGTCCACCACACCCTTAACAAAGCTGAGATACTCAGGGATGAGTTCCTCACAATTGTCCATGATAAAAACCCTCCTCACGTAGAGTTTGATGTTGTTCGGCTTCTTCCTTGTGTCGAATAGGTCAAATGGGGCTCTCCTAGGCACGAAAAGGATGGCTTTGAACTCGAGCTGCCCTTCAACAGAGAAGTGTTTCACAGCGAGATGATCCTCCCAGTCATTGGTGAGGCTCTTGTAGAAGGAGGCATATTCCTCCTTGGTGATTTCCTCAGGCTTCCGGAGCCAAATTGGTTTCTGCTTGTTGATGAGCTGCCACTCGTGGCTCACTTCCTTGACCTTCTTCTTCTTAGACTTCTTTTCTTTCTCTTCATCAACCTCTTCAACATCACCCTCCTCTTCCTTCTTAGTTTCCTCATCTTCATCATCACTGACCTCTTTCTCGGTGGTCTTCTCGGTCCACAGGTAGATGGGGTAGCTGATGAACTCAGAGTGCTTCTTCACAAGTTCCTTCAACCTCCTCTCCTCCAAGTAATCCAACTGCAATACCAATTAAGAGCCCACTGAATCCAATGCTAGGCACAAAATTAAAACTAAAAAAGCATGCACAAAAGTAAAAACCACTGCCAAGTTTCTTAGCTTCAGATTTAGCCCCAATTCTTAACAGAATAGGAACATTCACACAACAATCTCAATCAAACCATAGTGGTTTACAAATTTTGAACTGGATTAATACATCCTTCGGATTAAGAGAAGTCACATATAATAAGGCAAAGCCTATATTGATCCACTAGTACCGAGTCCTGCATGAATAGTAAATGAAAACAAAAAAAAAGGAAGAATCTCCATGGGGCTCTTTATTCGTACCTGGTCTTCCTTGAGGTAGAGAGTGATCTTAGTTCCTCTACCCAAGGGCTCGCCATTAACGTCCCTGGTGACAGTGAAAGACCCACCAGCCTGAGACTCCCAGATGTACTGCTCATCGTCATTGTGCTTGGTTGTCACAATGACCTTCTCGCCTACAAGGTAGGCCGAGTAGAACCCAACACCAAATTGCCCAATCATACTCACATCGGCCCCGGCCTGCAATGCCTCCATGAACTCCTTGGTTCCCGACCTCGCAATCGTACCCAAGTGGTTCACCAAATCTGACAACAATAAACCAATTGATTCGATCATTTCGAATCCATAGGCCGAGAAACAAATGAAATAAGATGAAACAGAGAGAAGAACCGAATGTGGGGCTGGTTGCATTCGTTTTATGTTTATTTACCTGCTTTGGTCATGCCGATACCGCTGTCAATGATTGAGAGGGTCTTGTTAGCTTTATCGGGAACAAGCCTGATAAAGAGCTCGGGCTGAGCATCGAGCTTACTCTTGTCCTTCAAGCTCTCGAATCGAATCTTATCCAATGCCTACAAAACCCAATCCAAAAACACTCAGTCTAAACTGAAATCAACCCAAAAAAATAACGCACTAGCGAGAACGTAGACAGAAATGTATGAATGCAGGTGTGTGTACATACATCAGACGCATTGCTGATGAGCTCGCGAAGAAAGATCTCCTTGTTGCTATAAAAGGTGTTGATGATGAGGCTCAGAAGCTGGTTGATCTCCGCCTGGAATGCAAATGTCTCGGTCTCTCCCATATGAACGTCAGCCATTGCCTTCAACTCAAAGTAATGACCAAACACAGAGAAAGAGAGGAACGAAGGTGACCAAATTCAGAGAGAGAAACGAAGGTGACGAATTCAAGGTTCTGGGAATTCCTTTCAATTCCGGTGACTGTTTTTCACTCCAAGAAGTGGATTTTATACACAAATAACTTTGTGAAAGAGTTGTTTTGCAAACGCAACACTTGCTTATCTAGAAAATATACTGATTATCTTTACCACTGAAGCATTGGACTCGATAGAGGGGTTATTTATCCTGCGTGGGAGAAATCTGGGTGCCAGAAGAGGTTTCTCGCGGCTTCTTCGCCTGGTCCGTAAGCAAGGCAAATCGAATCCAATTTCGCGGGCTCTAGACGCTTCTGTAGTTTTCTTGAATTATCGCAGGTACGGGTCACATTGACTCCCTTGCCCTTGGGCAGTTTCCTTCCGAACGTTTGGAGGATCGAGATTTCTCGATTTTCTTTTGGTCTTTACAGAGATTTTAATAGGGCCCGGGTCCAATCCGGCAAAACACGCCATTTTTTTTTCTTCCTCTTAGGCTGTAAGCCCACAAAGATAATCCATTCTCCTCGTGCTTGGGCCCTAATGTGGACTTTCGGCGATTAGAGAAGATGTTGTCTCGAATTGACTATGTTTGCCTAGACCTAAAACACGGTACATAAATTACAAGATTTTATTTTCAGAATAATTAGAAAATACAAGGAAACTTGAGAATTATTTTTTCAGAGATTCGCATAACAAAATAAGAAATACTTTTTGGAAATAAAGAAATTTAGATTTATTAGATAGAAGTTAATCAACTCTTATCGCTTTCTTATTGTTGGTGTTCATTGGCTTCCAGGTTTTTAAAGGGAAGAGGCAATTAGTGTAGCAACATTTCCAAGCGACCATAAGAGCATCATCCACTGTAGAATATTTAGTTTAAGTCATAATTATTGCATTGAGCGAATCTGTCACTACAGCACTAGCAAGACCACCAACTAATGTCAACCCATCCATTAGTCCTAGATCAAGTTTTACTTTTGTAACTATTTCAACTTATGTCCACTCTAATTCCTAATTTTGAAACTAGTGAATATGCAAATGGTATCGACTGGATTATAGCCTCGCTGGCTGCTTGTTGGGTGTTCAATGCAGGTAGATGAGCCTTGCCCAACTCTTACACAAATTGATCGATCCGGAAAGGATGCATAACATAGAGAGAGATGGCTTGCATTTGATGAACCAATAGGAAGTCAAACACGTGGGAGAAAGTGGCCAGAAATCCCGTGACTGCAACCACCAACTCCAGAAAAGGAGTCAAGCCGTGGATGATGCTCGTTCCTTCTAGAGCACCGTATAGTGATGTTAAAGGAGACCATTTATACCTGGTGACCGGTGTCTATGAAGCTCGAAAAAGGAATTTACATGAATTGTATTTGTCTGATGATTCTGATCTCTGTCTTTTTGTGTTATTTCCTCTTTCGAACTCTTGTGGCATAGGGAGCTAGAGGCAGACACTTGGGGTCATATATGCTTGGATTAAGATTTTATGGGGCGCTTGTGGGCTAAGTCTGTTCTTCGAGCTGCATAAATTATAATAGTCAACTTGAAATGTGAACATGCAGAGCAAGAACTGCATCGCTCGTCGTCTTCTTCACATTGAACTGATTCTATAAATAAGAGTTCCTGAAAGGACCACTCATGATATACCACACAGGGAACAAAAAAAAAAAAAAAAATTACCGAGAACCAAACACCGTGCCAACAAAATAGTATAAGTTTCCTCTTGACAGATATGTGATCAATATATTTCGACCCCACGCTTTTTCGAAATCGTTTGGTGGTACCAAGATTGTGACCTCATTAACACTGCAAATGATCACTGATCAGATTGCTTGCAGTCGTTAAAATCTCAAACTTGATGGACCAGTTGTGTTCATATGAGTCGGTTGGTGACTCTGTTTTATAATACGTATGGTTTTTCTTTGATGTTCCTCAAAAGTGATTTAAACTTAAGTTTTATTATTTAATCTTGGGAGAAGGTTAGTTGGACTTGTACAAAGCGGATTGACCTAAAACCTAACACGTACTAAAATTGCAATTGCTCAAAAGAAGTGGTTAACGACTATTGACTTATTGTTGGGGACGTGGGTTTCTACTCTTTTTATTTTATTTTATTTTTTACTGTAAAGAGAGAAAGGAGATAGGGTAGTATATTACCCCGCGCACTCGAGAATGTCTACATGTTATTTGTCAAACTAAAATTTTAACATCTAAAATTTTATCATCATTATAATTTTTTTTCTCTTTTCAATTTTTCATAAACCTTTTTCATTTTTTTATTTACTTTTTTCACTAACTTTTTTATTCTCTCTCTTTACCTTTTTACTGACTCTTAAAATTTTAAACTAAAATTTTACTCCCAAATACTACGTAGATTGTTAAGATTAAGTCATAACTACTCGCTTCGAGAAAGATGAACCATCATCAGAGTTTCACACACCGGCTCTTAAGTGACCCTATTTTCAAACCCCCCACTAATAATGGATAAACTTAGGTTCCCTTGTGTTTTTTGATGGGCTTTATTATGTAGTTTCTAATGTTTGTTATGTGAAATAAAATTACATTATCCTAAAAAAAATTGTTAGATCGTTTTCTTGGGGGTGGAATATGTTGAATCTTGGGGTTTTATTTCACTTGCAGATAATATTTCTCTCATTATTTGACCACAAAAAATATTAAGATTTGTGGAATACTAATAAATAGAATTGACCAATAACAGAGAGTTGTCATAAAATGCGGTTTCTAATAACGCCTTTGCTTGATTCGTAGGAGGCAGTCAACGAATGCATGCAGCTATGTATTATTTTATTTCATTTCTATCAGGGAGATAATTTTCAATCGAAGATGTCTTCTTCACTTCACGGATTTTCAAACTATTTTCAGATGAAAAGCTTCGGTAAAGAGAAGCTTTTCCTTCGTGCATTGCATTTAGCCGGACTTTAGCCACCAAATACCGAAAGGTGCAAAACTCACTCGTGGGATTTTGTAGAAAAGGGGGGAAGTATTGAGGAACTTCATTTGTGGGTGCTGAACTTTTTTTCCGAACTTTGAACCTTGGCCATGGCTACAAAGGAGTCAAGCTCTGGCGGTGGTGCTGCTTCAACGGGCGGTACAATCAAAAGGGTGCTTACGCATGGAGGTCGATACGCGCAATACAATGTATACGGAAATTTGTTCGAGGTCTCCGCAAAGTATGTGCCTCCTATTCGCCCAATCGGTAGAGGTGCTTATGGTATTGTCTGGTAAGATTTTTATTGAACTTTGATTCCAAACTTTTATTTTTGTTTCCTGGGTTTCTTTCTTTTTTCTTTCCTTGTGCTGTACATTTTTATCATCAGTTGGCTTATATTATTCATTTTCTATGTTTTTGTAAGGCTCAAGGTCTATGCTTTGGAGTATAATGAATTAACAAATCGTCAAGGACACATCTATTTAATCTACAGGATTTTAATAAATAATGATGAGATTGTGATTCTTAAACAAATAGCAAATTCAAGTGCGCGTTATGCTCGTTGATTTTTGGTGTAATTATGGCGAAAGAATGTGTTGGTCTCTCTTGCTCTTTCTATTTCTGACAGTTGTTTCAGTTGTCACCATTTCTTTTCCCTCCAAAGCATCAGGTATCACTTTTGATTTTGTGGGCTTTGTGTATTGTTGGAGCCGGTTTTGCTGCTGAGTTGATTTTATATCTGGGATTTAGGTCAAGTGGTGGTAGACACAAGCATAGGATGCTTACTTTAGCATCATAATGCCTTCTTTGATTTAAATCTCTGTTTTGTTGGTATCAATTTCGCCTGTTGTAGTTGGTAATCTTTGATCCATACTTAATAGTTACTCTTTTTTCATTCCGTACTTTTTTTTCGTAAGCTGTTTCATGCTATACTTAGTAAAGGTTACGCTGTGAATCTCTCTGTATCTTCTGATGATTGGAAGTTTTAAATTTGGTAAGTGTGGCTTCCATGCCCTGGTCCCCCTCACCAATGTTCTCTAAAATGTGTGTCTAATTTTCTGCTGAAGAAACTTCAAGAGAAAGGTTCTTATGATAGAGGTTTGATTAAGAGTGGTTGATAAGTCTCTTCCTTTCTCTCCAGTGCTGCTGTGAATTCTGACACACACCAGGAGGTTGCCATAAAGAAGATTGGTAATACATTTGACAATATAATAGATGCCAAAAGGACGTTGAGAGAAATCAAGCTTCTTTCCCACATGGACCATGAAAATGTACGTATGCCGACCTTTATGATTCCTAAAACTCTAACCTTCATGAATCCTATACTTCATATTATTTCTGTTGTCCCTACCTCTGGGATTACAGACTGAAAGTGGTTTATCTTGGCACATAATGTCTTTTATCTGATTATAGAAGCCGTTTCTCCAAATGAATATCTACCAAATTTTGTTAGAACTCCCTTTTGAGATGCATTGGCGTGGTAAACATTGTAATCTCTCTATTTTAGCGTTGTCTAAACACCATGGCAAAAGGAGAGTGGCATAAAAGATTTTTACACATTATCAAAGTCAGAAACGTGTCGTAAGTATCAACAAGCACATTGTACACAGATGCCTTAGAGTGTGGCTTTCATCTGTAGAGGTTTGACCAAGTAGTCTTTTGATATATGGTGGGTCTAGGATGATGCATCACTGTAAGAGGTTCTTTCTTTCTTTCTTTTTTCTTTGGAGAAGGGGGGTGG
>CM025852.1:3690415-3951400 GCA_003952965.2 Morella rubra
ATAATATATCACTTTATTGGCAGTCATTAATTGCCCCAAAATGTTATTTGTTTTTTCTTTTCCATTAGGCATTGCGTTACTTCTCCTAAGTCCTCTCATAATTGTGTTATTCTATAGGCTCTCAACTCTGAGCTTATTGTATAGACTAATGGGTGTATTCATATGTTATCCATCTAAAAAAATTAAAGATCAAAATTTGAATGATCTTCCATTTTTTAATTTTTTTTTTTTATCAGTATTTTCAGTATTCCAAAAAAACTCATTTGCAATTGCTATGTAATATCCTTTTATTTTAAATTGATTCTACACAATAAGAATAATATTCTAAGTCGATCATGTTAAATCTATGTCATATTGCTCAAGCTAAAAACCATTCTTATTAATACAATAATTTTTGAGGCTGAAATTGAAATAGCCGAAAAGGTTCTAAATCGACTATGCGTCTGATCGTTAGTGTAATCTAGTTCAGATTGTCCGTCCAAAATTTTCAAAATCCAGATTGGTCCTGTGCTGGTCGATCTTTGGGCCTTGGTGAATCGAGACCGAATCGCATTGAGTCTAGCCCAAACCTTTACGAGGAAATAAAAAATTACCAACCCCCATGGAGCCCGAGTCTCCCTCCACCCCTCTAAAGTTGTGTTTAGGTTTTTCTCCTCTCCTCTCAGTCGCCATTATCTCTCTCACCTTGTTCTCAACCACTGTCGCCTTGCTCTCCTCTTTCTCTTAGTCACAGGCTCACATCTCTCGCTTGCTCACTCAATCACATACTCTCCCTCTCTCTCTATTTGTTGAGTTGGTTGCTAATTTTGGTTGTTTTGGATCGATTTTGTTTGTGATATTTGTTGGTTCTAGGTGTCTGTCACAAACTTTGCCTCTTTTCTCTTTGTTGTTTTTTTGTTACGATTTTTTTGGTTGAGTCAATGCTGTAAAATGTTATGAATTGTTTGGATTTTATATTTGCTGGTTGTTGCGATTGTAATTGTTTGCAACTTGTGATTATAAATTGTTGGTAGTTGCAAGCAGGGAGATTTTTGTAGAAATTGGCAGAAAAAGAGGAGAAAAATTGATGAATTTAATGATGACTAAATCGATCGAAATTAACTAAAGAAGTTGAGAGTTGGCTCGGGCCAGCTGAGAGTCTCGACTCGATGGTTGGCTCTTCATTTCAAGCAACTAACCTCTTAGGTTAGGTGGTCAGTCAAGGGCCATCCCTAATAAATTATAGATTAATATTTTATACATTTAACACTCAATCACAACCTATATTAAAATTAAATAGGATAGCATCTTATTTCGAGGAATAATAAAGACCTATGTTTCCAAATGTTAGTTGGAGAATCTGGAAAATTAGGATCCACAACCATTACACGGATACTGAGACCGAAGTAGCCAATCAATTCATCCGGTTGTGCTTGAACCCTGAACTTTGGTGACCATAATAAACCAATCAGGTACGTCAACGAAATCGTTAAACAGACCTTACCATGATCTACGTTACACCAGATAACACCCTCTCAAGAGCATTTTGGTCATTTTAGACCTCAATCCCCTGCTCCTCCAATTAAATTTAAGACCCGCTTTCGACGATATTTGCAAATATCGCTCTGACTCGTATTGACTAGAACACCCCCCCAATGGGCAACTGCAGTGGCTCTTCCTCCGCCGAAACCCAACTCCCCTCCGACACCACCATCCCCTCAACTGCCCGATACGACGGCCCGGCCCATAATGGAGTCAAGATCCTCCCCCCGACGCCCAAACCATCCTCCCAAACTCCGTCCTCTAAAAGTCAAAGTGACGCTCCCCTGGGCCGCATCTTAGGCCGGCCCATCGAGGACGTCCGGTCCACCTACACCTTCGGCCGCGAGCTAGGCCGCGGCCAATTCGGCGTTACCTACCTCGTCACCCACAAGCAGACCGGCGAGAAGTTCGCCTGCAAGTCCATCGCCACCCGCAAGCTCGTCAACCGCGACGACATCGAGGACATTTGTCGCGAGGTCCAGATCATGCACCACCTCACTGGACACCGAAACATTGTCGAGCTCAAAGGCGCCTACGAGGACCGCCACTCCGTCAATCTCGTCATGGAGCTCTGCGCTGGCGGCGAGCTCTTCGACCGGATCATCACCAAAGGCCATTACTCGGAGCGCGCCGCCGCGGGACTCTGCCGGCAGATCGTGACGGTCGTGCACAGCTGCCATTCCATGGGGGTAATGCACAGGGACTTGAAGCCTGAGAACTTCTTGTTCTTGAGCAAAGATGAGGATTCGCCGCTCAAGGCCACAGATTTCGGTCTCTCCGTGTTTTTCAAGCCAGGTGAGCGTGTTTCATTGAATCTGAGTGGGTGTGGTTTTGCGGTTTCGGTGTGTTTGGTTGCTGAGCAACGCTCGGCGTACGGTAAAGAAAATTGAAGTTTCGAGATTTACGGATATATAAATGACCACAAAATACACTGAATGCAATAATCAATGATCTTTCTTTAATAAATTTGTGAATAATTCGTTATGCTCCCATTACTCGAGTAACGCCGAAAGGTTTAGAATCAGTGGCGATTACACGTCGTAGGATGGTACTGTATCATCCAACAGAATGCAAGTGAAAAGCAATTGTGGTTATAGCTTTAGGTGGTTGATGCATTTTAAATCCTAAAGGTTTGGTTGGCTCTGTTCATATCTGGCCGTGCTTAAATATGAATCCGTGAGACAATGGAGCTAATTGTAGTGTTCAATATTACTTTTGGGTTTTAGTGTCCACTTTCATTGTCCCAGAGCATGTGCTTTGAAGTTTGGGCATTCAAGCATTTTTCCTCTTTAAGTTTATTCTTGGGGCTTATGTATATGATTCGGAGCTTTACTTATTATGCGTGTGTCGGTGTAGGAGACGTATTTAAAGATCTTGTCGGAAGTGCGTATTATGTAGCTCCTGAGGTGTTGCGCCGAAATTATGGAGCTGAAGCTGATATTTGGAGCGCTGGTGTGATTCTATATATTCTACTTAGTGGCGTCCCACCTTTCTGGGGAGGTATTCGTTTTTCTTTACGAGTAATAAAAACCTGAAACAATGATGGTTTTTATGCCCTGGAGTTTTGTATTTCCTTGGTGGAAATCATCATGGTGAATGAATTCATATAAGTCACCCATTCTCGGATATCAATTTGTATAGTGCTTGGAGGCGGCTTAGTGTTGTATCATTACTTGCTTATTTTTTCATATGCAGAGAATGAGCAGGGTATCTTTGATGCTATTCTTCGAGGACATCTTGATTTCTCTTCTGATCCTTGGCCTTCCATATCCAGTAGTGCCAAAGATCTTGTGAAGAAGATGCTACGAGCTGATCATAACGAACGACTGTCTGCAGCTGAAGTCCTTAGTAAGTTTGGGATACGCATACACAAATTGTGGTTGAGGAAGGCAATATATGTTGTTTTGTCGCATGTTCTTAGACTATGGTGGTGTTCCACCCCCCAAAATTTCTACCCACATTAAAAAATTATAAAATAATATCTCTCTCCTCCTCAATTTATTCTTTTTTATGATAATATTCATTTAAATCTTCTCTCTCTTCACTTTTTCATCAAATCTATAAATATACTTTTTCACAAACTCCAAAACTCCAAAATTTCTAACCCCAAAATTTTCACTCCCGAATGCCCCCTATCTCTGCATGCCCTATAGGACGACATCAAGTAGTTCCCCATCCAATAAGAAAATGGTGGAGGCAGAGGGGAAACATGTATCTTTTTACTCATATATACACACAAGCACACACATACAAAGATTCATGCATTTGTATCCTGACTTATCACTGTATGTGTGGATTTGCTTAATGATGACCTGAGTTTCTCGGCGTTCTATAAATTATAAATGATGTTCAACCACTGAAAATGCAATGCAGATCATCCTTGGGTGAGAGTAGATGGAGATGCATCTGATAAGCCTCTTGATATTGCTGTTTTAACAAGAATGAAGCAATTCAGGGCAATGAACAAGCTCAAAAAGGTTGCTCTGAAGGTAAAAGATGCCTTTATTACAATCTCTCAGTGATTTGTTACATCTATATCGAGATGACTGGAAAAAGAAGAAGAGGATTAGATGTTTTGTATTGTAAGGAGAAAGTCAGAGAAGTACACAGAAGAAGACTTTAAAAAAACCATCCTCAATGAAAAATCCAATTTTCTTTGAACTATGGTGAGCCAATAAACTTAATGAAGAAATCTGCCCAACAGAATCAAATCCGCCACCCACCAATTCGAGTGGAAGAGTTCCTGTCTCACTGTGCAACAATTTCTCTGTTTTCTTCAGGTAATTGCAGAAAATCTTTCTGAGGAGGAAATCATTGGCTTGAAGGAAATGTTCAAATCGATGGACACAGATAACAGTGGGACAATCACTTTTGAAGAGTTGAAGGCTGGTCTTCCAAAACTTGGTACTAAGCTTTCTGAGTCTGAAGTGAAACAGTTGATGGAAGCGGTAATATCTTTGGTCTTTCTTGTTTCCCACTCTGTTTGAAAATAGCTGGTCTGTTCTATATATGGTAGCTACGTGTGCAAATGTCATCATTTTGATGAGGCTGTTTCTGGTTCTGCTCATATAACATACCTTATTGCTTTCTCAGGCTGATGTTGATGGGAATGGGACCATTGATTACATAGAGTTTATAACAGCTACAATGCACATGAACAGAATCGAAAGAGAGGACCACTTATACAAGGCTTTCGAATATTTTGACGAGGACAAGAGCGGGTAATCATCGTCTGTTTCTTATCTGTTCCTATTTCTTCATTCCTTAGGTATTTTATCTTCATTCCATTTTGATTGTTTATCATTTCAGGTACATTACAATGGAAGAGTTGGAGAATGCCCTTAAGCAGTATAATATGGGAGATGAAAAAACGATTAAGGAGATCATTGCAGAAGTTGACACAGACAATGTATGTTTCTTCCTTCTTTCTTCTTTATTTTCAATTTTTTTCCGGATTCATTTTTTGTTTGTCTTGTGCTCTGCACTGCAAGTGCATTAGACACTAGAGGACAACAATTGTACATTAGTGAATGGACCTATATGCTGATTCCTGAACATTGTCGAACCTTGATTCCTTATCTGCACCTTGTAATCATGGTTTATAATTTTTGGCCGAAAACAGACGATTTGTAATGTTAATAATTGTTTCCTAAAACAGATTATTTGTAACGTTAATAAGTTTTTTGTCCAGAGTAATGGATGGTTGGAGAGTTTAGAATTTTAAGGGCACCAGAAAATTAATAAGAAGCAAGACACTTCAGATCGATTTCATTTCATAGGAGCCTCAATTTCTCAACACATTCCTTGATTTTGTAGTCTTTCCGAACATATATATCTGTATGCCTTTGATAAGTTGATAACTAGTAGTTCTGGACTCAATGCTGCAGGATGGAAGGATTAATTACGATGAGTTTGCAACCATGATGAGAAAAGGCAACCCAGAGCTGGTTACAAATAGACGACGCAAATGAGCTCAACATGATTAGTATATTTGTTGGGGCTTAACCACTGGTGCCTTAACTGATTTGTTAATTTATGTGGGCTGTGTTATGTTTACTGATCACATGCATGTTCATTCTAGCCACCTTGGAATTGCAAGAGTTCGTCCCACCGGAAACTGTTTGTGGACCTGTCATGGCGGCACTTCACCAGAAGAAATGGGCTAGATTGCCAAGGGTTTTGGGGTTAATCCATTATGTAATTTTAGGCGGGTTTATCGTTGAATGCTTTTTATTGGTAAATACGAATTCTAGTTCCCACATGCCCACAAGAAAAAAGGGTAGAAGAAAGAACACTTACTATTCCATACTTGTTCCTGCCGGTTTGACCGAGTTTAATTTAACAAATGAATTGCTTGTTGCTCTTAAGATGATTCGCCGGTTCCGAAGCAACAGAAGGCCAAGAAAGTGATTATTTGGTTTTGGCATCCTTATTTCCTGGAGTGTGCAATTCCCGGAACATGATTGATGCATAGCCTATATGGGCACTTACTATTTGCTTTTCAGTTCTCACTAGCGCTTTGCTCTATAGTGAATGTTTTTTTGGAGAGTATCGCTTGTGAATATATGGCCCGTTTTGCTTGCCCGAAAAGAAAATATATGGCACATCTGCTTTAAAAGAAGAAGAATACATGGCACATCACTTCTGACACTCAATTAGCCACTAGGCCTCGTTTAACACGCTATTTTTTTTTTCAAAGTTTTCATTGAAGTTGCCAATAAATCAAAAAATATTTCAACTAAACAATGAAATCTGACTTTTTACACATACTCCAACAAGACTCAGTCCCAATGAAAATTAATTTTTTACTAAATAGTAAAAATTTTATGAACGTATCTTATCTATGTTTTTTCACAAATTTCACTACAATTCAATTATTTCACAAATTTTAATACAATTCAATTATAAAAAATTTCATCAATTCATTTTACCTATACTTCTTTTACAAACTCTAATAAAACTTAATTTCCTATCAAACAACTTTCAATGTTTTAATAACTTTTCATAAACTACCGTAAAAAGTTTAACTTTATATTCTAAAAATTTGAAATATAAAATTTTATGAAATGAAATAAATCAACCTTGAGCTCATTGCCAAGTGGGGCCTTCCCTGGAGCATTCTTCCCCCTTTTGTTTTTTACTTTTTTATTTTTTAAGCGCATTCTTGCCGGTTGGCTGTGGCAAGTGACCGCTGCTAACGACTGGCATTCCGCCTTTATGCATTCGCCCTTTACGCATTCTGTCCGATAACCTTTGTACGTATTATTACATGGCTGTTTGTCCCGAAGTTTTGTCTTCGTTGACTTCGTATTCTCAGAATCCCAGAACCTGCTGCCGAGTTTTTTTATAGGTCTTAGTCCATTTAAAATATGTAATACAAAAATAGTGCTGCCCTCGTGGCTTGCAGTGCAAAAGAAGCATTTAACTGTAGTAAAACATAAAACTCTCTTTCTCAGGCAAATGGAAAATAAGCTGGCTTAGAAAAAAAAAAAGGAAAATAAGCTGACCAAAAGGATAGAGGAAAGAACCAGTCATAATATTCTAGAGAGAGCGTCTGCCCTCTCTCTAGAAATTCTATCTCCCGCACTGACTGCCCTCTTTTAGCAGGATCTGTCTCAGATTCTTTCCTCATCTCCCCCTGCCTAACCTCCCTTGGCCGATCTTTAATCCATTACCTCCATTTCCGTTCTCTTTTGGATGTCTTTTGTGGCCCTTTTCATGGTTAGATCTAGGAAGTTTGGAGGGTTTTTGGGCAACACTAGCTCAGCACCTTCAGCATTCATCTCTGCCGGCCCTGCTTGGCGGCGGCTGGCTGTGCTTATAGATCCATGTGCACCCACGAGCGCGAGTGGATCTCATGCGTCAGACCCTTTTTTGCTCTTTTTGGGTTGCTCGTGGTGGTCTTCTCCAGCCATGCTTTCTGGCAGGCCACCGTTCGGTCCAAGGAGTTCTTCTAGTGTGTTTTGTTATCTTTTTTTTGTGTGTAAGCATTTCATTTTAGTGGGTTTTTGTTGGAAAGATCTTGCTGTGACCAAGCACAATTTGGCTGCTTTCAGCGACCTTGAAGCTTCATCGGTGAGGCTGGCCAGCAATCCTCTCTCGGTTGTGCTGATGTTGACGAGCCTTCGGATAGGGGGAGCAAGGTGTTTGACCTCCCTTAACTTTGGTTCTTAGGACCTTTTTTTTAAATTACGGGCCTTCTGACCTATTTGGACGACGCCTTTGGGCCTTAAAAATTGTTGTATTGGACTTGATGTTCCTGTTTTTTTTAACCAGCTTCGAAGGTTTGTCTGTATTGAGCTTATGTACTTTTCATTATGAAATGAATTTTACGTTTGTTTAAAAAAAAAAAAAAGCAAAATAAGCTGTATTAGTGGATAGATTTTGTCCAATTTACTATATAAATTGGATGGTCTAATTTAGAAATAGTTAGACACAATATATAAGTCTACAATGATATTTATATTGTCTGAAAATTTAATATATAAAATATTGAATTTAATTTATAATATTCATATATTGTATATATTTTTTTTTAAATTAAACCATTTAATACACGTAGACGGAAAATTAAGGAAGATTCTAATATGCATCAATTAAAAAAAAAAATCTCAAATAAAATGGTGCGCTGGCCAAAAGGAATAGTGTCCTTTATTCAAAATGCTTGCCCGAACAAGTTTATAGGAACAAGCATACCAGTTGACATTCGGCAAAATCAACAAATTCGTACTACCAAGCGGACCAATGAAGGGAAGTTGAATATGTATAGTTTAAAATGGTATATATACATGTGGGGAAAGTGGGATTATAATTAGGACTTGATATTCTTTATGTGGTACGAGCTGCAGCCTTCACTCGTACGTGACAAAGTCAGTCTTCATTTAATAGACAAAGAAAAAAAGATCACATGGGTACGTAGTCCAAAGTGTCCAAGAGGTTAAGAAAGTTAAAGACAGTGGGAGATCTAGGATTAAAATTTATAGGGTTGAATTTTAAACATAAAATGATAATAATTTTTTTTCTTTCGTAATGTAAATTTTTTTTTAGAGTTACAATATTAAAAATTAAAGACTAAAAGTATTAAAAATAATAGAATACACGTACCGTATTATGTATTATGACTGAGAGATGACAATTGCATCCTACATTATGTAGTTTTTTTTTTTATCACAAATTTATCTATTATCTAAATAAAATAAAACGTGAAGACAATCATCAATTGGATCACAAACTCAAAAATCCAAATTCCAATAAATTCAATTAAAATCCAATCGAAATTTCAATCTAATTATATTACATTCAATTAATATTACATTTAAATTAATTAAAAATGATACTATTTAAAAAATCCCCAATTTCACAAATGTCAAAATCTCTAATTCAAATCCAAATTACAATATAATTACATTGCATTCAATTGATATTACAATCAAATTAATTAAAAAAATTATATATTCAAAATCCCAAAATGTTAAAATTCAAATTTTCAATCTAATTACATTGCATTTAATTGATATTACAATCAAATTATTCAAAAATATACTATTAAAAAATTCCCAATTTCACGAAATGTCAAATCCCTAATTCAAATCCAAATTATAATCTAATTACATTGCATTCAATTGATATTACAATCAAATTATTTAAAAATGAAAATAATTCCACAAACCAATTCAAATAAACTGTTTCACAAATCATATATATCCAAATTCCAAACCAATTCAATCCCATCCTCCAACAATTTCACAAACCACATAAATATCCAAACCAATTCAATCTCATCCTCCAACAATTTCACAACCATAAATATCCAAACCAATTCAATCATCCTCCAACAATTTCACAAAATAAAATTCCAAACCCTAAAGCATTTTTAGCATACTAAATAAATGAATTTTTCTACTTAATTGTAGATTAGAGATTTTGAATAGAGAGACGTACTGGGGAGGTCCAGCAATTTTCAAGTGTAAAATCTCGAGGATCCTGCAAAAATTGAAACTGTCAAAAATCAAAATAATGAGATTGAGAATTTGGGAGAGAGCTGAGAGTCAAGAGAGAGAGGCAGAGATAGAGACCGAGAGTGGCAGCCGCAGAGAGCAAGAGAGAGAGAGAGAAGAGAGAGGAGAGAGAGAGGAGAGGTTAGTGTTTGAGTCTAGAGAGTGCTGCAATAGAGGCCGGCAAGCATGGGCAGATGGTGCGGCGGGGGAGAGAAAGAGAAAGAGAAGGGAGGAAAAATTCAAGAGAGAGAGAGAGAGAGAGAGAGAGAGAATGAGGGAGCAGGGGGTCGACTGCCTGATTTTTATTATTTTTTTAAGGCAGAGGTGAAACGACGCCGTTTCACCCTCTGCATATTAAAAAATAAAAGGTCTAGGCCTAACGAGCCCAGGCCCTGCAGGTTGAAAACCAGGGTTGGCCTGGGCTATGAAGATCGGACTCCCATAGGCCCAGAACAACTTATGAAAAAAAAAAATTACATGTAATTTTTTTTTTTTGGCCGGTCCAATGGGTGGCGGCCGCCCAGGGTTGCTCCCCTGGATCCTCCACTGGTTCAAGACGATATTATATATATTCAATTTATAAGTTAAGTTGGGATCATGATACAGCATTCATGATCCATTTTGGAAAAAGATTGTTCACATTCTCCTCTTTCACCTTATACCCTGTATGTCCGCACGTGAACTATCTAGTGGATTGTTGCTCTCGATCTACAAGATTTTTTTTTTTAAACGACTAATTTTATATATTGAAAGTACGAGCTAGAAAAATAAGAAAAAGAACTTAAAGGCCAGCAACGAGTTTAAAGGCTAACAGCTCGTGATCCCAATACTCGATCGATACTTGCACTGAGTATGTGGACTCCCTATTGCTTTGTGAAGGATATTTTGATCAACTTTGCTGATACAGAACCGCCATCCATCCTTGTAGGGCATAGACTCGATCATTTGAAGAATTGCAGCCTGAAATTGTGCTCCACCTGATGTAGGATAGACCTATCACTGTACTATACATAGCAAGCATAACTTTTAAGAAATGAACTATTTCATAAGATTCAAGAACACATTCAGGACTTGAAACACTGAAAATATTACATAGGAAGAATTAACAGAGTTTGACTTATTTTTTTTGATGGTCACAAAGAAGCGTATGGCAGCCATAAAGCATAACCACACTGAAACTCGCGTACAAGGTCATTCTTCCCCAAACATACACTTTGCGCGTAAACGTTTTAAGACGGTCTGGCCTTCGTCTATATCGGTCAGTTAGTTGCGCTCTCGTCAGTACCCGATGCTCGGCCATGGCATTCCTGTCTTCGCGGATTTGGTCTAATGCTTCGCTATAATTCAAAAATTGGTTCAGCGTGCCGATAAGGGCAACCACGTTGAGGGCGGAGGCGAGCAGCGAGAGGAGAGTGGGAATCCAAAAATGACGACATTTGACAGATGAGGCCGAGGAGATTGAAGAGAGGATGACTCCTTGAAACACGAAATATAAGTTGGTGAGCTGAAGAGCTTTTGCTTCTATGTTATGGATGCGCTTTTCTTGTTTCTTGTTGAATTCATCTAGCTCATCTATCTCCTTTTGGACCTCAGGCCTGATCGTCCCTAAAGGAGCTTCTGTTTCTGCGTTATGGGCTTGACTAGTCATTTTGACGCTCTATCTAGCTATCTCGCTTGCAGACACAGACACAAATTACACGAGATACTTGGTTGTAGGGATCAATATCGCTTCAACGGTTACTCTTATACAGCCACACTTACGAAAGTGATCATGAATTATATATATATATATATCACACGCGGAAAAACTCTCGACAAACTCTAGAGAAAGTACCCGGAACTGGCCCATATAGTTAAAAAAGAATCTCAATGATAAAAATGGTGCGCTGGCCAAAAGGAATAGTTCAATTAAGTTGAAACCTTCCAACAAAAGAAAATATTGCTGGTTTTATGGTCGTGGCAAGTCAACGGCAACACGTTTTTTGTTCTTCGCTCAATATTGAGCTCGGGTAAATTTCCTCGTTTGCTTCTTCGGCATGAAACCAATTGAGATTTCTTCTTCTACTTAATGGTCATTAGTTTGAGAATATCAAGAGATATGCAACTTCCATTCATGCAGCTTGGGGGCGGGGTTCTTGAACCTAAGAGCTGTCAGATAAATCTTGGATTACGGGAAAATTGATCTAATCTAAAGTCCTTTTTGTGTGTCATGTTTAGTTTTCCTTCAATCAAAATGCTTGCCCAATCAAGTTTATATATAGGAACAAACATACCCTTTTACATTACGAAAAATCAACAAATTCTTCCTTCATCGGGAACCAATGAAGGGTTGGACACTAAACAGTTGACAATTGTTTAATTTCAGTCAGTAATATTTTTAGTTTAAAATGGTATACATGTGGGGAAGGTGGGATTATTATTAGGGTTTGAAACTTTCATTGCAGCTTGACTTCCCAAAGCAATAATTTATTCAGGAGAAGCAATACATTGTATTGTCCAGTCCTCCATATATGAACTTTTGAGAGAGCCAACCTCGAGAATATACTAAATTCCAAGGTATCTTTGCCAAATTGCAAATGCATGGAAAGTGCATTTCCCATTAAGAAAACAAGTGGACTTAGAAAGAGAGAATGTTCATGTCGATCAGAATAAGAAATTCTCTGATTTGTAAAGCATGAATTTGGAAACAATAAAATTACAAATATTAGAGAAGTAGAACGCAATATTAATTAGACTTAATTATTGATATAGTTCACTAATGTTCACTTTTAACTAATCAGTTATTGAAGTACAATATCAAAGTCTGGTTAGACTAACTGATAGAGCCATACCTTCTAATCGTATATTTGATCATTAATTAAAAAACAAAAGACATTTTCTAGAAGCCCAAGTAATATGTTGTTTTTCAAGGATAATTTTCTTATAGGAGGGTTTAGGCAACCAAGCTCTCCCAGAAGCCTGGCATGCCAGTTCCAAGTACCAAAATAACCAACATGCACTAGCCTCCTCTCATACAAAAAAGAAATGATAAATATCTGTATAATGTCTTTGCTAACTAATAGTTCTGGAGTCAATGCTGCAGGATGGAAGGATCAATTACGATGAGTTTGTAACCATGCATGATGAGAAAAGGCAATCCAGAGCTGGTCACAAATAGATGGCGCAAATGAGCTCAAGATCGTTAGTATATTTCTTGGGGCTTAAGTGACCACTGGTTCCTTAACTGATTTGTTAATTTATGTGGGTTGTGTTGTGTTTATGGATCACAAGCATGTTCAATATACATTCAAGTTTTCATTGAAGTAATTGGCAATATATCAATAGTACGGATATCGGTGCATTATAGCAAGGCTACCACGTCGCGGGAAGACTAAAGTACATGAATCACTCCATATAAAATGCAGCATGAATTGTTGAGGTCCTCAGGACACGATCGATGCTAACAAGCAAGAAGCAAATATGAAAACGCGTTGCCGGATGAATAGAAGACCCAATTAGCTGCGCCGAGGAACTAGAAAATTAAGAGATACAGAATTATATGTAGGGATAATATCGCTAATCATTAATACCCATCAGGTCAGGCCAACTAAAGTTTTCTATTAGGCAGGGATGTATTTCAACTAGAGTTTTTTTATTTGAGCTTTTATGTAAAATGGATTTTTTGTAATTTTTATTGGGTTATTGGTTGATGGGTCTGTAATTTACTGACTGAATCAATTGATTGGACCATGTCCATTTTCAATTTTTATTGAATAGGCTTGATCAAGGGAAAGTCTTCTACTGACGGCTGGTATTGCAAAAGCTCAAGTTGCTGTTGAAAATGAAGAGTCGAGTCCTATGAAAAATGCATACTTTCAAGAAGAGAAATGATAAATTCACAATTAGTATATAGTTTAATGTTTTTTAACTAATCGTACCATAACATTTTCTACACCAAGATAATTATAAAATACAAAAGTACATTTTCTAGACATTTGCCATTTTCTAAGTAATATGTTGTTTTTCAAGGATAATTTTCTTATAGGAGGGTTTAGGCAACCAAGCTCTCCCAGAAGCCTGGCATGCCAGTTCCAAGTACCAAAATAACCAACATGCACTAGCCTCCTCTCATACAAAAAAGAATAGATAAATATCTGTATAATGTCTTTGCTAACTAATAGTTCTGGAGTCAATGCTGCAGGATGGAAGGATCAATTACGATGAGTTTGTAACCATGCATGATGAGAAAAGGCAATCCAGAGCTGGTCACAAATAGATGGCGCAAATGAGCTCAACATCGTTAGTATATTTCTTGGGGCTTAAGTGACCACTGGTTCCTTAACTGATTTGTTAATTTATGTGGGTTGTGTTGTGTTTATGGATCACAAGCATGTTCAATATACATTCAAGTTTTCATTGAAGTAATTGGCAATATATTAATAGTACGGATATCGGTGCATTATAGCAAGGCTACCACGTCGCGGGAAGACTAAAGTACATGAATCACTCCATATAAAATGCAGAAAAACATGAATTGTTGAGGTCCTCAGGACACGATCGATCACGACAAGGCTAACAAGCAAGAAGCAAATATGAAAACGCGTTGCCGGATGAATAGAAGACCCAATCCCAAGAGCTAGCTGCGCCGAGGAAGGCTAGAAAATTAAGAAAACAGCTCTAATAGTCTCAGAATCCCAGAACCTGAGGCCGAGTTTTGTTTATAGGTCTTAGTCCATACATAAAATAAGTAATACAAAAAGAGTGCTGTCCTTGTGGTTTGCAGTGCAAAAAAAAGCTCCATTTTAACCTTTACTAGCTGCAGAACACAATTAACGAATTTACTATAAGAATACAAAGACGAAAACATAAAACTTTCTTTTGCTACTAAATGTGCATGCATTTTGAAAACAAGCTGCACCAACTACCCTACTAGCATAGAGGCTTGGACACTAAATTCTATAGGAAGAATTAACAGATTTTGACTCATTTATTTCAGCTAGAGTCACAAATTAAGAAGCGTATGGCAGCCGTCAAGAATAACCCCACTGAAGCCTATGAACAAGGTCATCCCTCCCTAAGAAAACACTCGGCGCTTCCACGTTTTAAGAGGGTCTGGCTTCGGTCTAATTTTGGACAGTGTGCCCAGTTAATTGTCAAAGAAGTGGACTTCTGGGTTCTACTTCATTTACTTGCGCTCTCGTCACACCACATAAGACGTCTTCGCGGCTTTGGTCTAATGCTTGGGCTATACTTCAAAACTTGTCTCAGCCTGCCAGCCAGCAACAAGTGGCGGAACTAGGACTCAAGTTGAGGGGATGCTATCTCCAGAATTAACAGACAGATTTTGGCATTGAACATTTCTATTAGGCGAAATAACATTGTTGATATTTGATTTCAGCTAGAGTCACAAATTGAAGCGTATCCACACCCCACTCGCCTAAGGTCATCCTCCCGAAAACCCGGCGCTTCCACGTTTTAAGAGGGTTGGCTTGTCTTTTTGGACAGTGTGGGCGGAAGACAAGACTTCTGGGTTCACTTCACACTTGACTCGCCACCCACTGTTGAGGACCTTTTATAGGACTTACTTCCAAACTTGTCTCAGCTGCAGAAGAAGCGAATTTTTTATTGCTTAAATTTTTTTTTTAATATATGCCAAAAAATTATTTTTTTAAATGATAAAAAACTTTAAAAGATAAAAATCATTAAAAATATTTATCCCTTGCCCGGGGACCTCCGCTTGGTCATTTGAGGCGGCAAAGAGCGAGAGGAGAAAGGTTTAGTGATGACATTTGACAGGTTGAGGCCGAGGAGATTGAAGAGAGGATGACTTCTTGAAACACATATTTATATTATTTATGGATGCGTTCTTGTTGATACCATCTAGCTCCTCTTATGTCCTTTTGGAACTAACGACTGATCCTCCCTGGAGGGGCTTCTGTGTTTAATGGTGCGTTGGCCAAAAAGAATAGTTCAACTAATTAAGTTGAAACCTTCCAATTACAAAAGAAAATAATGCTGGTTTTATGATCTTGGCAAGTCAACGGCAACGTTATTTGTTCTTCGCTCATTCAGAGAGTAAAACTTCCTCCTCATTTGCTCCTTCGGCATAGAGCCAATTGAGATTTCCTCTTCTAGACAATGGCAATTAGTTTGAGAATATCAAGAGATATGCAGCTTCCATTCAAGCAGCTTGGGGGCCGGGTTCTTGGCCTTTAATTTCAGAATATTAGGAGAAATGCAACTTCCCTTCATGCAGCTTGTGGGCCGGGTTCTTGAGCCTAAGATCTGTTAGATAAATGTTGGATTACAGGAAAATTGATCTAATGTAAATTTACGCCCTCAACATCATGACCTAATAGAAAGTCCTTTTTGTGTGTTATGTTTAGTTTTCCTTCAGTCAAAATGATTGCCCGATCAAGTTTATAGGAACAAACATATCCAGTTGACATTACGGAAAAATCAACAAATTCTTCCTTCCTCGGGAACCAATGAAGGGTTGGACCGTTGGACACTATACAGTTGACAATTCTTTAATTTCAGTCAGTAATATTGTTGGTTTAAAATGGTACACATGTGGGGAAGGTTGGATTATAATAATTAGGGTTTGAAACTTTCTATTGCAGCTTGACTTCCAAAGTATGTATTTGTACGTTTTTTTTTTTTTGGTAAAGCAATAACGTATTCAGGAGAAGCAATACATTGTACTGTCTAGTTCTCTATATATGAATTTCGGAGAGATCCCCAACCTCGAGATCAATATACATAAATTCCAAGGTATCTTTGTAAAATTGCATACGCATGGAAAGTGCAATATTTCCCATTAAGAAAACAAGTGGAATTAGAAAGAGATCGAGAATGTTCATGTCGATACTCACAACAAGAAATTCCTGATTTGTAACGCATGAATTTGGAAACAATACAATTAAAAATATTAGGAAAGTAGGACACAATATTAATTAGACTTAATTATTGATACAATCCCCTTAATGTTTACTTTTAACAAATAAGTTAGTATCGAGGTACTTAACTTTGAACGAGCGGTCTCTATGGTTCAATTTTTAGATAAATAAGTTCTCCCATCCAACAAAAGTTAGTCTACTAATTACCCAAGATGGCTTATCCAACCTAAAAAATGGACATCTTGACTCAGAATTCATGTTGATCTTCTGTTAGTTGACTAATTTTTTGTGAACAAAATGACTCATATGTCTAAAAAATGGATCACAAGAACTGACCCAATTGTATCCCAAGAACTAATTTATTAGAAATGAATATCACATTAACTGTAATAGTAATTAAGCCTATTAGTTATACCGGGTGATATCAAAACCCAAACAACATTGGAGAGTCAGTTCTTAAATCTAATTTTTCAAAATAAGAGTGTTGATATATGAAGGGAGTATATGGCATGCATGATTCAAATAGCCTTAGTGAATAGAAATTAATAAAGTGGGGGAGAGGCAATAGTGAGATGAAAAAGTGAGAGAGAGTATATATATGACCATAATATTAAATACGAATGAAACATAGTCAAAGGAACAAGAAATAAAATTAGGTACTGCTATATTTCAGCTCATCATAGATATTTGTTAGAACATAATTCAAATAATGAGATTTACTTCTCAGTTCAATTTTAATTAAATATTATATTTGTTGAATCTACCAATTAAAGAGGAATCCGACATAATAAGTGTAATGTTTATGAGCCAAGTTCTGAGTTTGACTTTTCCCCCAATTCATATATAAGAATTTGTTGTGAATTAATTAATTTGTCCAACGAGTTTAAGTTTATTGTTGAATAGATTATACAATCAAGAATCTTTTTTGGTTCTTTGTACTACATCACCCCTTCTTAGCTTGAGGTTTAGTATCAGAGACACAGCCTTTCTTTTGCTATCGTCAGTGTGTTTGGGTGGACGCTGCTCCAAGGATGAGGCTTGCCCTCACACTTATAAACTCCCACCAGTCCCTTCCACAACCGATGTGGGACTAACCCCAACAATCTCCCTCTCACACATCGGGCCCTGGGTTGGGAACAGACAACCCGTTTCTCCATGGACTGTTGGGTCTGAGACTTGTTGTAAAGATAATTTGGACCTTCTCAAAAGCTAGCTCAAGAGTGAGGCTTTCCCTCACACTTATAAACTAACCACCACCCCTTCCACAACCGATGTGGGACTAACCCCAATAATTTGATCATTAAATAAATAAAAAAAGACATTTTCTAGAGGCAGTAAGAAATATGTTATATTTCAAGGATAATTTTCTTACAGGATCTAGGCTTTAGGCAACCAAGCTCTCCCAGAAGCCTGGTATGCCAATTCAAAGTACCAAAATAACCAACACTTAACTGAGCCCTCCTCATTGGATCACATTAATTGCAATTCTGAGTCATCCAAAAAAGAATAGATAATCAACACTTAACGCGCATTATAGCAAGGCTACCACGTCGCGGGAAGCAAACATACAATAGTACTAGCTTGTTATCATTGAAATTATTCTGCAGTCAACACGGCTGGAGGATGCAAAACCTAATGTCCACTTGTAGTAACTAGTAACATGAATCACTGCAGATAAAATGAAGAAAAACATGAATTGTTGAGGAGGACACGATCATGATAAGGCTAACAAGCAAGTGAGGGTGAGAATTTTATCCAGTTTATCTCAGAAATTTTGATTCCGGTTCCAGTTTCGGTACTGGAATCGAATCCCAAATATGAGAATTTCCGATTCCAAAATTTTGTTTTTTTAAAAAATTAATCTAGTTTCCAATGTGGGATGTATTTTAATGCTTCCTTAACGTGAATGGAAACTGTGAAGTTTTCATTGACAATGCAAGAATAAAAGGCTTAGAAAGAGAACAAAAAGACCAACAAAAAAATGAAGAATGGCTTGTGATAAAAGTCGAGAGTTTAAAAAATAGTCACTGTGTTGAAGTCTGTTCTGTATTACATACCCCAAAACTAAATAAGTTTATTCCATATATTTTGTTGTTTAATTTTTCTTGGTCTAATGGTTATATGGTATGTTGTAGTTTTTGTTAGGTTGATGTATATTCTGTAATTAGCTTTTCAACAACTTAAATATTAGGGCAACTAAAAAAATGAAGAATGGCATGTTGTTTATGCTAAAATGCTTAGATCCTTTAGATTGTGAACATAGCTGCTTATAGTTTATTTAGATAGATTGAGTCATAATAATTTGCTGCAGGACTAGTTGATGTTAATGGTGAAGGTGGGCCGGCAATATTTGCTAAAAAGTTTAATTTGTATGCTGCAAAGTGTAATTTGTATGCTTTTTTGGTCAAGTCCTTGCGTGTTATGCTATTGCTGCAAAGTGTAATTTGTAATATGTATGTTTATTTTTTATTTTTTCTAGAAGTGTAATGAATCTGTATGCTTAAAAAGCTTGCTGCTTGCCTAGTGAATTGCATTTTTTTTTCCTTGGATGGCATGGCCGATGGAATGATTGGATACAAATGCATTTTTTTTTCCTTTGATGGAATGATAATTATGATATATTTAAAAATAGTATTCTCTCTATCTCATGTATTGTATAACAAGGAAAAAAAAACAGCCCATTTTCCGGCCCAAAATGCTTAAAAAAGCATTTCGGGCCAAAGTAAAATATGGACTTTTAGGCCCACTAATGAAACCAGAAATTCTGGATTCCATTTCCAAAAATTCCGGTCTATTTCAAAATGAAACCAAAATGAATTTTTAGGTTCTATTGAGTACCAGAACCGGAATGGCTGGTTCCATCCATTCCAGTACTCACCCTTACAAGCAAGAAGCAAACATGAAAACGACTTATTAACACACGATTGCAGGGTGACTAGAAAACCCAATCCCAAGAGCTGCAACGAGGAATTAAGATCATAAAAGAAAACAACTTTTAAAGTCTCAGAATCCCAGAACCTAAGGCCGAGTTTTGTTCATAGGTCTTAGTCCATATAAAATATGTAACACAAAAAGAGTGTTGCCCTTGTGGTTTACAGTGTAAAAGAAGCTAGCCATTTAACTTTTTCTTGCTGCAGAACCCAAATTAACAAACTTACTATAAGATTAATACAAAGACCAAAAACATAAAATCTTCTTTTGCTAGCACATTGAAAAAAAGCTGCACCAACTGGATAGAGATTCTCTGTAATTTGTAGTCCGAATTGGATGGTTCAATTCAGAGAGAGACATATACATGATATGCATTGTGAGATCCACATTGCTGGGTAATTTAATACAAATAGTATTGAATGTTGTGGGACTCATGATATATCTCTTTCTGGGAATGGATTCCCTCCGAATGAGGAAATTTTGAAGCCTACAAAACGTAGGGTAAAGATTTTGTTCCTGCAAATCAATGGTTATTATAAATCCACCTCATTTAATGAATAGAAAGGCTAATATGGCTTGATGGCTCGGCTTGGTGGCTCTCCAAAATTATTTTTTCCTTCTTTCTCAAGCAAGTTTCCCTTCTTTCTTTTCTTCCCCTTTTTTCTCACGATAGTTTGTCTTCATTGTTGCTTTCTCTCTCTTCTGTTCGCCGGAATCTTGCCAGAATCGAGATAAAAAGTAACTGCAACAATTTTTAAGTCAAGGGAACCTGTGACCCTTTGAAGGACTTAAATGACCAGACCTTACACCTATCCTCACTTTGTCTCATACTTTTTCTTCGTTCTTTGTTTGGTGGGGAGATAGATAGCAATCATCGAAATTGCTGGCACTTTCTAGTTTTCTTACTTTTGTCTTGATTGATAGATGACTCAAATTTGTTTGGGAGTTTACTTAACCAACAATTTGTGGGAAATCATAATTTATAAGATAGAGTGTGTTAGTGTTTTAAGGATTTTTCAAACCGGAAGCTTCATAGTGAAAATTATAAATCCAAACAAAGGAATAACTCTGCACCTCTATGCCACCAACAAGGATCTGTAGAGAGGGGTTTTTTATGATGTTGTCTATGGCCGCCATTCCTCTAACCTACGACCTCAAACCTTACTGGTGCAGAGATCTACTCAGTAAAATTTTCTGGCGAACTGATGCCATGGGCTTCAAGCTTTAATCAAAGAGAGCTTTTCCCCATATTCGAAAACAAGTCCCCAAGTCCAAAACATGGCTACACAAACAATTGTCAAAGGGGTCTTCCTAATTTTTTTTCCTCCATGAGACAAAACCAAGGTTGACTTTAAATGTTGAGAAGATTTTTAGTATCCAGAATAAAAAGAGAAGTCGGAGGATGAGCGTCGAGGTTTTTAAGGGTGGTCAACTTTCATCATATCTGTCACCAGACCTAAAGCATCTTGGATCCCTCTGACTTTGACCTTCAATTGGATACTACATATCCTTGCACGAGAAAGAAGTGGAAGAAGAAAAAAAAGGGGAAAATTGCGTGAGAAAGAAGGGAAAATGAATTTTGGGAAGATTGGAGCCGCCCAAGCTGAGCCACCAAGCCATATTAGCCATTTTACTCATTCAATGAGATGGATTTATAATAATCGTTAGATTGCCTTCTTTTAATCTTGGCCCTACCTTCTGTAGACTTCGGAATTCCCTCATTTGGAAGAAATCTGTTCCCTCTCTCTCTCTCTCGGAATTGGATCATTCAATTTAGACAACAAATTGAAGAGGTTATTGATTCGCACCAGCTATCCTACTAACTTAGAGACTTTGAACACTAAATTCCATATAGGAAGAAATACTAGAGTTTGACTTATTTATTATTGCTAGCTAGAGTCATAGGGAACGGTAAGGCAGCTATAAAACATAACCAAACTGAAGCCTATGATCAAGGTCATGCCTACCCAAGACAACACTCTGCGCATCCACTTTTTAAGAGGGTCTGGCTTCCGTCTTTGGGCAATATTTGTGAAAACCGTGTGGCATGTCTCGTGAAAAACAAATAAGGGGCCTTTCTATCATTTGTGGTGTTTCTAGAAGGGAATTAGTAAGTGCTTGCTGACCTGGTCTCTTGAGGTTAATGGGGGGTTGCCTTAAGGGTATTCTTGCATTTTTCCCGTGTATCTAGAAGAAAGAGAAGGTGCTGGAGTCTGTTGAAGGGCTGAACAAGTGAAATAAAAGAAGAGAAAAATAGAATGGGTATTCGGGGACATACACGCAGATCTGAACTTTTTTTCTATGCACATCGTCTTTCTCCCTCAAAAGAAATATTGCTCCAAGATTTCGTTCGATTGCTTGATCTACGTCTTGATGTGTAGTTGCTGATTTTCGTGAAAGCCCCCTTTGATGAAGATGGAGTATCCTACGAGAGTATAGATTCGATCACCGTGTTCCCCATATTGCTTCTATGAAGTTGAAGATTCAGAGGTTCTGAATATTGTTGGCTGAAGGTTTCAGCCATGGCCGTTAATTGCATAAGGTTTGTGCGGGAAGATTAAGAGTCATTCAAGATCGTGGTTTCTACTTGGACTTAGAGGTTCTACGTCTATTTGAGATTCGATTTACTGTAAATCGGGTTTGATTCAAAGTGTTTTGATAGGCTAGGTTAGTCGCTTCAATAGATCAACTTGTAATCAATTGGAAACTAGTGGATTCGAACAGCTTACGGCCCAGAGAGTTTTTCTCCTTAAGGACGTTCCTTAGGGAGTTTCTCTTCGTAACCATTCTCGGTGTTACGTGTCTATTATTGTTCTTAATTTGTTTCGTTTATTCACTTACTAACCGAGTTTGTTCTTTGAGTTGTGAGACTATATTCTTGAGCCTTGACAACCTTCATTCATATATTTGGTTGGTAAGTTACGAATTAAGATTCTAGTTATTGGTAAGATTGTTCAATTGATTATGTTTCAATTGTTTTTGCGAATCTGAAAATTACTGTTTCTGCGAGTTTAAGTTTCTTCAGAGTTACTTGCAGTTTCTTCTGACTACCCTGTTTTACAGATTGTGCTTTCTGTTTTGTGCTTATTTGTATATTATTGTTTTGCTGGTCATTGTAGTATCTTGACATATTGTAAAACATTGTTATTGATTTGTTTGTCCAGAGAATAGGTTTTGAGTTTTAAAAAGAAATACTTAATTGATATATTTTTAAAAGATACCTATTCACCCCTCTTCTAGGTATATTCCACATAAGTTAGGTCTAAATTTGGTTTTTCAATATTGTTCCCAATATTTCTAAGAAGTGGACTTTTGGGTACTTCATTTACTTGCACTCTCGTCCCCATGGCAAGATAGTCTTCTCGGCTTTTATCTAATGCTTCGCTGTACTTCAAAAAATGCTTCAGCGTGCCAATAAGGGCAACCACGTTGAGGAGGGCAGCGAAAAGCGAGAGGAGAAAGGGAATCCACCGGCGATGACATTTGACAGGTGAGGCCGAGGAGATTGAAGAGAGGATGACTCCTTGAAACACGAAATATAAGTTGGTGAGGTGAAGAGCTTTTGCTTCTAGATTATGGATGCGTTCTTCTTGTTTCTTGATGATAGCATCTAGCTCCTGATCATTAGCATGGAGGGGTGGCCCTCGTAATTGTTCCCTGTGGACACCATTTCGTTCCCCTAAAATCATCGTTTGCAGCTCAGGGCTGAAATTTTCCTGGCCAGCTTGATTAGTCATTTCAACGTATTCTCTTACACTCTCGCTTGTAGGCACAGACACAAACACAAGGACACTTGGTTCTAGGGATCAATAATATCGCTTCAAGGGTTACTCTTATATAGCCACACATACGAAAGCGATCATGATCAATTGCATATCACACGCGGAAAAACTCTCGACAAACTCTAGAGAAAGTACCCGGAACTGGCCTGTGTCGTTAAAAAAGAATCTCAATCGAAAGGGTTCGCTACCTTCCAACAAAATAAGAAAATATTGCTGGTTTTGAGATCTTGGTAAGTCAACGGCAACGTTATTTCTTCCTCGCTCATTGAGCGAGTAAAACTTCCTCCTCATTTGCTCCTAATTCGGCATAAAACTAATTGAAATTTCTTCTTTTACTCAATGGCCTTTAGATTGAGAATATCAAGAGATATGCAACTTCACTTCATGCAGCTTTGGGGCCGGGTTCTCGAGCCTAAGAGCTGTCAGATAAATCTTGGATTACAGGGAAACATATCTAATTTGATATAATGTAAATTTACGTCCTCAACATTACCTAATAGAAAGTCCTTTTTGTGTGTCATGTTTAGTTGTCCCTCGGTCAAAATGCTTGCCCGATCAAGTTTATAGGAACAAACATACCCGTTGACATTACGGATAAATCAAGTAGAAATTCTTCCTTCGTCGGGAACCAATGAAGGGTTGGACACTAAACATGCGGTTGACAATTCTTTAAATTTCCGTCAGTAATATTTTTAGTTTAAAATGGAATACATGTGGGGAAGGTAGGGTTATAAATAGGGTTTGAAACTTTCTATTGCAGCTTGACTTCCAAAGTTTGTATTTTTTTTTTTTGGTAATTAATTAAAGCAATAACGTATACATGAGGAGAAGCAATACATTAATGCATTGAGCTAGTCCTAGGGGATGTTCATTTTCATGTTTTTTTTAGGATTCTGATGAAATTGTGAATATTTAGTGGTGTTAAAGTTGTATAAGAATGCGTGTAGAAATTGTTGAAAGGGATTGGTGTGTGTAAAAAAGTAATAAAGTGTTGTATTAAAATGCGTGTATGCATGATGTTTGGATTGTAAAAATAAAAGTATGATTCAAATCTACAAAAATAATGAAAACGAACATGACCCTAGTCTATATATGAATTTTGGAGAGATCCCCAACTTCGAGAATATACTAAATTCGAAGGTATGTTTGCAAAATTGCAAATGCATGGAAAGTGTTTTTCCCATTAAGAAAACAAGTGGAAAGTGAAATTAGAAAGAGAACATAATGTTCACGTCGATAGTCACAACAAGAAATTCCCTTATTTGTAACGCATGAATTTGGAAACAATAGGATTTAAAATATTAGAAAATTAGAAGGTAATATTAATTAGGCTTAATTATCGATATACAATCCCTGTAATGTTCACTTTTAACAAAGCTCTTAAGTACAACTTTAAAAAGGTCGGCCTATCTGGTTCAATTTATATATATATATGTTCTTTCATCTACCAAAAAATTAGTCCTTAACAAGGATTACATCTAAGATAGCTTATCTGGCTTCGAAAATGGACATCCTGATTCAGAACTCATATTGGTCTTTCATTAATCGGCTAGTTTTTGGTGAACAAAATGACTCGTATATCTAAAAAATGGACCACATAAACAAACCTAGTTGTATATCATAGGAACTAATTTTTTTAAAAGGAATAGCACTTGCACTATAATATTAATTAACCCTATTAATTATAACCGTTAACGGGTGATATCAAAACCCAAATAATATTGGAGAACCAGTTCTAAAATCTAATTTTTCAAAATAAGAGCGTTGAGATATATATGAAGGGAGTGTATGGCATGCATGATTCATATAGCCTTCGTGAATAGAAATAAAGTGGGGAGAGATGCAATAGTTAGATGAAAAAGTGAGAGAGAATATATGACTTTAATATTAAATACGAATGAAAAATAGTCAAAGGACCAAGAAATTGAATTAGTACTGCTCTATTTCAGGTCATATATATAGAGAGAGAGATAGCTGTTAAAAACTATTTTCTAAATTAAATCAAATTAAATTTGTTGAGTCATTGTATAAAGGAATTGTGATTCTTTTTATCAAATGGAAGTCTCTATATATTTTCTAGATGTTAAAGAATACAATTTAAATAATAAAATCTACCTCTTCCTCACCTTAATATTTGTCAAGCCTAACTACCAATTATTGAAGAATCCAATGCGTCAAGTGTAATTTTTAAGAGCTAATTAAGTTCTGAGTTAGAATATTAGCTCTAGGCTTATCTCCAATTCAATTACAATATTCACGTGTTGAGCTATCAATTAAGATAGAGTCTACAGGTAGGGAGCTTAAGTTTTTTAGATAAGCAGTAGATTCATAATAAATAAGTTTTTTTTTTTAATCTACACGTTTAATCATTAATTTTTTAAAAAAATGACATTTTTTAGAGGCCATAAGTAATATGTTATTTTTCAAGGATCATTTTCTTATAGGAGGCTTTACGCAACCGAGCCCTCCCAGAAGCCTGGCATGCCAAAAGTGTGGATCACCCAAGCTGTATAAGGATAAACCTGCAGTTACTAACAGCACACCACCTCCCTCTTCCGGCCAACAACACAGCCGTCTCCGGCCTTTTTTTCCGATCAATCTTGGGGGCCTAGTGATAGTTAACGGACCTTGGGTCCAGTTGTGTTACAGTAAAAGGCTTGTTCCCGTGTTGTTTTCTTTCTGACCCAATGTCATCCATTTTGTAAAGGGCCCAGTTTCGCACTATTGGCTTGCTTATTAATACAAAAGGAATTTGCATTGGAAAAAAAACAAAACACCCTCTCAAACAATTTGATGACAAAGTCAATTGATAGCGAAAACGTCATGCCGTTTTAGCAAGCTTGCTGGCTGCTGCGATCCCCTTCACGGGGGCGCGGCGCCACTGTTCACTAAACGGCAGACGGTTTTCACCCCAACGGCACAAAAACGTTCGGTAATTCTGTTTTGTATTTCAAAACATTTTTAAACATTTTTCACATTCATTTTTTTCATTAATTTCAATACTTTTTCACTCATCTTAATAATTTTTTTAATAAATTTTAATATACTTTTTTACCGATTTCAAAAATATTTACACTATTTTTAAAAAAACATAAACTAAAATTGTTTTGACACCTAAACCGAACATAGCCGACAACTCTTTGATAACTAGGGAGTCGAGGACCTCCCTCGTCTCTTCTCTGTTGAAATCCGACGGCTGGTGGCTCCCACGTCAAGCGTGGCCAAATTGTAAAAGAGAGAAACGAACCTGTCCTTCTGACCCGCGAGATTCCGATCTATTCGTTTCGAGCTTTTTCGTTCTCAGCAGTCAGCATTTCAGACATAGCGAGAGGAGCAGGAAAACAGCCATGGTACGTCTTCGACTCCCACATGACTAAGTAAATTCATTGTTTGCCATTGCCTTTGTCCCGCCCTTCAGAAAATCAGACGGAGCTTAATTTTTTGTGCTGTTTAATATCGTGTTATCATCTAACCGAGTGTTCATCATATCTAATTGAGTTCAATTTAGACGCTGCGTTATATAGCAGTTCAGTAGTGAAATCATTCTGGAAGAAATTGATCCGTTTTATTTGCACATGTGAGAGGAAATCAGTGAAGCATTGGGGAGTGAAATAGCCTAGCATTCACTGTCTGAACATGAGCAACTTAAATTCTTTGAGTTCTTCTTTTCTCATTGTCTATCTTTGGGCGTCTGCAATTCGGATAGATACAGCTCGATTGTTGCTCTGCACTTTCTGAGGCATATTGACAAACAATGATGTGGAATGGAGGTTAGAACAGAGACAATCGTTTATCCATCGGGGAATCTCAATAGGAACTGCGACTTCAAGATTGAATTGGTTTTTATCTAGTAAACTAGTATTGGTAAAATAAAAGCTACTTGATATTCATGCTACGTTAAAAGAAACTAGTTTCAAAGATAACATTGGAAACCAATGACAAATTATGATCTTAATATGGCATTGCTTGAATGATCCAATAGTTGTCCATCTGCCTTGTAACTGGTATAGCTACTAATATTTCCGTGCAACTCCTCCACCCCCGGGGACCCTCTTCTCTTTCTTGGTTCAAACAGGCTGAACGAAGAGGTCAACAGGCACAACTGCTCCTTTTGGTATATCAGAGTTTTGGTCTAGTGTTTGGTGGCTTGAGCGTTTCCCCTCTTTATGTTTATAAGAGTACATTCTCTGGGAATTTGCGGAATTACCAAACTGAGGATACAGTTTTTGGGGTGTTTTCCTTGATCTTTTGGACTTTTATGCTTTTCTCAATGCTGAAGTATGTCATAATCACATTGACTGCAAATGACAATGGTGAAGGTAAAAACTTATAACTTTGTCAAAGATAGTACAAGTTGTTTTCCTTGTTTTCTACTTTTGTATACGTATGACTGTGCAGTCATTTGCAGGAGGAATTATGGCATTATATGCACTCCTTTGCCGACATGCAAAATTCTCTTTGCTTCCTAATTACCAGGCAGCAGATGAGGAGCTTTTAACACATCATAATCTGGGTTACTCAGACAGAAATGTGCCTTCCTCTTCAATCAGAAGATTTGTTGAGAGGCATAAAAAAGCAAAAACCGGCTTACTGGTTGTTGCTTTATTTGGTGCATGCATGGTAATTTGCATTGGTGTCCTCGCTCCTGCAATATCTGGTAAAGGCACTTTCTTTGTCCATTTTTTTCTGTGTGAGTTTTCCGGTGGGACTTGCACTGGCTAATTTTATGGTCACCACATGGTTTTTTTTTTCTCTCTTCCTATATACCTTTGCTAATTGATATCTGGTTTTGGCAGTTCGTTCTTCCATTGAGGGGCTGAGTGTTCGAGCAACCAATGTGCCTAATAGTGAGTATGACACAACTGCGCACACACTTGTATGCATAGATTTTCAATATGCTATGAATTTCTTGAGAAAATTTGAAAGTTAATGTTTATGTTAAAAAAAAAGGCCCTATTAACTTGAGTAGTAGAAGGGACTTCTTAGAAATATAAATTTTATCTGTTAGAGCAAGATTGCATGCAAGAGTTATGAGGAAAATGAAACGAGATGGTGTAATGAGAACAAAAGAGGACTATATGTGAGTGCAGGTGCAATGAGGGAGGAGAAACATGTGGTCTCTATGATGGTCATGTTTCTCACGGGAATGAGTGAACAATTATTAGATTAAGCCTGAGGTAATATAGATTTGATTTCAGATCCTTTCAGTGACACTGAAAAGGTACAGACAGGGAAGAGAGGAAAAAAGGGCTGGGGGATCTTCTTCTGGAATTGTCTGTTTCTTGCATATGAAAAGATTTCATTTTTCCAAGTTTTAAACATGTTTCTCCTAGCCATAATGTGTCCATCCTATTTACTATCTTTTCTTGACCTTTCATTCAATTAAATAACCCTTGAGTAATTCCACAGGTGTTGTCATTGTTATGGCCTGTGTTTTATTGGTTGTGGTTTTTGTCTTGCAACACCGGGGCGGCCGCAAGGTGGCATTTATGTTTGCTCCCATTATGATTCTGTGGTTACTGTTGATCGCTATTGTTGGGGTCTACAATGTGATTGTGTGGAATTCAAGTGTATACCAGGCTCTTTCTCCTTATTATATTTACAAGTTCTTTAAGGACACTGGAAAAGATGGTTGGATTTCTCTTGGAGGAATAATTCTCTGTGCTACTGGTAAATATGATCTTCAAGATCTCCTCTGGTTCATTAAGTTATGCTCTTGTTAATTGTTGTAGGCTTTTAATGTCAACTGCAGGAACAGAAGCTATGTCTGCAGAGCTTGGCTACTTCACTGCTGCATCAATGAGGGTATGCAAAAAGATTGATTGCAGAATAGGGTTCTGTTCCATTATTAACCTTTTAGGGTGACAATGTAGAAGCCAGAAGGAAGACCTTATGACGATTTACTCATTTCAATGGTTAAATGGGTTAAGAACTTTGAAGCTTACTCCAAATTTTGTTTTAGAAAGAATCTGTACACTACCATTCATATTTGAACTCGTACCTACCCCATAGGTTAGAAGGTATTGATCCTCTCGAACCATTGAATTTTACCTACTTGTTTAGACTGTAATTGTTGACCATAGAAAATCAGGATTCTGGTGCAAAAATCTACAGTGTGGTCTGTCAAGCTAAATATTTAATTGAGCAAGTACTTGCTGTCATCTCTTCTGCATTGATCACCTGAACTTTTAGGACTAGTTTTTGATCCAAATCTGCAACCTCAACTGCTTAGTTACGAGGATGTGTTTAGTTTCTCTCAGGACCTTAAAATCTTCTCACTTGTGTCTGGGTCACTTTTTTCCTCCCTTTTTGCCTCCAAGCCCACGGGCCACTTAAGTACTTAGAGTCGAGTAAAAGGATAGAGTGTGCTGGCTTAAGCATTGGAGTTGTGAACATTAGAATATTTCAGCAGAATCAGAGTATGCATAGCTGACTCTCAAACTTTTACCGTATATACCATCTTGATAAAAATGGAGAAAAGCTTGTTTATTTGAATCATGGTAATTATTGCAGTTTATGGTAGTTTCCTTCAGTTGGCCCACCCCACCTGTCTCCTTTAATATTGAAAAGATCTTGTTTCATACTCTTCTTTCTGTATAATCTCTCAACATTTGGGGGATCAAGTAACGGGCTCAATGAGTGTTTCATGTTGTGAACTTACCCATGTTAGAATTTTACGTCACTGCTGTACCATAATTTTGTAAGGTTAGGCTGCTTATTATTGTGACTCAGGTCAAACATTCTTTTTCTTTTTTTTCTTCCATTCTGAAAGTTCAAACTTTCTCGCCTCATTTTTCTCATTAATTTGTCAACATTGCTGCAAGGAAATATTTAAGTGTTCTTTCTTACTGCAGGTCGCATTTTCTAGTGTTATTTACCCATGTCTAATACTTCAATACATGGGTCAGGCTGCATTTATTTCAAAGAACTTCGATGCAATTTCTACAAGCTTTTATGATTCCATTCCGGGTAAGTTTGTTTGAGGAATAAACTATCATTGTGCATATCTGTGGGTATGGCATTCACCCCGAGAAACACCACTTAGTTGTTCTTCACCCCTTCTCTTTTTCTTCTGTTTACTTTTTCTTTTCGATAAATCTCAAAGTTTTTTCCAAATGGTAAGAGTTTGCGACTAGATAAAGGAAACAACTTGTCAACTAGCTTTAGTTTTGCAAGCCATTTAGTGGTCTAGGGCAGTGAATGAGAGCTTGAGTTTGATTTCTGTTTCTGATGAGCTAATCGTGAGCAACACTGGGCTTGACTTGATTGGGCAGTTACACCTGGGCCAGTGAACCGCGATAAAACCAACCAATTAGAAGTCATTTCCAAGCATGTGTAGTGTTTTTTGTTTATTTTGTTGGTCATATTTTTTTATAATTATGTTTCTCATGCAACATTCTTTCCATGTTTGTAGATCCCTTATTTTGGCCAATGCTTGTGGTGGCAATTTTTGCTGCAATGATTGCCAGTCAGGGTGTTATATGTGGCACAGTCTCAATTGTCAGACAATGCCACGCATTAGGATGTTTCCCTCGTGTCAAGGTTGTTCATACAAGGAGATGGATCCCTGGTCAGATATACATCCCTGAGATAAACTGGACCCTTATGGTTCTCACTCTGGTTGTCACAGTTGGTTTCCGAGATACAAATGGCATTGGCAATGCCTATGGTAAGTCTTTTTTTTTTTGGTCAAGATTTTCTTTAAACTGTCTGTTTTCTGTACTTTGCAAACAGAGCTTAGAGTGTTAGATACCGCCTCTGGATTCAGTGTCATTTATTTCTAGCGCTACCTTTATGTCAGTGTGGAGTGATCTGTCAAAAATGGGGATGACTGATCATTTTGTTGTTTGTCCTATGTTCTGCATGATAACATATCATTCCTTCTGTCTCCTTCATTCTTCAGCAAGAGCTAATATCGCAATGTCACTTTCAGGGTTTGCATATCTGACTATGACATTTGTGACAACCTGGTTGATGTCACTCGTCATCAACCTCGTATGGCATAAGAGTCTCATTTTTTCCCTGTCATTCATCCTATTCTTTGGATCAGTTGAGATTATCTTCCTTTCATCTTCTGTCATGAGAATCCCCAAAGGTGGATGGGTTCCTCTAGTGATTGCTGCGGTGTTCATGGGCATTATGTATGTGTGGCACTATGGGTCCAGGAAGAAGTATTTATATGACCTGCATAACAAGGTTTCCATGAAATGGCTACTGACACAAGGTCCTGGTCTTGGTATCATTAAGGTTCCTGGGATTGGCCTCGTATACACTGAATTAGCAACTGGAGTGCCAGCCATGTTTAGTCACTTCTTAACCAATTTACCGGCCTTTTATCAAGTGGTTGTCTTCGTCTGTGTTAAAACTGTTCCAGTTCCATATGTACCCCATGAAGAACGTTATCTCATTGGCCGGATTGGCCCCAAATCTTATCGGATGTACCGCTGCATAGTCCGAAATGGTTACAAAGATGTTAATAACCACGAGGATGATTTTGAAGATGATCTGGTGATGAGCATAGCAGAGTTCATCCAACTGGAAGCAGAAGGTCCCCGAATTCTTGATGGCTCAGTGGATGGCCGAATGGCAGTTGTGAGAACATCTGAAAAATTTGGGACTAGATTACGAAGGTCAGAATCTGCATTCTTCCCAGAAAGCAGCACCTCGAGTGCTTTGGCTTCTACGCCTGTGAGTAGCAGCAAGTCAGCCACACTGCAGAATTTGAAGTCCATGAACAGGCAGGAGGAATCTACCCATCTCAACCATAGGCCAATGGTTCGTTTCGAGTTGCTGAATACAAAATACAGGGATATACATGTCAAGCAAGAGCTCTTGGAGCTTGTGGAAGCTAAGCATGCTGAGGTAGCATACGTTATTGGCCACTCGCATGTCAAAGCAAAGTGGAATTCATCGTTCTTAAAGAAGTTTGCAGTCAATATGGTGTACTCCTTCCTACGTAAAAACAGCCGTGCCCCTTCTGTGGGCTTGAACATCCCCCATATCTGCTTGATCGAAGTTGGTATGACCTACTATGTGTAGCAGAAACAACGTTCGTAGACGGCTGATTAGCACGGCATACAGTTCAGGTGAGCTTTCCGACCTGAAGTTGTATGAGGTTTCTTTCTCCGGCACCATGGGCGGTTGCTAAATTTGTTATAATGGAGTATTTGACAGATTTGTTGGTCTGGAATCTTCAGCTGACGAAACGTTAGGGAGCTAAAGGCTGCTTTTGAATGCCAGTGTGTTCGATTCAGTTTATTGCTGTACAAAATGCAAGGATCCTGCCTCCTAGCAATTGGTTTTGTTAAGTAAGCTATCTTAGATCACGGATCGATCCTCCAGTTCTGAAGCGACACCATTTTTTATTTTCCAAAACCATTTTGCTTCAGCTACAAGAGTAGTCATCACATGGAAGAGATTCATTTTCTTAAAAGGGAAATTTACAAATACTACACTAGGTTTTAACGATTTTTTAAAAAACTCACTGAGTTTTAAAAAATTTCAAAACGCTCACTAGGTTTATCATTTTTATATAAAAACTCACTGAACCCAACGCCGTTAGACCGGTTTAACAGAAAATTCATCCCGTTCAATCATACTGTGACACGTGTCTTTAAATAAATAAAAAATTTAAAATTAAATCTAAAATTAATAAAAAAACATAATTAATTTAAAAAAAAAAATTTGAAAGGATCGAGGACGGGATGAATTTTCCGTTAAATCAATCTAACGGCGTTGGGTTCAATGAGTTTTTATATCAAAATAATAAACTTAATAAGTATTTTAAAATTTTTTAAAACTCAATGAATTTTTTAAAAAATTATTAAAACTCAGTGTGGTATTTATAAATTTCCCTTCTTAAAAATTTGACAAGGGTTCTCAGGCAGCATGCTGTATCACTGTCTTCCTCGTTCTCTGGGAATGGGACCCGATTCCAGAAACGAAGCTTTGACCAAATACCATACCACTCTAAACACAAAGACTGCCTTTTCCACCGAAATTGAGAGGGTAATCATTCTCCTACATGAGCATAAGAGCTGAAGACTAAATATTAATTCAGAAAAAGAAAAATATAAGCTAGTAAATAAGAAAAATACTATGTTCTCTGTACTCGAAATAAAATAATTCCCCCATTGCTCATAAAACAGTAAGAATTAACTTCTTGTATTTTTGCCTAACAACGATTGTTACTTGTATGTAGTCCAAAATATATGATGGATTTTTCACCTGGGAATGTACGGTTTTAGAAAAATGTTAAGAGTTGAAATAAGTGGGTTTTTTTTTTCTTTTTTCTTAAAACTTATGTACATTTTAACAACAAAAAAAACTTCAGAACTTAGAGTAAAAGAAAAATAAATTCAACTGAAGTCCTATGAGTGTTAAAATGAATGAAGAAAAGAGGTCTAAATAACGACCTATCAGCTACAGTTGAGGTAGGCCAGAATTTAGCAAGTAAGTAAATAAACAATACAAGAAAAAAAAAATAACTAAATCAATGAATAAAATAATAATTTAGAAAACATTAATAAACTAATAAATAAAATCCACGAGTTAAATGACAAATCCCAATTTAGCAATTAAAATGTGAAAAACAAATCCTCAATTCCCCAAGTCCGAAGCAATCCCAACCCCACTCCCCAAATTTTCTGGACCAGAAATTTCTCTTTTCCCTTCTCTGAACGGCATTTCAAATCTCCTGACCTCTCCATATATCGGAATCGTACACTGATATCGTTGAAATACAAACCCCCCACTCTCTCTCTATCTGCCTGTCTTTGATGCAAGTGTTCGTAACTTCTTGGAATCGGACCCTGACCCCCCGGGATTGGAACTCATGTTGAGCTCCTCTTGCTCTCAGTGTCTCACCCATCGGCCCTTCCTTCTTCCCTCCATCTCTCGAATTAGGGTTTCTAGCCGACGCGGTAGTCTTTACCCAAATACCCAAGCTTTCCGGAGCTTTCAATCTCATTCGACCATCTCAAAGAACGTAAGCAACTCTGAAATTATCTTTTCGTCGTTTTTCTTCTTTTCCTTTTATTGAATGTCATCACATGGGGCGTGTGTGTGTGTGTTTATTTTGTCGAATTGAATGTCTGATTAGCTTTTAGCCGTATTTGATTGCTGAGAAAAGACAAGAAAAATGCTAATTTTCAATTTTTGGATGTTTACTGTCTGGAACCTGAGTTCGTAGGCTTTGTTGAATCTACTGTACATCGTTGGTGTTAAATTTTTGTCGAGAGAATATGAGTTGAATACTTCTGAGTTCATCTTTATTTTCTTTTTTGGGTTGCATTATTGAGATCGGTAGGTTCCTAAGGATTTTCTGGTTCCCCGCTTACTTTGCAGAAGTTCAAAATATCATGCTTTAGGCATGAGGATTTTGCTTCAGAAACCTCAAAGCCCGAATTTGTTGAACATTATTTGCCAGAGGAATCAGTGAAGCCAGAAAATGACAAGTCTTGTGCTGGTAATAGGGATTGGGCATCAAGTCTTCGAGAGGTAACTATTTGGTTATGATTCCTCTTATGTCATGGTTATGTCATGGTTATCTCATATTTAGTAATATTGGGTGCCGTTGATGCTATTATGTAATGTATGTGCTTTCTGTCATTTGTTATAGAAGTAAATATTGCCTGGCTAATTGGACAACAAGATCTTTTTGGTAGGAGACACCTCAAAGCACTGTTAGATTTACAATAATGTTGTGAATTAGAAATCAGGAGATCCGACAAGACCAGTTAACTTTAAGTGGTGAGGCAGTTAGCATTTGTGCTGAACCTACTCGTAGAACCCTAAGTTATGGAGTTTCCCTGCAGTATGTGAGTTAATTGACTAATAGAAAAGCCATTATTGGTGACATCATATACTTCCATGTGGAATGCTAAACCCTTCAGCAATTCTGAGCATATAGACTAGAGGAATTTGTTGGTTCAAGATCGAATTCATGCAATTTTTTATTTGTGGATTTGCATGATAGATGTGCTTTATATGGTTGCCCAGGAAGAATTGTAAGAATGAATGTTACTTTGATTGACCGTCCATGTTCTTTTACTACTAATTATGAAGAAAGTTTTAAACATCCACCATGGTGTCCACCAACTGATGGATGAAGTTGCAGGCTACAAAGGCAGTGTTTAAGGTGATTGGGAGTCGATGGACTGTACCTTGGACAGCAGAGACAATACTGCAGGTTATGCTTCTTTGGATTGCTGCATTCTGGTTCATAGGCTCTTGGATGATTCCGTTTGCAGCCCACATGGCAGGTTTCAATAAGGACTCTCTGACATTTAGAGGACAGGCTTTATTCAGCCTCATAACTGACGTTACCGAAGGCCTCGCTGGAATTGTAATCCTTTACCGTTGCCTTTCTAGGTTTCGTCCTCTTCCACCTGACTGGTTTAGGTTTAGCCTGAGAGGGAACTGGCATATTGATGTTATTCTTGGATGCTTCATGTTTCCCTTGGTCAACCGGCTCTCACAGTTCAACCTTAACCTACTGCCGCTGTTGCCTTCCACGCCTGTCACCCTCTCAAGTGTTGAGCAGTCGATTTTGGCTCGGGACCCTGTGGCGATGGCATTATATGCGGTAGTAGTTTCCATTTGTGCTCCTGTCTGGGAGGAAATTGTCTTTCGTGGTTTTCTTCTTCCTTCCTTGACCAAGTACATGCCTGTATGGTGTGCAATACTGGTGAGCTCAGTTGTCTTCGCTCTAGCCCATTTTAATGTACAGAGGATGCTACCGCTTATTTTTCTTGGGGTGGTAATGGGTGTTATTTTTACAAGGTCGAGGAATCTATTACCATCAATGCTCTTGCATAGCCTCTGGAATGGATTTGTGTTCTTGGATCTTATGAAATAGCTTCTTAAAGTTGTGCTTGCTATGTAGTACAGTGATAGGTCTATCCTACATCAGGTGGAGCACAATTTCAGGCTGCAATTCTTCAAATGATCGAGTCTATGCCCTACAAGGATGGATGGCGGTTCTGTATCAGCAAAGTTGATCAAAATATCCTTCACAAAGCATTAGGAGTCCTCATTCTCGGTGCAAGTATCAAGCATACTCAGTGCAAGTATCGAGTATTGGGGTCACGGGCTGTTGTATCAAATCTTGTAGGTCGAGAGGAGCAATCCACTAGATCGTTCATGTCCGGACATACAGGATATAAGGTGAAAGAGGGAGAATGTGAACAATCTTTTTCAAAAATGGATCTAGCACTCCTGCAATGTGAAATTCTGTTGTAAATCTCTTGATGAGCTGTTTCATTTCTCTCTCGCTCTGTGTCTCCTGTCTGTCTCTGGCGGTTTGCATTTTGGTTTTCTAGGACTAACTTATCTTGTGATCAAACTTCTCCCCTGAAAATATCTCTCTCCATTCCCCTAGTGGGGAAAAGGCCTTGAACATTGGCCCATTCTTCTCCGGCAAGCGCGTGTTTTTAATGCTATATAAGCTTATAGTGCCTGACGAGAAAAAATCCCCTAACGTTCCCTGACCAAGAAAACCTCGAGCTCGAACCAAGGTAGTCATTATCAAGGCATGTCGTCAAGCTAGACTTTGTTTAAAGATTAGGAACTTCAAACTAATATTACAGAGTATACCGACAGGACATTATTCTCTTACGAATTGATCCAACTTCAGCGAAAATGGAAGTTAGAAGAGAATACGGACTGATGAGAAAAAAATCCTGTCCCTTACCAGGGTCATCCAGATTTGACACTAATGTCTCGCAATGAGCCTAGTTAAGCAAGTTACCTTGTGGCTTGTAGAGGAAAACTAGTCCAGTCGATGAAGTTCGATCAGATTTGAATTTGCGTGCCTGCCTCTTTTTAGTCTTTAGGTCTCTAACCTCATAAAAATAAAAATAAAAATTGTCAGAAGTGGGATTTGAACCCACGCCCTCTCTCGAAGACCAGAACTTGAGTCTGGCGCCTTAGACCACTCGGCCATCCTGACTGATGTTCCTAAGTGGCTTTCTTTTTTTATTAATTTAAGTTCTATGAGTTTTCCAACTTCAAAATAGCTTGTCTAAAATTTTCGAAGTTCATACTTGGGATACTCATGTGATTTTAATTTTTTTTGAAGGACCGTATTTTTTGTTTTTGAACTATCTCAATAGAGTCCAATCAATGCATCCATTCAATAATACTTTAGAGAGAAGTGCCGATGTGTGACAGCTTTCATTAACTTAACATTGTATCATGATCCAACTTATAAATTGAATATATATATCGGCCTCTTCAACTTTCTTAACCTCTTGCCATGGATTCCTTTTGGCCTACCCATGTCTTTTTTCTTTATCTAATTGAATACTTTTGTCACATACGGCATACCAATGTGGGCAAGTTGCTGCTGTCACATATTTCTCTTTCTTAGTAACATCTAGCTTTTGTCTGCAAATCTTGCCCCACCGTACCCATCTCTCTTTATATATATATATATATATATATATATATATCGTCGACACTTCCATAGTTCGATTGTTAGAGCTGAAGAGCCTTTTCCCACCGAACTAAGCCACTCTTTTTTCATTTATTCTCACAAATCATCGTTAATCCTTTTTATTAATTCCATCGATCCTTCACCCTCTTACTTATATGCATGATCAACCGCTGGCATTAGTGATAAACTTTTGTCACGTAGCAGACAGTATATTTCATATGATCTAGCCTCGTAGGAAATCTCTAAGATATATAATTGTTGATCTTCTGACGTCTGAACCAAAACCATGTTGGAACTATAAGATCCTAGCCCACTAAGATATGTCCATACTCATCCACGAGCAACTCTGCAAGATTTGACGTACGAAACCCTAAAGGTTATAGTAAATATTGGCTTGATGTTTGGTTTCTGTCCACTTTTATCTCCCACCACTTCAACAAGGAAAGTATGCATCAAATAAGCTTCTGTACAAGTCATTAAAATAGTCTGAACTTCCATTGCTTATACAAATGTGGCCCAAAACTTGTTACATCGTACGTTCCCTTAGATATTCAATCGTAATTGTATACTTGGTGCAGAAGGATTGTGCATCATTAATGCACTAAGCTGTTTCTGCCCTGCGTGTATCCCACAAATCAAATTTGATCAGTGACACGGAGAGTTATCGGGAAAGAAGGAAAAAAAAAAAACAAGACTACCTGGCAAAACACAGTCGTGATGGACCTAAACTGGTACATATATTGTAATCGATATTTTGCCAGAAGCACTAGGTCCAACACCAGTAGCATACCAGCTAGTAAGACAATCAGAAAAACTGAATTTGATGGCATGCATGCGCCCCTTATGAGCATATATTTAAGAAAAGATGATGCCAAATGCCTAACCAAGGATCGGACAGGAAGAAGAAGAAGCAAACCCTCATTGGCCAATCTTGCTGCAATTATTTCCCGCAGGTTGTCGTTGGTTAACAATTATTGCAAAAATATTGTTCTTTTTTGGCAATGACTCGGTGTGTCAAGTCGCTAGGCCATTTTGTCTCCATGTCACGGTCCAACAGTTGCAGAGGATATGCCCTGGCTGCCATTTTTGGCAGTGATACAAATACAGTAGTGCATGAGAACGTCTATGTTGTAATTCGCCGCTTGACATGCATGACGCCATTTACACGTACAGTGCCATCAGAGTCGCCGGACCGCCGGTCATCACCCCAATGGAATGTGGTTCAAATATCTTCCACTGTCAAGGGGGACGAATCTGCTGCATAGCTATAGCTAACGCTAGAGCCTCGCCAGCTGAAAATGAGTGTCGTGTAAACGTACTCGACCATGAGCTCCCCGCGAAGTTGAAAGGTCCATTAATTGTTCTTCCTAGTGCGTGCTTCAATAAACTCAGCTCTTCAACTTCTGCAAGTATATTTACAACTACTGACGGGCCGATAAATGGGCCTTAGGCAAAACCATAGACCATAGACCATAAATTATAAATAATTATATTAAAATATAAAATATCAATAAATTTAAGTTAAAACTTATTCTTCTTACTGTTTGAGATGCAAAATTAAGTTTTGTACAGAATTTTGTTACAAAAAGATTTTCGTGATAAAAAAAGATTTATTAATAGATTATTTTCAATTGATAATATAGTCGGTTCATTTAATCTTTCTTAGTCATAGTAGATCTTGGATATGATTTTATTAATTTTAGTTTTGAAAATTTTCTTTCCAAAAAAAATAGGCATTCAAAGTAGAAAAATAAGGAAATCTTGACTAAGAGAATAGTGAAATTAAGAATAAAGTAAGAATTAAGAGACGACCAAAGTTGAAAGTCAGATATATTTTTTTTCTAATTTTAAAATTAGAAATCTCTTTTTTAAATTTAAAATTAAAATCATCTCTTTTAAAATTTTGAATTATATTTTTCTTTACATTAAATTGAGTATTTCAAAAAATTTAAGGGATATTTTAAGATTTATTATTTATTTTATTTTAAAAATATTTAAATTAAAGAACTTATAAATTATTAAATATTAATTAAAATAAAAAGTTGAAAAAATTAATTTTGGTGACTTAGTCAACTGCCTAGCTCTGACTTCGATGTCTTAGAAATAATTTTAGGTTGGCCAAACATTTAATGGCCGATCTTTTCTTTTCTTCGGTTTTACCCAAGAAAAGAAAAAGACCAGATTAATAAACTTAGCCAAAATGTTTGAACCCTGCGTTGGCTGTCTCTACCATTTTCCTAATAGAAGACAAACAGCATTTAAGGATGAACAGTCGGACCATTTCCAAGGAAAAAGGAAAAAGAAAACCTGCGATCGACTACTTTGGCATATCCTGAATCGATGAGATCTGCTGATCAAGCTGCCACTTGCATGTGGCCGTGCCGCCAAACGTCAGCATCCTAAAACCAAAATGCTGATGGGTCCCAACCATCAACGGTGCAGATATTTCTGAACACGTGCAGTGCAGTGACTCCACCCTGCTGAGTGGTGGCTCCTAAAGGCGTTGGGAGCTTATCCAAGTTCGCATTTCGGCGCATCAGGCAACGGGTTACTATAAGACAGTCTGCGGATATCGGATCTCACAGACATTTTTAATTTGTTAATTTATCATTCTGAAAATTATAGAGTAGGAGAGTAAATATATTATTAAGAAGTTATAAGTATCAATGATTAATATAATATAATTAAATTTAAATTTAAATTTATAAATTTTGAATTAAGTGATTATGCTCTCAAAGTTAAAAATTTTAATATAATATAATTAAATTCAAATAAATAGATTTAAGTTTTTAAGTTAATTGATATTTCTATATGTTTATATTACGGGTTCAAGAATGTTTGTCTTCTTAATATTATAAATATAATTTAAATTTAAATTTATAAATTTTGAATTTTGTTTAATTAAGTGATTATACTCACCGAGTTAAAATTTTTAATATAATATAATTAGATTCAAATAAATAGGCTAATTAAGTTTTTAAGTAAAGTAATATTTCTATATTCTTTATTACAAGCTCAAGTATGTTTATCTTCTTAATATTATAATTATTAAGTCTAATGAAATTACTTACCCAAAAAAACTCTAATAAACCCCCCATTGTAAAGTTATTCTTTTTAATTGGGACAATAAATTTTTAAACAAGTTATTGGAAGATATAAATTTTAAAGATTTTAATCAATCTATATTTATAGAAAAAATCTCAAAAACTACTCGGTAAACTTCCAAACCGCTCCAAAAACAGTCAAAATAGTGACCCGTATATTAGTTTTGATCTGTTTTGGGATCTCTCTCTCCGTGGGTTGTCTTTAAAAACTCAAAAGCCGAGAGAGGGTCCTGAAAAAGCGGGAACAAACTCCAACATCCCCCTCTCTCTTGCGCCGTTCACTCAACCGCAGGTTCTCCGCCGCCAGCAACCACTTCCCGGTGGCGCTTAAGTGGCCCATGATCCATCTCTTTCGCTCCTTATAAATAGGCCACCATAACCAACAGACAAAAAAAAAAAGACCACAAACAGAAACTTCGGTCAGCGGAGAAGACACAGAATTCGTTGAGAAAAGTTGCTATATCCCATTTTCTTTTCTGAATCACGAACATGGAAGCTTTCGGTTTTGGAGCTTGAATTTTTTTTTCCTTAGCTTTAGGAAATAGGATCGTCTTCGTAGCACGTAAGATGTCTAAGGCCCTGTTCGGTGATAAGATCTCGGGTTTCCCTGTTTCCTTTCCGTGTTAGCTAGGAAATTATATCCTCCGTTTCTCTGTGAAGTTGGTTTGTAAATGGAACAGAAAAGCATACTGTTGTCGGCGCTGGGTGTAGGAGTGGGGGTGGGAGTGGGGTTGGGTTTGGCGTCGGGACAAACCGTGAGCAAATGGGCCGGAGTCGGTTCTGCCTCAAACGCTCTTACTCTGGAGAATATGGAGCAGGAGATGCTCAGGCAGATAGTTGACGGCAGAGAAAGCCAGGTCACGTTCGACCAGTTCCCCTACTACCTCAGGTGAGACGAGGATTCCTCCTTATTTCCTCATTCTATACTTCCATCTCCATCTTTAGGTTCTTTCTTTTTCCCGACTTTCTGCACTTAAAAGGGAGTTGGCCAGGATTTTGCCATTTCGGATTATAAAAATTGCTTGCTTTCCAACTTCAGTTATTTTTGTTGAACTTTGGCTCACCGTGAACGATTTATCATATTTGAATTTGGCGTATCGGTAGAATTTACTCCGCTACTTTCCCGTAAGAAATAATTTGATAGAAAAATATCTACACTTTAGACGTGTTTTGATCAATCATCTGAACAATTTATTCTCTTTTTTTTTTCTGGATATCTGAAAAAATTATTCTTTGTTGATAAAAGTTAAATGAGTGAGTTTTATGCCCACGAAAAATTTGAGTGAGATTTTGATGGAAACAAATTGTACCCACAAATTATTTAGTAAAGTTTCATGAAAGAAGTTAAGCAAGTGATGACTTTCTATAAAAGGGAAACAAAAATAAAATACCCGGGTTTTTCTCCATGCTTGTGGATCTTTTTGAGACCCTGGAGAATTTTATTTTTTTCTAGGCATTTTGAGCGCTCGAAAATGGAAATGTGTTTTCACTGAAATCATTGAGTACGGCTTTCTTCCGTTGGGTGCTCTATTTTATTATTTTGATATGATATTGGTCAATAAAATATTGTTAGCTTTTTACGTGGCTTTGGACGTGGATCATGCAGCGCCATTGTGGGCCGTGGCGCATAATGGGCCTGCAGTTTGATCACGTGCATTGTTGGCCGCTTGGTCACCGAATTGGATAGTATACCTTTCTGGTATAGTAATTTAGCTGCTGCCAAAATGGGGCGGTGGGCCGGAGGCCGAGAATTATTCCAAAATCAGAGACTATTACACAGTTCTCAGACACGCTCTGTGTGTTATAGCTGTTTGATAATTGCGATATTTCATCGGCCCAGGCCCGTCATAAATGCACTCAGAATATAGCTCTCTCAAACTAAGGTAGTCTTCATTTCTACCTTACTGTTTGGCGACGGATAGGAGATACATCAGGAGCTTTTGGGATTGAACAATCTCAAAACAAGATGTGGTGTCGACAACAGCTTATAGAGGACCCTAATTCATGGCAACCATTCACTTGATCTCATCAACGTTTACTACGTTGTGTGTACTAGAGCTTCACTTGTTAAATTGAACTGTTGGATGCATTGGCGCTTTTTTTGTTTCTGTCCATTCGTTTAATTCTAGGATGACAACAAAAGAGCTCACTATATCATATAATCTTGTATCATTATAATGAATGGGAATGACATCGAAAGAGCACCAGATATCTAGGGAGTTCTTGAACTGCAGAAGCTTGACAATGTTGTCTGTGTCCGCCTCACGTGAGCACAAATTCTCGATGCTCTGATAGACTTTCTTACTGTTAAGACTAGTCCCCCTCAGTTGCATTACCCTGATTCTGATGTGATATTTGTCCCTTTCCAACAACAGTGAGCAGACGCGCGTCTTGTTAACAAGCGCGGCCTATTTCCATTTGAAGCATGCTGACGTTTCGAAGTACACTCGAAATCTTTCCCCTGCAAGTCGAGCTATTTTGCTCTCAGGACCTGCCGGTTGGTTATCTGGACTATAACTTTTACCTGCCGTGGATGAAGATGTCACTGCATTCTAGATTTTCATACAATAGTAATGATGATAATATTTGTTTTGAAGAATTTTACCAGCAAATGCTTGCCAAGGCTTTAGCCCATTTCTTTGAAGCGAAGTTACTACTGTTAGATGTAACTGATTTTTCACTGAAGGTGAGTATCTGCACTTGTGGTTATCTTTGGAGTTAACTCTTGTACTAATAATTCTGATGTTTGGATCTGTACAGATTCAGAGCAAATATGGTAGTGCCAACAAAGAATCTGTAAGCTTTGCCTCGTTCATTCTCAATGTGTTCTTCTGTGGTGCATGAATTGAGTTTCTTAAGTTTTCAAATCAGTCATAACTTGTTAGCATTGAAGTTTGGAGCATTTTCCCAATATGAGTTGCATGCATGACGAGTTAATATTCGACTTGCCTCTCCCTCTCTTTATTTTCTATAATTGATGATTTTGTTTTGTAGTCTTTCAAAAGGTCCACTTCAGAATCGACCCTGGAGCGATTGTCTGGCTTTTTTGGATCATTTTCAATGCTTCCAGTGAGGGAGGAATCCAAAGGTACAGAGAAGGGAGAATTGCCTATTGTCCTGGGGGGACCAATTTGAACGGTGGTGTGTGGTTCAATACAGTCACAATAACTGAATTGAGCTGAAGCAATACATTATGTCCAATCACTAACCACTGTTGTGCCTATAATCCTGTAATGTAAGATCCAAGTCACCCAACATTTGTTCTAGCATCTGGAGTTGTGTGGTCTGATAAGTTTAGTTTCAAGGATAGAAGATTAGGGAACAATATTATGGTGGTCTTTCACATGTATACTGACACTATCGCACAGGACTCAATTAAAAGTTTGGTTCATACCGTTCATATACGAATCTCTGATTCTCATCTTATACTGTAGCTCTCTCACCAAAAAATTTAGTTTCAGGTACATTGCGGAGGCAAAGCAGTGGGGTCGATATAGGATCAAGGTACCGTAGGATGGACCATCGCATTTCATGGCAAGATAATGTGTCAGTTTCTTCTCTCTTTTCTATATTTGTAACTGTATCTTGTTTGCTAATTGCAGGCCAACTGAAGGTCCTTATCCTCCTAAGCTTCGTAGGAATGCCTCTGATTCTGCTAATATCAGTAATCTTGCTCTGCAAAACAGTCCCACAAATCTAGGTTTGTGAAAGAAAACTAAGTTATTTATTGAAGATCCTGCATTGGGATTTGGTTCTACAAGAAAGTGCATTACAAGTAGTTGTTAAATAGTGCATCAATAGTTGAATGTTATTTTTACCTCATTTGGTTTTTTAGCAAACTTTGTGCATCAACTCACCAAGGGCATACTGAAATTAATTTAGTGCATTTGTTTTCGTGCAACTTGTGTCAAGGAAACTGTTGATGTATTTCACCATCTGGCATGTTTCTGTGAGGGTTATCTATGCTTTAAATGCCTTGCATGCTCTTTAGGTTCACCTGACTGATGAAAGATTGACTCTGCATGATCAATAATGTGCAATGGATAAGGTGTTAATTACTATGGACCTAAGTGGGAATGCTCTTTACCATGTCTTTTCTCTGTCAATCATGCTCATGTTTTGGTTAACTGAATGATTAGATTTAGAGGTGAGATGTTGAAGATGATGGTCGATTTTTTCACAACTTGTTCTATGCTTTCTGTGTATTTTGATTACTTTGTATTTTTCTATTTTTTTAATTTTCTAGCTCCTCTCAAGCGCACAAGCAGCTGGTCCTTTGATGAGAAGCTCCTTATTCAGTCCCTCTATAAGGTACTGACTTCTTATTGTGAGTTTCAGCTGCAACTCTTTGGCCATCTGTACCATGTGTTCTCCCTATGACTATTTCAGTAGGCTGTGGTTTGCACCACACTCATTACCTCATGAGGACATTGACAGCTGGAAATCCATGTTGGGTTCTTTTGCAGGTTTTGGTTTATGTATCAAAAACGAATCCCGTTGTGCTTTATCTTAGGGATGTGGATAAGCTATTATTTAGATCGCAAAGGACATATAACTTATTCCAGAAAATGTTGAAGAAACTGTCTGGATCAGTGCTGATCCTTGGATCACGAAATATGGAAGCTGACTATGGAGATGTTGATGAAAGACTTACTGCTCTATTCCCTTACAATATTGAGATCAGGCCTCCAGAGGATGAATCCCGTCTTGTCAGCTGGAAGTCTCAGCTGGAGGAGGATATGAAGATGATCCAGGTTCAAGATAACAAAAATCACATCACAGAAGTTCTTTCATCAAATGATCTGGAATGTGATGATCTTGATACAATCTGTGTTGAAGACACAATGGTTCTCAGTAACTACATAGAAGAGATTGTGGTATCAGCCATATCTTATCATTTAATGAATAACAAGGATCCTGAATACAGAAATGGAAAACTTGTTATAGCATCTAATAGGTGAGATTAGAATCTCTAATGGTGCTCCAACTATTCAAGTGCTATGTACTCATATTGTTGCTATGGAACAGTTTGTCCCATGGATTGAGTATATTCCAGGAAGGAAAATCCAGTGACAAAGATACGTTGAAGTTGGAAGCACAAGCTGAAACATCTAAGGTCTGTCAGACATGCAATACACTAGGTTGAGAATAACAGAAGTGGTACAGTGCTGATATGATCTGTTTCTGCTTCTTTTCTGTTCTTTACAGAATGTCGTTGGGGAAGAGGCCGTTGGCATGAAGCCAGAAAAGAAGGCTGAAACCGCAGCTTCTGAACACAAAAGTGAGGCAGAGACATCAGCTACAGCGACAAAGACTGATGGTGATAATTCAGATCCATCTTCCAAAGCTCCAGTAAGTTCTTTTTTTTTTTTTGTGTGTTTGTGTATGTGCTGTTTTTCCCATTTTACTTTGGTCTCTGTCCTTACGGTATTTAGATATCAATGATTAAAAGAACAATCCCCCAGATACTGATATCAAGAACAGAAGGAATGCAGATTGTACATCTAATGATATCAGAGTGACAGAATTTACATAGTTTCTGTAACTTCGACTTCTATGGTATATAATTGTTTCATTAGCTGATTTTGTGTGATTATCTATGTGGATATGTTTCTACATATCACTTCCTAACAGGAACCAGACAATGAATTCGAGAAGCGAATTAGGCCAGAGGTTATACCAGCAAATGAGATTGCTGTAACCTTTGCTGATATTGGTGCCCTAGATGAGATTAAAGAGTCCCTTCAGGAGCTAGTGATGCTTCCTCTTCGAAGACCAGACCTCTTCAAGGGAGGGCTTCTAAAACCTTGCAGGGGAATATTGCTATTTGGTCCACCAGGCACTGGGAAGACAATGCTGGCCAAGGCCATTGCCAAGGAGGCCGGAGCGAGCTTCATAAATGTATCCATGTCTACCATTACCTCTAAATGGTTTGGTGAAGATGAGAAGAACGTTCGAGCTTTATTCACACTGGCTGCCAAGGTCTCTCCGACTATTATATTTGTAGACGAGGTTGATAGTATGCTTGGCCAGAGAACCAGAGTGGGGGAGCATGAAGCCATGCGGAAGATAAAGAATGAGTTCATGGCTCACTGGGATGGGCTCTTGACAAAACCGGGTGAGCGCATCCTTGTTCTCGCTGCAACAAATAGGCCATTTGACCTCGACGAGGCAATTATTAGGCGCTTTGAAAGGAGGTATTACATAGTGACTTCCAGTTTTTCCATTAGACTTGTTAATTGGCAATATCATGTTGCCTTTTTTGCATTGGCGTTCTTATTTTGTGTGAGGAATCCAATTTATATACCCTATCATGTTCTCTTCAGTGCATATCCCCTTTCGTGTTAATCTGAACACATAATCGGTAGAACTCTTACCACATTGTTTGAAGATTGTAGTGTTAAATATATTACTCCACACGCACGTAAATATCTATGTACATGCATATGAACATATGTATGCAGCATGTTACCAATGGAAACCAAAAAAAAAAATTCTCCATATTTTATTTCCCAGTGACAGTAGTACCATGACCAATGCTTCAACTCATCTGTATGCAACCGTTTTGGAGTGTATGGACCAACAGACACATACTCCTGAATCGGAAATTTCTTAAGAGTGTCATTGTTGCCTATAACGATGAGAACTTTGGTGAACAGAATCATGGTGGGATTGCCATCTGTTGAGAACAGGGCAATGATCTTCAGAACTCTCTTGGCAAAAGAAAAGGTTGAAGAAGGACTAGACTTTAAGGAGCTAGCAAATATGACAGAAGGATATACAGGAAGTGATCTGAAGGTTTGCACTTGATACACACTTCGATTTTTAATGTGTAGTTAGGTGTTATTAACTAGGTGTTACCTTTGAGAACAGAATTTGTGCACGACAGCTGCTTATCGGCCAGTGAGAGAACTAATACAGCAAGAGAGACTCAAGGATTTGGTAAGTGCGGTAACTTCTTTAAGCTCTTACCAGATGCTTCATGGAGTATTTTGATGTAGATTCTACTAATGAGCTGTTCTTAGCAGGAGAAAAAGCAGAAAGCTGAAGAACAGAAAGAAGTCCAATCTGCAGAAGGGCAGAATTCAGGAAGTGCTTCAGACAATGAAGAAGTTCAGGAAGAAAGAGTAATTACCCTTAGGCCATTGGACATGGAAGACCTGAGGCGGGCAAAGAATCAGGTGCGCGCGCGATGCATGTGCCTATAGTGTGTTGTTTGTGCAAAAACAAAGTTTTATTTAAAATTGCGGTAGCTGTGCTTTCGAAGGGAAGAGACTCGAGATGTAGCTATAGGATTGAGATTGATTTGAGGTTTCTTTTTTCCCCCCCTTATTTATTGAAATGCTGCAGGTTGCTGCAAGCTTTGCATCTGAAGGTTCAATAATGAGTGAGTTGCAGCAGTGGAACCAGCTGTATGGAGAGGGGGGTTCGAGAAAGCAGCAGCAGCTATCTTACTTCTTATAATGAGGTTCGTCAGAGGACTATTGAAAGAATGATCTTACTCATTCATGCCACGACTCACATTTTCCATGAATCATGAAATGCTTATGGCAAGCCCTCTCCTTGGACCTCAATGTTCCTCTCCTTGGTAACATCAATTGAAGCAAGCAACAACATGTGGGAAACAAAATGAGGGAGAAGCTCGTCCCTTGACTAAGCCCTGACACCTGTTGATTTGGAACGTGGAACAATCATGTAGACTTATTACCAGTCTTACTAGGGGTAGCATGTACAATGCTTCAGATGGAGGTTTTTTTTTTAAGTTTTCCTGCTTGATCTGAGGATAAGAACGACAGCCTCCTCTCTCGGTTGGTTGTGGCTTTGCCTGCAAACCAAAAGCAATTGTTGCTTTCTAAGCAGTGTTGAGGGAATGCATTTAAATTGATCGTTCAGAAGCAGTTCAGACATGTATACTTGGATGGTGTAAGCGCGTCCAGACCAACAATACTCCTTTATTGAATGCGTTAGATTCTCATATTTTCATTAGGGAGAGAAAGGGTCCTCCTCCTCTCTAGGCTCCCCCCCATTTCTCTCTTCTGCAACACCCCCTTCAGCCTCCATCCATCCTCTGGGCGATGGGAGGAGTTCCTCCTCCTCCTCCTGCTGTCCGCCCCCCTCCTAGTCGGCCGTTGGCCAATCAAGAGTTGTTTCTTTTGTTTTTTTATTTTTAATAATTGCGGTGGTTTTCTTTCCTGGTTCTTACTCCGGTGAAGACTACTCGGCGACGGCAGGGCGTTCTCCGGCAAGCAAGTGCCCCTTGATCAGCATCAGAGGCTCTAGATCTTCGACGTCGTCCCTGTCCGGCAGCACACCATCGACTCCTCGATCTCCACGCACCACTCTTGAGGCACGTGGATCTAGCACGCTTGGTAGCTTTGGGTCTACCGCCTGCTCTTCCTCCCCTTTTGGCCGAGTTTCTCCTCTGTATGCTCTTTTGCTGAAAGTGTTGGTTCAACTTCTCCTTCTCTGGTGACGGTATATGCAGTTCTTGGCGTGATGGTGTTGTGCCCCGGGTCTTTGGACCCGGGTTGGGTTTGTGGGTCTATTGACCTGGTTGGTTGAGGCCCTTATGGCCTGTTGTACTAAGGGTCTTACGGTCCATAGGATTTTGGCCTTTAAGGCCTTCTGGTTTATGGCCCTTCAAGCCTTTGAAAATGATGTAGTGGGCCTTTGTGCTCTATGTTATCGTTTTCAGCCTTGGATGGTTCTAGGTTCAGTACTTGTATTCCCTTTCCCTGAGAAATGAATCTACCATTACTTAGGAGAAGAAAAAATGCGTTAGATTCTGGCAAGCAGCATAAACAATTCCAAAGATGCCATGAAGCTTACGACTAGATGCCTTGAATGGATCACACGATCCTTTCTACAATTTCTTAGCCAAATTGCATGATAGACACAATAAATGAATTATATTGTGACACTCTATTGTCTGAAACTTTATATGGGTGTATTAGTATCTATTCCCTCAAATTGCATGGTGCAATTGGTTGGGACAAGAGGATCCTAATCTTCATGTCATTTCACTTTTGCTACCTGAAGTTTGTACAGAAACACTAGCAAATCATCTTGGTTGCGAATGACGTCTAATGACTGGAGCATCGGACTACCAAACTCGTTTCTTTCACTTAACATGTGGATTGGAAATTTGGATAATTCCCCCACGCTCGGCCAAAATTCCTGGCAAGTTAAGAACGAACTTACAGATATGAGCATGGACTTATGTAAATGACCATGTCCTCCCGTATATTCTTAGAACGAATACGAGGAAGATAAAGCCATTATTAAAAGCTGAAAGGGAGCTAATCATATACAAACTAGAGCGCCCCCCCATCCCCCCGCCCTGCTCACCCCTCCATCTCCCTTATGTATGACACAGCTTTGATCCCCTTCCCAGAAACACTCCCTGTAATTCCACGAGCCTTAAACATGATACGACTACAGATACAAATACAGTTACTCTTCCGAATAGCTACAATCATAAAGATCCGCAACTAAAGCAAATCAGACACTACAACACCAAAAGACAGACGTCGTTTAGATTAATTAAATTAATCCAATGTACATGGCCACTAAGTAATATTAAGTGTATGGGAGCAACATAACACAAGGTCGCTGATAGCAGATTGACCCATTAAAAATGAGCCACATAAGGAAGCAAAAACAAAAAGCAAGAAACCCATATCAATCCATGTTGTGTACCCAAAAGACCCTAAAAATAAAAGAACCCGGGTTGTTGACAATCATGGATAAAATTTCACAACACGTTCACAAAACACAGCTACCAAATATTTGTTACACTGAATCTTTGCTCAAACACAAGTACCAGACACTAATCCCTCTTCTTATCCTTCAATGGCCCCCTAGGAATCTTGCTCAAAACCTTTGCATCAAAAACTGCCCACTTCAGCTTGAACTCAGCATGTGCTTTCTCTGCAAATGAGTCCACCTGGTCCTCGTACTTTTCATAAAGCACAGGCAATGTGTGCAGCAATACGAAAGCTGTTATTGAATTCAGAGACAATGTGTTAAGTGCTAGTCTAATCAAGTTAGAAAGTAAATACAGCGCATACAGTAACTCCATTACCCATGTAGAACAAGGTCAAGAAATTGCACCAGTTCCCCGCGATGGACAAAACCCACAAGCCAGCGATCGCCTAATTTATCACAACATTCCCCATATGGAGCATCAAGACAAGCCATAATTAAGAAAATATGACAGCTAAAACAACATAGGTTCTAAACCAAGCATCATATAATCCAATAAAACTATCTAGCCACACTGAATTTCTCCAAACGCATCGATATAAGGCAATATCAAAACGAAACTACATCACACAGGCATATGAACATACGGAGAGGAACTTCTTCAGGTCTCTTCCTGATGCAATATCACGTAGAAGAGCAAAAGCACGGTTGATTTCTATCCTCATAGCAGCAGCAATCTGTAGAACAGGTTCCTCTGGGATATAGATTTCGGGAATGCGTGGAGGACTCCTACATGTTCAAAAACAATGAATGAACAAACCAACTAACAATGGAGAAATTAAGATAATCAAACCAAAATATAAGAGGACTCTTACTTGTTGATAAAGGTGGATGCACTGGACCACAAGAACAAAATGGCAAGAGCCAGAATCAAGATGTGGCAGACCAGAGTCAGCAAATGGTATTCAAGCAACTCAAACAGAACCCATAGAGCTGTTGCCCCACCAAGTACTCCGGCTGATACCTTCTTGTTCCTCCACAAGAAAACATCGGCCGCTGCAGCAAGAAGATTGAATCACTAAAGGTACGGCTGAAAAGGAATTTGCTATTTCATAATTCACAATTGAAATATAGGGTGTTTTAACTGTTCTGCACAAAAGGGGAAGACCATTCTTAAAGTTCCAATGATTATTTACTTGTATAAAGGAGGAATAAAATTACTACACGTATGATGATGATTAAGTTGTAGAAAGACGTTTGAAAAGTTTTAGAGCCTGTGGAATCTTCTATGACAGCAAAGCACATCGATAGCATTTGAGAGCCAATCAAGTAAACTCACACAACCTCTTGACTCTCAAAAAACAAAGATTGACGACACCTCAAGTTCCATAAAGAATCCAGATCTGGATCCAAATGCTCTTAGAAAAACCTCAAAAGAAAGATTAATATGATAATCGATAGAGGACTAAAGCGCAATCGAGACAGAAAGCAAGCGAAAAACTAGGGTTAATCTGACTCGAGCTGTGTTAATTTCTTTCACCCAATACACAAAGATAACTTGTTTGCATGGGGAGAGAGGGGGAGAAAGAACAGACAAGCATACGGATTGGGATCTCATATTGGCATCCTAGATTTCACGACTGCTGCTATTCCTACTACCAGACTTTCTAAGCAACCGTACAAATCGTAATGACAAACTACAATAAGCATTTGAAGCAAAACCGACAGAACTTTTCTTCACCACAAAGAAAGAGAAACAAACCAATGCAAACATAGTAAAGCTAATCAAATTAAATCTCCCATTTCCATATCATTTCTCGACGAAATCAATAAAACAAAAAGATACCAATTTGACCTACGTTTGCCACCACCTAGAACCCTGTGAACAGGCTTTTCCCTTCCAAAGAGCCGGTAAATCTTGGACTGGATAGACGAGGAAGCGTCGTTCTTCTTCTTCTCGTGGTCTGAAACCGACGACGAGTCATCGTGGGCATGAATCTTCTCCGATATCTTTTCCATCAAAGACTGCTCCTTTGGTTCCTCGTGGTGATGCTCCTTGTGGTGCTGCTCCTCGTGGTGATGCTCCTCGTGGTTATGCTCATCCGCCATGGCTTTTTCTCTCAACGCAACCCTTCCGTTTCAGAATCTGCTCCGCACTGATCCAAAAAACCTAACGCTTCACGTTTCGAAACGTCCAGAAACTCAAAAGAAACTGCAGGCGTGGATCTTTTCTCTTCCTTTCCCTTTCTCTCTCACTCTCTGAGGTCTCTATATAGTGCCGTTTCCTCTCTCATCTGCAGGCTTCTCAAGTTAAAGATTTGAAAAAATGTCGAAAGGGTGTGAATTAGAATCTGCAGGCTTGGACTGACCCGAAACCCAACGAAGAGCAAGTTAAAGATTTGAAAATGGAGGACATTTTCCTTTACAAGTCTGAGGCTAACGGCTGTTAGATTTGACGGTTCTTCCGCTGGTTTACGTGGCGGGAGGAGGATCAACTGTAGTTTCGAACTCACGGAGCGGATAAGAGGAAAGTCGCATCTGCCTTAATTTGGAAGTGCGAAATGACATAACCAGACGCATGGATCTTTCGACACGCGTCGAGGCAGGGCCCCAGATAGATTATCTTATCTTTTTTTAAGTATCTTGTTCGGGTTAAGTCACACCTTTGTCCGGAGAAAGCCTTAGCGATTAAGCTAATTCTTTCTATCTGAGTAATTAAAGGGGGAAAAAAAAACTTAATGCTCGATTCAGACAATTTGACAGATAATTCAATATTCTCTTAATTTCAAAGAGAGTTTTATCAAGATATTCTTTAATTTATTATCTGGATTATACCAGTTCAAAGTGAAAAAAATACAAGATAGATTAAAGAGCATAGTAAGAATTTAATTTTCTGAATAAATAGAATATTTTAATAAGAATTAAATAACTTTTTTTAGTAAGACCTAATTTTTTTTAAATTCCTACAAACGGCATTAAATACAATAAAAATTATTATTATTATAGTTATCTCAATTTATGCATTGAAGAAGAAATTGCTAATCTCCTGAAACAATCAGTTGTATAGAACTTATTTCATACTGAAAATAGAATACAAAAAGTAATAAATTAAGCTTGAGTAACAGATTCCGGGCCTGGGGGTCTTTTTCTTCTTTTCTTTTAATAGTTTTTTTTTGTTTTTTCTTTCTTCGGCCCTTTTGATGGGCCTGTGCAGTGTGGATCTCGGCAACGGAAAACCAACCCGCAATTTCAGCAATAGACAGATAACTACAGCTGGACCAATAGCGTCGTGTCAGCTGCTCCCACAATGGGTCCCGCTCGATTAACTTAATCACTAACCCAGTTTCGAAAACAAGAAAATGCAAAAAAGAAAAAAACAACTCCTACCTAGTTTCTTCTAAGCTATAAAAATAAATAAATAAAAATCCAAAAATCTAATTACGAAAGAGAATAAAAAAAGGGACCGCATGAGTTATGTTTAATACGATGACGTTTGAAATTCTGTGTACTCTGGAAAATCGGCCAACGTTTCATCCCCACCACATTCCACACAGCATTATCAGGAACCTCCCAACCTCGACTAACACAAGTTTATGTTGGAGACCACCATTTAACTAATTGATTGTAATCGGCGATGATGACACCTTGTTAAAGGACAGGTTTCCATCCAGATTCCAAACTTTGACAACCTGTGCCAATCACCCAACTGTAACGGCCTAAAAGGGCCGACAGCAGTGTGAATAGCCCCATTCTCTTGGGACTTCCTAATGGAGATACCAAAAGATGTGAACCCCACTAGTGGGATCGAATGGAAAGAGGCAGAAGAAGGCGCTTTCTCATGGGCCAGGAGAGAGACTGAGAGAGCACAAGCTTCTTTCAGATTCTAAACACTTACCTACAAAATGGGCGAGGAGGGACATAACTTCAAACTAAAAAGCAGCAAAACCTGAATGGCTTTAAGTCAGTAGACCCTTCAAAAAGCCTTGGACATTACAAATTTTTGCCTCAATTCAAAAGCAGATTCAGAAGCATGGGCATGATTTAAAGGGGCCTAACCTCGTTTCTGTGAGACAAAAGCACTCACCTAAAGCATACGCATGCATTGGAGTAAAACCAATAGAATCACAAATTAGCATAGCAAGTTAAAAGTTAGTGGCAAAAAAGTACAATAACAACGACTTTACAACCCAGATTTTGAGATCTGTGCATATTCAACTTAAAGGAAAATATGAGTATATCAAATGCAGCTGAAATCAGTCACTAATTAGAAAACTGTTCCCAAACTATCTTTCACTAAATGGTTCTGCAATTTGGTGCCAGCTAATTGTATTAAAGAATATGCAGAAAGTACCCTTTAATACAGAGAAATAAAAGGAAAGAATATACCGGCTTTTTGGCCTCATAACCAAAAGCATAATAAGCTAATTGAGTCCGGATGCAGACATTAACATATTGATATAATAAGGAAGCAAAGCTTAAGTCCAAGAGGACCAACAATCGCCGAAGGAGAAGAGGAGGAAATGGAAGAGAAGAAGAGAAGTGGAGGAATTATGGGGAAAAATCAACTGATGCTGGCTTAAATCGTTCATTCAAAGTCCCACTTTCTCTATCAAAGAAAGGGCGCGGTAAAAGTTTTGATTTCATCTAGTTGGCGTGTCAGTTTTGTGACTCAGTCGCGATGACAGAGGACCTAACAGATGGAAGTTATCATGGTTTCTTGGAAGTGAAGCACACGAAACCTTTAGAATTTTGCGTAAGACCTTCCAATAGCGCAATGCTGCTCTTTCGTCTCATCCACTACCTGCAAAATCACAATCTGCTCAGTTACGTTACTCTTTAAGGTTGTACAACAACTGGAAGTAGAAGGTTCCAAAGCAGCTCTTGGAGCACAAAACGGGATTCCAGATAGTGTAATACACTAGGATACGCAAGTGGTTCTTGGCGAGTGACAATAGAGACTCTACCTTATTGACACAGGATCAAATGATTCAAACAGTACCAGAGATTGGAATATGGAAGAGAGAACAGATAAAATACTGGATATGCAAAAGCTAAGGAGGAATTTGCCATCAAACACTGCAGTTTGAAAACTGACAGTTTCATTCTATGGTTTGTCACCATTCCAGCAGAAAATCAGAATGGCAGACCATGCATCTCAGAGGATGTTGTTTTCTTTGTTTTTCTAAGATATTTTTGAATCCTGGGTGATGTTCATTTTGTGAAAAAATGTAGGATTCTGGAAAAGTTGTGAATATTTAGGTGATGTTGGAGTTGTATTGGTGTTTGTGTAAAGTTGATTTTTTATTAATGAGAGTGAAAGAGAATGATTGTTTTTTAAGGTTGTTATTTGTAGATTACCTTTATTGGGATGTGTGTAGAAGATAAAATATAAAATAATATTTATAATGATATTTGTTTATAATATTTATTATAAATTCGAAAATTATATTTTTGACTCAATCGTAATAAAAATATTGATTTATTTATAATATTGATTATTTTAATTTTAATTTTAATTTTTTTTTTTTATTTTGATACAAATGTTGATGTTTATTTATAATATTTATTATAATTCCAAAATTTTCTTTTATTTCTTTTTTATTGTGATACAAATGTTGATATTTATTTATAATATTTATTATATTCTTGAAAATCCCTTTTATTTCATTTTTTTTATTGTGATACAAATGTTGATATTTATTTATAATATTTATGATAATTCTGAAAATCTCTTTTATTTCTTATTTTCTGTGACAAGTGTTGATATTTATTTATAATATATTTTATAATTTTGAAAGTCACTTTATTTTCTATTTCCTATTTCTTATTGTAATACAGATGTTGATTTCATTTATAGAAGGGGTATAATGCCAAAAATCCCTTTTGTTTTCTATTTTTTTGTGATAAGAATATCTAAAATCATGGAGATGTCATAAAAAAAAAAGATTAAAAAGATGAGAAATGAGCTAAACAATTGCCAGAGGCCATGCTCGCTTCACGTCAACAGGGGAGCGCTTCACGTCAACGGGGAAGGAAGGGAAGATCGAGGGGAGACGAAAGTCTCCGTTGGTCAAATCAGCGGGGGGAAATGGCCATATTAACCCTCAACAACTTTTCAACCACACATAACATTCGGGCTATTTCGTCATTTCCTCTTCTTTTGATTTTAATGCACTGAACGCTGGGGCCACATGTTTTTCATAACCCTATTTTACCCTTTATGTTTTCTGCTCTTCACATTTTACTGGAGGATACCTTGGTCATTTAACATCATTTTGTCCAGGGCAAAATTGGAAATTTTTAGGCTGAATCCTTAAATCCAGCTTTGTTTGCCGAACATGACCAAAGAAAGGATTCAAATTCACACGTTTCCAAGGAAACGAACATGACCCTAGAATTTAAAAACCGAATATATTTTTTAACATCACCTAAAAATAACTGCAGCACGCATATCAATAAAATTATCATCATCTAAAAATTCTCAAAATATTAAAAGTTTTAAAAAAATATTCTAACCGAACATTAATTTCTTAAACAGAGGAACTCAAGCACGCAAAATGAGAGAGAAAAATAGCATACTAAGTCTCAAATGTCATCATTGGAGGTGGATGAGTTGGGAGTATGTTTGATAAAAATAACTTCTTCTCACTCAATGCTTAGATTTGAGTCTCGTTATGCTCATGTTAGGGCGACCAGTAATTAACCCTTCAGCATGCACTTGGGACACAAGAAAAGAGTGCAACCAAACACCTCCCTTCTTTGCGAAGCGAAAATCAGAAACATCTATAACTCATTTACCCAAAAACAAAAAAATAAATAAATCCGAAGACAGAAGTCCCACATGATGCCTGATGGCTGGGAAGACTCATTTAGTTGGAGGCTTGTACAAAAAAATAAGGACGCCGAAGATAGTAGCGGCAATGAAGACATTACGAACAAAATAGCTAACTGGTTGTAAAAGCAGCAATGTTTGCTGGCGCGTTTTAGTACAAGAGCGAAACTCTGATATGACATTTCCACTCCCACGAGGCCAACACATTATGCAAAACAATCAAATGTCGTAAGAGAAGCATCGTGCAGTAAGATTTTTGAGCTCGCCCGTTTATTCATTGCCCAAGTGGCTACAAGCCTAAACTAAACAGTCTAGTGACATTCGATTCTTATTTCAAAAGGGACTTAAAACCTATCCAACTAAAGAGACGACAAATAGAGAACGCAGCATGCGAAGCACTATAAGCTTTTCGGGAAGATAGGTATACTACTCGCTGATTATTATGTAATTTTGCTTTCTTTTCACAACTGTGAAGCAAAGTGTTCACACAAAGAAAATGACTGGACTTATAAGACGGGCAAATTTCGGCAATCGGAAGGGGGGGGAAAAAAAAGACCCAAAAGCGAGAAAACGGAGTGCTGTAACGACAGAAAGAAGTTGGTGGGACGGCATCAAGATTACCTTATTGGAGCCCAATGAGATGCAGAAATAGCCCTCTGCGAAGCTCGGGGCCGCATAGGCCACAGTGACCTTTTCTGTGACTCGTGCTGTCGTGCATTGGCTCCTAAGAGTAAGACGACCAAAGGCCGACAATGAGAGGTTCTTGGAATATTATTGTTCACCGCTGGTACACTGGGGCGTGAGGAATAAATAGACCGTTCCAAAGTTCCAGCAGGCATGTCAATTCAGAAAACAGAACATTTCCCCGAATGTGCAGGTGGGTACTTTGGGCCGGAATGATATTCTTATAGAGGACTATAACTTTTTCATGGGCCTAAATCGACCGAGACAGAATAGAAAATGCCTTAACCAGAGACTACATTGTGAAAGGTTCTTGAGCTTGCTTTGCAGCTCATGCCAGTGTAGAGTCGTTTGAATTGGGCCTTGTCGGACATACGAGAGAGCTCAAAGGCCATTCCCTATAGGGACAAGGGAGGTCAAGTTGAGTTTATTCTTGAGAGTCGAGTATCCCTCGCATAATTCGATTTGACACGACTCAACAATCGAGTTCCCATCTGAGGATATTTTATGGTTTTATTTTTAAAGATTTTTTTTTAAAAAAAATAAAAAATACCAAATTTTTAACATCATGACGCATATTAATAAAATTAATATTATCTAAAAATTATCAAAACACACAAAATTCTTAAAATTTACTATAACCAAACGTATTCTTAGATTTATGCATAATGCATGCAGCAGAAAGCATTTAGGATTTATATATCCAAGACATGACTCAACAATAATTTTGGTGGGCACTCACTTATTGAAATCATTAATATGGTTTACTGACCTGTCCAAAGCATTTAGTTGGCACATCAATGAGTCATGACTAGAGGGGCCAGCAAAGCAACCACCTTGTAGAAAGTACGAAGAAAGAATCAAAGGGATCAGCCGCAGCGCCGAACATGAAATATACAAGCCTGGCCAAAAAGAAGAAATGGGATTGGGGACAGGGACAGGGACTCTCGTTGTCAACAACAAAAGATCAAAAAGAGATCGGGGGAAAAAAAGTTAAAGATTGATGGGCCAACCTTTTACCCCCCCGCAAAAAAAGAGAGTGAGTGCCACAAAATGTGCCAAAGTTGTGTTGGCGATGTTTATGTGGGGTTTGTATCAAACTTCTATTGGCTATTTCTCTCACCGAGACAAACAGCTCCTAATCATGAGATGTTTTTGTAATTATGATGAAAAAAGTTGTCCATTTATCTCTTTAAAAATGGCGCTAATTTTCTTTGCAAGTATGATAACTTGCGCAACAAAAACCAAATGGAGAAGGAGGGTGTTGTAGAGGAAATTATATATCTACTGATTTGCTTCGCATTTAAACCTTGACTAATCGTTTCGAATACTCTGTCCTATCTTATTCATTCACCATTGCAGTGCCACAATCCTCATATATTTGTCACACAAATTCCAGAATGTATGCAAGAAGTGGTGAAGGAATGAACCTAACATGTTTGCTGAGTAGCCTAATGGTCAAGAAGGATAATTGGATGAACCGTATAATAACTCGGACATCTTGAGTTTGGATTATACTATGCTGAGACTAATGATTTGTTTGGAAGGAAGAGTAGAGAGCTCTCCTCTCGCCCGAAACTTATCACGCAGAACTAAGTCTAATGTCACTCTACTTGAAGTGAGTTTTTCGTCATAAAAAATAAAAGGAAACATAACATTCTCTCAAGTTAAAAAATAAAAAACAACAACAATATGTAAGTACCAAATGCTTAATGAAAAAGGATAAGATTATACTTTAACAAGGTAGAATTTTCCAAAACCCAATCATCCTCTTCATACTAAATGATTTAATTTATAATAGATCAGCATATGTCACTATTATTATAATTAGCACCGTATTTAATATTTATTATTATTCATTTGCAAATGCAATATTTACTATTTAATTGAAAATCATTGATTAACGTGGCGAATTCAAAATGATAACTTTTATTCGAGTTCTAAAAGATGGTAATTTGTGTCTTATAAGGGAAAAAAAGGTGACAACACTAGCATGCGGCATAGACTTGCCCTTGAATAGCTGTTTTAATGATGAATTAAATAATCCAGTGAGTAGAAAGCATAATATTACGTCACCGATGATTACGAATCAATTCAAAACTGACAAAGTACTCAGTAGGAGGGAGAGAAAATTAGAAAAGCGAAACCATGGAACTAAAAAGAAACTGTTTTAAAAATTATTTGTTGTGTGGGTTATTCAATAATAGGAAGCCCTGTATCTCCTTCTGACTCCTCTTAAATATTAAATTCCAATTTTATATCCCAAACAATCATAAGTAAGAAGAAAAGGCATTATTAATTCAAAATGATATTTAAAGTTAACTTTTGATTTTGTTTTCCTTTATTTTAATATAATAAATGAAAGAAGCATGGTTGCATCCTAGACAGCTGCACTTGAGCTGAAGTTCGGGCACCTCTACCACTGTAGTAGGGCCTTTTGACTGGCTTTTGAACCATGTGAGAATACTTTACTCTTTGGAAAAGTTGGGAGGCCTAATATGAGGAGCTAGTTCTTTCTTTTGTAGCTAAGGGAAAACTATGATATTTTTTTAATGCATTTATCATTATTTTCTAGGTATCTGCTTCAATCCAGGTAAACAATATGTAAGTATATAGAGAAAAAGAGAGAAATATAATCTATTGAGATTGTCTTAATAGTTAGAGTGAAGAAGAATTGTATAGGTAAAACGCACGTTTCGAATTTAATTTTTTTTGAAATTGATAACTTAAGTAGGGAGTCATGAGTTATGAACAACCGTATTAACTCATCCGAGATTTATAAACCATCAAGCTGAACTTGTCTATTAGACTGGCCATATCAATAGAATTTATCCTCGTCATTAATATATATACATTCAAGTAGATCTTTTTACATGTTTTATGCATCGAAGTGAACTTTTGGTTTTCAGGTCCAACATCTTTCTCTAGCTAGGCCACAGGTTAGGGCAATTTCTTCTGGTAAAAGAACTGTACACGACTAACTAAACCCAATGTGAGATTCCTCCCCACTTTTAAGCCTTCAGTCTGATCCGGAACAAACACAATACATTATACGGAAAAATCCTAAACCAATTGTTTAGCTCTGTGTGCACGCACGTACCCCAAGTTCATGGATGCCACGCGCTCTGCAAAACAACGTGCGAACATGTACGAATCTTTTTTTGTTTTTTTGGATGGGAGAATGTACCGGCGTTGATGAAAAATTCGAACCTCGTATGATCACAATAAGTAAATAACACGGTAATAGAACAAAAATGAAATTTATAGATGATAACTTTTTATGGAGGAGGAAAAATCGTCCTCTTATAAGGGCCCACGATGAAAAGCCCAAATATGGTTAAACAGGGGACTATTGTACAATGGCATCAAATGTTCCCCTCCCGGGGCATATTAGAAGTACATTAGACCGACTAGGCTATGATATCTCAATGAATCTTGTCCAAGAAGCTTGTATAAGATACTATCGTGCATGCGAGTAGTAATCATTTCACCTCCTATTGACGGCGAAGGAGATTAGACGAAGAGATAAAAAGTAAGGAAAGTTAATCCAGTTGAAGAGCAGAAGGTCTAACAGAACTCTTACAAGGTGGAAAACCAAATTAGATAATAAAGCCCTAGAATAAACTGGTGGAAAAAAGGCAGAGATGGGTCGAGATGGGCCTGAGCCTGCAAAAAGGAGGAATTTGTGAAGTAAGCACTTCTCTCGAAAAAAAGACTAAAAACTTAAGAATAGAAAAATTGACAGCTAACAAAAGCATCGGAGACATTCCCTACAGGAAGGATCTTGTATTCTTCATTATTTTCTCTGCTTGTAGGAAGAAGAAAGATGCAGCTCAACCTTCTAGTCCATCTCAAGTTTGGTTTCTGGCCCAATTTCCTCAGGCCTTTTGCCCAGTAGATTCTATGATGGGCCGGTAAATTTAGCTTCATCAATTTTCAAATGTAGTGTTGTTTTATTATATTATTTTTTAAGAAAAATGACAATAACCATCTGATAAACTAACACCACACATTCTTAAATACCCTTATAAACTATAATTCATTACTACTCCCATAAAGCCAAGTTTCCGTTACGATTTCATCTACCTAACCATTAGAGTCGTTGCGTCGAATGATTTATGTCTTACGTAACCTACAAGTGACCCTCATATTCTCATAAACTATAATTCGCTACTATTCTTGTAAAGTTAGGTTTTGTTACGATTTCATTCTCTAACCACTAGACTCGTTATATCAAGTGGTTTACATTCTACGTGGCCCACATGTGCACCTCTCATATGTTGAAAGATAAATATACTCAAATTTGTTCATTTACTTAACCTTAAATCAGTCTAATAGTGGAATGAATATTTTTAGTGTCTTCGTTTGATTGGGCCCATATCTTGCAATTCAATTCAGCTGATACATATATATGGAGACATATTTATTTTTCATCATAAGGAGAGAATCTTGTAGAATGAAAATCGTTGGACATAATGATTAATTCCTACTGGTAAAGAGATGATCGTAGTAGTAACATAACTTTTAGGAATGAGTTATAGCGAGTTATTATTTATAAAGATTTTTGAGAATATGGTGTTATTTTGAGGGAGTTACTATAAAGAGCTCTACTTTTTATTTGCCATTATGAAACATGTAAAACGTTTTCTAGAGGGGAGGAACAAAGAAACCAACTAATAATATCTCTAAACTTGCACCACATGTATGCTGGGACGATGTCCAGTGAGCAGACAGTATTAGCAAGAAGTTCAAAATTTTAGAGACATATTTAACTTTCTATTTACGAAATATGCGGGAAATTAATTCTATATCTCCAACGAAACCCACATAAGACCGGTCTACCAATAAGCTAGGAACATATATGAAGAAAGTGATAAAATATTTCTATTGCACGGGGTGTTATGTGTAAGATAAAGCGATCAAAATGTGGTACTTTCAGATCTGTTGTATGATGAGTACCAATTTACCAAATAAAACTGTCACATATGATAAATGATGCGATGGTCATACGACCAACATATCTAAAATAATTACCTTGGAATTTATAAATGTGGGGTTTATTGAATTTGTGGTTTTTATGGGGGATTTTTATTGAATTTACGTTTTATATGAGCAGAACACGCGTGTGACACATGTTAGATAGTAAGGGCACTCAGGGCAGAGAGTTTTTTTTTTCCTTTAAAAAAAGGTAAAAAAAAAAAAAGGGGAGAGAATTACTTCTTCTTTTTTTTTTTTTTTAACTTCAAATGTAGACCGTCCCTCCTGTCTGAAACACAGGCGCCGGTTGTTGAGCCCATTTATGATCTCGGACTTGTTTTGTCACTTTCGTGGGGACCTTTGCTGAGCACAGATATACATTATAATCTGACGACTATGGTCCACGGAATCGGACGGTTGCTATCAGTCCTTATCTCTCATGTCATGCACCGTGGATTACACAGTACGGGCCTTTTCTAATTTCTTGGTTCCAAGGACCACCTTAAAATCAACGGCTCAGATCACGCCAATATGGCGTTGACGCCAAAACAAAAGTCAAAGCTAAAAGCTTTTTAAGTAAGATCAGATGTGACACGTCATTAACAATTTCGGGTCCCCTATCTCTGCATGCGCACCACGTGACTTTGCTACCTGAATGTGGTCGGCCCAATCCACAGAGTTCACCTTCGGCAGCAGCGGCTTAAACTGGAAGGGGGGATCGCTAAGTTTTTGCCCGCAACATTGAAAGTAATTTAATACAAATTTGGCCAAGGGATATCCAATAGTTAAAATGACTGATTTTCAATCATATAACAGTTTAAATTTTTTAACTCCGTGACGAATCGTGTTTGGCAGGTGAGAAACATGCTCTACTAAGCTATTAACTGAAATAATACTTGAACTATAACGCTAATTTAAATATAAAAAATTTATTAGTGCTCTATTAATTCGACCATTATATTTTGAACCATATTAGATTGATATGTACACAAAGATGAGTAAAATGTGACTTGAACCCTATCTTTTTTAGCCGGTACTTAAAAGGCAGCACATAAAGACACCATCAATAGAGATATTCTTTAAGGTGACGCGAACTTCTCGGTGAAGGACAGGACATTAAAAACAGATTTGCTTAGTGTTTTTACCCTTTTAGCCCGTAATATGTATTCATTTGTCATTTTGTAGCAAGATGAATATGTTTAGGCTAAGGCAACCAACTATTTTTATATCGAATTAGAGAAGTGCGCAGTTAAGTTTTGTAGGGGTCAAAAAGGAACAAAAAAAAAAACAAAAAACTTGTACACTTATGGTCTCAAACTCAAAACACTGTAAATTTAGAAGTTAAAACTTTGAGAAGGATATCCATCTAGTTATACAAATGGTTTCTAAAAGTAAAGTGTAAACAATAGTAGTTAATGGACCAAATATAATAAAATTAATAATTTTGAATCTAAAATGTTAGAACCCTAATGATAAAAAAAGGGTTTTTAATCCAATTTTTTAACTTAATATCATTTATAATTGTTTACTTAAATTATATAATATAATTTTAAAAAGGACAAACAGAATAAATGGACTCTAGAAATTTAACTACGTATATGCGAAGTGATAAGAAATAATTCGAGTAAAAAACGCTAGAGATTTTTTGGGAAGTATTTTTAGAGGGCTGATTTAAAATTATTAGAAAAGGAAAAGTGACGAAAACAGTAAAAAAAAAACCGTCGTACTCGTTTTCGTATAGGTAATGCATTGTATTCGGTCTTTTGCCTTTTGGCTCTCATAAAAATGCACTCTGACTCTCTTATTACTCTGACTATCTCTGTGTCAATATCTGACCCGAGGACTGGTCTCACATGACTGCCCTGCAATTACCTCTACGAAGCAGACAAACGAAAAAGCAAACGAGCTAGTCCCTACACCCCCCTCCGGCTCTGGTAAAAGCTTACGGTGTCTCTGTTCCCTCTGCCACCCAATTCCAGTACTACTGCAAAACTCATTAAGCTAAACCCTTCGTAATTTATAGAACACCTTTTCTCTCCCACACTTTCCCTGTTCCCCTCACCTCTTAAAGCTAGTATCTCCAGCCATTTCCCACTCGTATACTGGCTCTCCCAACTATGGAAGCTTTTAGCCTGCTCAAGTACTGGAGAGGCGGCGGAGGAATTAATGGTAGCGGTGGTGGCGGCGACTTCGTGCGCACCACCGGCACCACCACATTAGTCACTGCCGTCACGCAAAATGCGGCGGAGACCGACGACGAAGACGGCGACGACGGACCGTTCTTCGACTTGGAGTTCGCTGTTCCTAACGAAGAAGGCGATGCGGACGGCGGAGATGGAAACCGAAGCGTGGAACAGGAGGTGACTTGCGAGAACGAGAGCGAAGAAGACGAAGACGAGTCTGATGGTGGTGACGAGGATGGCGAGAGAGAATTCAACTTCACGCTCTCCTCCGAGTCTAGCAATGACCGTGCCGACCCAAATCTGTCGCTCTCTCCTTCTGATGATCTGTTCTTTAAGGGAAGGCTCGTGCCCATTGAGCCTTCGTCGTTCGTGTTCAACTCCTCCGAAAGCAACTCCAAGTTGCCTCAGTTTCCTGTCTCATTGCTGAAATCAGCCACAAAATTCCGAGTCTCCATGCTGGGCCTGAAGAAATCTAAACCAAACGGAAATGCAGCCGAGAAATCAGACCTAAAGGAACCTGTTGCCGCTGCTCCAAAACCACAACCAAAGCAACAACGAAAACAAGAACAGCCGCAACAGCAGCAGAGTAAGTCTCTCACTGTGAAGTTCAAGGTCGAGGAGGTTCCGATCGTGTCCCTTTTCACCAGAGACAGTTCGAGAAGCGCTTCTGGTAACAAGGCACAGAAAGAGGACAACGTAGAAGAGTCCTCTCCTGATGAGAAGCGCTTCTCAAAAGAGGTAATGCAAAAGTACCTGAAGAAGGTTAAGCCTCTGTACGTTCGGGTTTCCAGAAGGTACGGCGAGAAGCTGAGGTTTTCGGGGCAGTTAAGCCAAGCCGCCGGAACGAAGGCTGCTCCGCAGACTTCCACGGCGGCCCAGAAACCAACACCTGTAAAATCGGCAACTGACAAGAGCCAAGCGGAGCCGGAGGCTTCTGAACCGGCTCCGGTTAACAATGTGAAGGTTAGTCAAAAGCTGGGCAACCTTCCGACAGGGCTGAGAGTGGTGTGCAAGCATCTGGGGAAGAGCCGGTCAGCTTCTTCGGCAGCGGTGGCGGCTGCGCCGACGGGACCTGTTTCGTCGAGACGGAGAGATGATTCGCTGTTGCAGCAACAGGATGGGATTCAGGGCGCCATTCTGCATTGCAAGAAGTCCTTCAATGCATCGAGAGGTAGTCGCATCTTTTTTTTTTTTTATTTAATTTTCCTTTTCCGTGCGTTCGCTAAAATTCAAAAAAACTCATCAAATTTTAAATATTTGTCTTAATTTATTTCTGATTTTGTCTTATTTGTGTCGGTCTCTTCAGATTCGGAGTCTTCTCTACTCTCACGGTCTGTAAGCGATCCCTCTCACGAGAAGTCCTCGGAATTGCCGAGGAAGTCATCTGACGAAGGAAGAGATGGACGTCTTTGAAGCCATGATCGGTCTTCATCCTGGGACTGACGAAAACTACGTAGAAGTTGGTCTAAAAGTGTTGGAGCTAATCCGGTCGCAATCAGTCTGATCCTTTTTTTTATGTCCAGAGAAGGGTTAGGAAATAGAGTTTTATATAACCTAGCAGTGATGGTCGTCTTTGTTCTTTGTACATGTTTTCTAAACCAAAGAGAAAAAATGAAAAACATTAGGGCGTGGAAAAGAGTCGTCTCATGTCCAGTGAATGATGACCGCTGAGCACAGAGAGGTGTAAAGCTCATCTTTCCTTGAAAGTGAAAGTAGAATCAAATCTTTGTATCTATCACCTTGTAATCAGTAGGGGGACACTCGACCCAGTAATCCCTTTATTAGTTCTGTAATGGGTTTATTTAGTACTTGTTCTTATTACTGTAAATATAAGTAATTTGGGTTAATCCATTGATTAGAATACCGGGGGAGTGGATACTAGATAGTTTGTGGATGGTTCTGCGGGTCACGGAGTCTGATGGGTAAAATGGGTTGTCTTTAGTGGTCAGAGAAGTGGGGGAAGGCTGCGGACCGAAACAGTAAAAAAGATTTTCTTTTTGGTTAAAGGAGGAGAGAGAGAGGGAAGATGGTAGAGTAAAGAGGGGTCAGATCAGAATTCAGAGTGGAGGGGAATCTCTCTCTCTCCCTCGTTCTCTTTCTCTGACTGCAAAATAAATAAGACTTTCCTTCGCTTTTTCTGTCTACTTCGACACGCAGTCACTCTCTCTCTCTCTCTCTTTCTCTCCTTGGAAATCACGAAGTATTGATGGTGATGAACCTAATTTCCGTGAAGTGAAATAAGGTGGGAGATTCAATTTGTCTCCTTGTGGGATTTCTTTGACCCACAAAAGCGCTTCTTGCTTTTCTAATTTTTTAATACCATTTTCTTCATCTTTCTAGGCTGTTGATTTATCATTTATAGTATCATTTATAGCATTACTTTATGCCCTGCAGGCTGCAATCTCTGCTACTGTTTTGTCGTTTCGGCTAATCATCTGTTCCCTACTCGTTTATAATTGGTTAGGTGGCCATTGTGTTCCAGCAGTCCAGTACTCAAAAGCCCAACCCATTTTCCTCGATCTTAAGCTGCAGATTGCAGATTTGCAGAGCGCCAATTTACCTCCACTCGTACTCGAAAAAGTGGATAAAATTTCACCTATTGGGTCTGATTCTGTCTCCTTTTTAGGTTTTTCTTCACCTTAAAAAAAGGAACAGAGAAAGGTTCTCTCTCTTCTTTTCCTAGATACATTTTGTGATCGAACCATCTATGTGTTTGTTGCTGTGTCTCCTCCAATTGGGAGAGAGAAAAAAAAAAGTAACTATAACTGGTGGTTTCTAGGAAGGCCACTGGAAAGGTTTTCGGAACGACATCCCACGTTGCCAAAGCATCTTTTGAGATCAAAGATACTCCATGGTCAGACTGCCATACCGGGATTCTCTCTACTTAGGTCGTGATCAGAAATGTAACCAAAGTAGATAGTCTCCAACATCAGGAGTTCGAGTTCGAGTTAAGATATATGTTGAAATCACTTGTATCTTATCTTGAGTCTAGTTATCTTGAGTCTAGTGAATGAGATTGAGATTGGCCGGTAGTCTTATTGATGTTGTAGTGACAGACTCACTTAGTGAACGATAGCTGTGGCTCAAACCACGTTATGTAGGGGTGTTCCTATAATCACATTAGTTGCCTCTTCACCCTCGTCTCTCTTCAAAAAAGAAAAAGAAAAAGAAAAAAAATGTTGTTGGGTAGAAATCACAACCAAAAGTCTAAAAATCTGGTATATTCCAAGTACTACTTCCTTGATGCCTGCTATGTGTTGGGTGCGTACAGGTAACATGGGGGAGAAACCACAAGCAAAAAAGTCCATAAAAATCTGGTATAATCCCAACTACGACTGCCTTGATGTCTGCTATATATGCTGGGTATAAAGATGAAACTAAAAGGGAGAGCAGAAGTTTATAAGTCTGGTAAGAAGAAAAAGAAAGAAAGAAAATCATCGCTGCATCAGCATCCCTTGTATTAATGAAGAGCATTAGAAAACTAACAACCCCACGTGAGTAGGCTTGTATTCATTTCTTTGACGATTAAGAAGATAACGCAAAATAATTCCACTTCGCTTTTTTATTTTGTTATGGGATCACCACGCGTCTTTGCGTCACTGTTGGATTCAACGGACACCGATCAAAGAAATGTTCTGCATCTTCTCCAGCGTATACAACTCTACCCATGTGCAGCATCTAAACTATCTAATTCACGGACGAAGGCTATCTTTGCTCTTTTTAAAAGTTTCAAGGAATATTATTTGGATTACCAATGGAAAGAAAAGAGATGTTGTTGGGGAGCATGTTTGAGCCAATCACGGCAATTGTAACTGCATCGAGGGACAAACACTTCCATTGAAAGCCTGCATGCATGCTGGTAAGAGGAAACCGGCATAATTCATGTACCAAAGGATAAGATAGTCACTATTCATGTACCGGGACAAGGAATTGTCTGATTGTCTCTGTTCCCGGGCCGGATATACCTCTCACTCCGACGAGGACGACGCAAAACTCTACCATGAGCCATGAGGTCACCGGTGACTCCTACTACTTTTTCTTTTAGCTGGTTTATGAAGGAGTTTGGGTCTTTATTTCTAGGACTGCCTCGAGAATCAGTGCACATTGAGAAAAGGTTGAAACGAAGTCAACTCTTTCTTCATTCACCTTATTTCTCACCTCCATGTTCGGTCCAGTTACAATCCCTGTGCAGAATTCATTGAGGGTAAAAGGATTGGCAGATGAATGGGTCACCTACCTATCCAAATGGGTATGGGCTTTCTAGAGCTTAGGGTCAGCCCAAGATGGCAGGCCTGTGACCGGTCTTCCCCCTGCTTTATCGATCATGATGCCAGCAATGGTATTCAATCTAATCCTTTTTAACTCCTTTAGACCAGAATTTTCAACAAAAATTGATTCCTATTAGTTCATGGCCACCATGAATTCAAATTTGGTACAAGCTTTCGGCATCAGCCAGACAGCTACTTGTCAAATTATGTTACTTTTTAATGTGTTGGGTATTGTTTAATTGCCTTTGATTGAACAAGTTGCTTGAGCATCTTAATTAATTGGAATGTCTCCATCTTCACCAACCTGGAATTGAAAATTTGTGACCCACCAATCATTCTATAAATTCTTCATTCTTAATTAATTGGAATGTCTCCATCTTCACCAACCTGGAATTGAAAATTTGTGACCCACCAATCATTCTATAAATTCTTCATTGAAGAAACGTTAAATAAAATCAAAATGACCTTGGCTTTGCCAGTACAAATGTCCACAATACATATATGCCTAGCTAGAAAAATATTGCACTTTTTTTTTTTCTTCTGATAGGAAAATACATTTATTGGTTGCTGAGTTAATGCCTTATTAAACCATGCACAATATTTTTTTTTTCCAATATAAATTAGAGATTCCTTGCTTTTCTGCCAATCAAATTGGTATTTTTCGTTCACGAATTATTAAAATTCTAACGCTTGCATCTGAATTATCAATTTCGTTATAATTTATCCTTAAATTATAAATTTTGTATAGCATGCACCTTCCTTCTTAATTTGTGGGGGTAAAGTCATCATTTCGTTATTGATAAATTAAAATTGAGCATGCGGTTTAATCATTTTGTTATGAGAAGCTGTCAATTGTTGTTTAACAAGCTGTTATATTCTTCCTTTTTTTTTTAATGTTTTTTTCCTAAAGAAAATATGTGGCATTCTGGAAGCATGATCTTTGATAGGTTGTGTATAGAAAATGCATACAATTCAACTAATCAATAATTATACGGTCGTCCTCATTTAACAATAGAGATAGGCACTAGAACTTAGCAAATGTGCTTATCGGACCCATGCCGTAAATTGAACGTTAGGCAACAAGAAAATTTTGAGTGAAATGGATCGTCAAGGACGCGTACGGTACCACCAGGAAATTTCTTCAGCGTTTAAATCCACGAAGCTTCCCCAAATTAAGGACTTGTCTTGCGTCTCTTTCAGGGCTGTTGAAATTCGAGGATCCTGGAAAATTCTTCCACTAATTTGCTAGCTAGTCGACGAAATTTTCAAAAGGAACCAAAGAAGTAAACAAAGTTTACAAAGTGGGGTTGATTTATGCATGTCTTCTTCAAATATCATCAGTTTTCAAAAGCTGGTGCTGTGTCCCAATTGGTTAACATTATTGCTCAACTTTGTAGATATTTGAAATGAGGTTCTGTAATTTGAATAAAGTAATGTTTGCGACTTCAACGGAAGAGATAAGAAGCAAAGATGCAGATCTGCTAAGTGTCTTTCTATATGAACAAAAAATAAAAATTCTTACCCAAAAATAAAAATTCTTACCCACAAGATCACCAGAAAATTTCTGAAAATAATTAGAGCAAACTAGGCAGATTAATGCTGAACTTTTTTGCATATTATACTGGAAGATTAATACTCATATATATATATATATTACACATATACTATCTGTGTCACTGTTTAAATCTGGAATCTGCTCTTTAGCAAACTGTCTGTAAGGCTGTATACTCTTCTCGGGGGATCACCAACAAGAAGAAAGAATATAAACAGCATTAAACTCGACCAAATTTCAATCACAAAAAAGAAAAGAAAAGAAAAGAAAAAAAAAAAAGGAGAAAGAAAAAATGACTCCTATCTAGACACTAACTCGTGGGTTGCATTCATCCTGAATCGCTCCGCTTTTAACATTGTAGTGAATGGTGCAATTCGTTTCCACCACAACATTTCTCTTTATAATGTTCAGAATCTTCACCCGGCCGCTGAGTTTTGTGTAGCTGTTCAAAGTCAAAGCTCCCGAATTCCAGTCGCTGCTGAGGCCCGGAACAGCCAAAACCTTATCGGCAACGATGTGTATCGTCAGATTCATTCTTAGAGTATGTTTTGCCTTGGCCTTGCCGGATGGAATCTTCGTCTCGCCCACCACTGTCCCACGATAAGAAATGGTGCTCGTGCTATTGTCATACGTGAACGAGACAGCGTTGGGGTTTTTGACCGAAACATCGGCTATGACCGTGATATTCGCGTCTTCAGGTAGAGCTCCATTGACGAGGACTACTTTCTGGAGTGCCAACGAGTTCATCTTGATCATCGGGTCTCTTATGTGGAAGACGGTGAAGGCGAGGATTAAAATGATAACTGAAAGGATTAGGAGGATGGCAGTGACGCATCCGCAGCAACTGATGTATCTTCCTTGGCGGAATTTGGGCTCCCTGGAGAGGGCTTCCAGATCTTCGTCGCTGCGGGGTCGGGAGGCTGCCGGCGCTAAGGGCTTGTCCTGCTCTTTTTCAGACATGGCTGGCAGCTATACGTTCTCAAGCAAAGAGGCGAATCGGGGTTCGGTACTATAATAATAAAGTGAAAATTGGCAACATTTCTACATACTGCCTGCAAGTCTCGTTGATCATCGAGTCAGTCCACTATTATGTTTTGGCCTGGACGCGTTTGCACGGCTGCTGAGTCGCTGACTGTTGACTTGGGACTTTAATCAAGGAATTCCCACCTCCGATTCTTACCACTCATCTGGTTTTAAACCGGTCAGGGAAGCTTCTAATGAAAGTGTGACAAGTGAGGTTTCCGTTTTTCTTTTTGCTTATTTACTTTAGTGGTCCCGTGGTATTTCAAAATTCTAAATTGGCCCTTTGTTATTTTTTTTGTCCTATGTTATTTTTTTTTAATGTGTCAATACAACTTTTACGGACGTAGACTGACATCTACATTTGGACAGTAAACTCTTACGTGACTAGTAGAGACACGTTTCAAAAATTATCAGACCTTTGCATATCTATTCCTGGTGGTTAGAAATTAATTGATATCGCTATGTGACATATTTGATTTAGATGGTATCTCTGGTTTGACGTGGCGGTATATATCGGATGACACTCATGAATTTCACCATTGAAAATAGACAAGTGGAGGTCTGGTATTGTTTCGTACATGTCTCTATTAGCCACATAGGAGTTTATTGTTTAAACGCATGTGTTAAATGACGGGAATGGTTATATTGACATATTAATATATATCAGAAGGACTACTTTAGAATGAAAAATACCATAGGGACTAGTTTAGGATTTCAAAATATCATGGCCACCAATATAGTAATTAAGCTTCTGTTTTTTTTTTTGTGGGTAAGTGAGGTGGGGTTTACATTGAAGAAAATAGCAAGTTTTTGCAATGACAATAGTATTGGACGCGTAATTGGTGGCCATAATCAAAGGACTTTCTTCTCTTTCCCTCCTGTCTTTATAATGGCCGGAGGATGGAACAAGTAAAGGGGATGTGAAAGGAGGAAGAATCCCATCTTATACCCCCTAAGTTTACCCGAAAAGAGAGGATATAGGAATTGCAGTATGCGGGGTAAAAAATCTCAAGGTAGTAAATTCTCAGGATTGCAGGATGAAGTGTATGCAGGGGTTGACCTGCGAAGACTTCCCTCAATAGGTTAAAAATTAGAAAGGAAGTACGTCTACCTTAATGACTATTATAAAGGTTTGACAAATTCCACCTTGAAATTTGAGTTCTACTAAGAATTTTTGCTTTCTCAAATTCATCGTTACCAAGTATTAATGAACAAGTTCTGGTGAAAAAAAGGGATTCACATAGAAACGTTGATACAGATCGTTAATGGATGTGTTTAATGAACTGCAGACGATTCATAAACTTGGCATCATGCTTGTGTTTATATCATAAACTCGAAATTAATCAGTAAATTTGTAAAATTCAGAAAAGGAGTTTGAATCTTTTGATATTTCTTTTCTACTTTTGACTTTGGGGTGGGGGGGAGGAGGGAGAGGTGTTTAAGTCGTGCTGCTTTTGTAACTTTTCCGTAATAATATGTAAATAATATAGGACGTGATTGCAAATGTGTGGATCACCGGAGGACTTTTTTTGTTTTGTTTTGTTTTGTTTTTGTAAGCAGTTGACCGTAGGACTAAATACGATTTTTCCTTATTGCTGAAATGGAATCTTCTTTTGGGCCGGTACTTGTTTAGAAATTAGAGTAGCTTGCCGAAGACGTGGTTCTTTGTCTTTGCCTACGCGTGGGACACCTTTTTCTTTTAGGGGAAAATATACTTTTCACCCACGAACTATCATATATTTTACATTTTACATCCTAAATTACTAATTTTGACACATTACATCTTTTAATTACCAATTTTTAACACTTTACATCCTTTATCAAATTTTCAAACTAAAATGACGATAATGCCCTTAGATATTGTTATCAATTTATTAATTTCTCAAGGGTATTATTGTCAAATGGAGGTGCAAAGTGTTTAATATTAGTAGTTGGAGGTGTAATGTGTCAAGTGGGTAAGGTGTGGTAGTGGGTAGCACTATAACATTGGTAGTTTGAGAGTACAATATCTTAAAGATAGTAATTTAGGGTGCACTATATCACTACTCTGGTAGTTTGTGGGTGAAAAATGTATTTTTCCCTTTCTTTTAATATTCGTGAAACGTGTGTTTCCGGTTGATTACTGGTAAAGAAAGATAAATCGGGTTTCAATCTTTCTGGGTCTCTTGTCTGGGTTTCAATAAAGACCCAGCCAGGATCTGGGCTACCTTTGAAATTGCTAATTGGGTTGGGCCAGCAGCGGCCTTCCTAAAGACGAATACGCAGCATTTTCTTCATTTTTTTTTCCTAAGCCTTTCTTCATTTCTTTTTAATTCTGTTTCAGAGTGCATATTTTAAGTGGTGGCTTAATTGGTCTCGGGATCGAAATCCCTAACAAAATTGACTGCATCGTTTTCAATTAACCTAGGCTCTGTGTACATTTTAACAATATCATGATACATATTGAAAAATTCGAAGATGTAGTCGGTATTTATGTTTTATAGTTTCATTTGAACCTCGTGTACTGCATTAATATTATTGCATCTTGATTTTAAAAATTCTTAAAAATGTTTGGATTTTTCGTTTGTACAAAGATACATGTACTAAATATTAATCTTTTCCCAAAAAGAAAAAATATACATAATCGAACTAAATGTGAGTTAGACAGTTAATTAACTACAATATAACCCTTGTTCAAATTTCTCCACGTGTACGTTACCAACAAGTGGAATACAAATTCGGGGTTCTATCTGGGTTTTCTCCCCCAAAGTGATGAATGAGTACAGAAGAGTTTTTCTATTATTACCACTGCTTATATGTACTCTGAAATAATTAATAATAGTTCTTCAGATCAGGTAATCCTCAACACTAAGCAATTTATTATATTTTATTGGGGTAATTAGAAGTTAAAAGTAAATTCAATCTTAACTTTAGCTGCGACATTGTCGGTTGACTTAACTGTTAAGTCTTTACAGCTAGTTTCTTCGAACGGATTTGATCCAATCCTGTTCACACCCTGATACTAGAATTAATTAAAGGAGGAGAACATTAGAAAAACTTGAATTCTAACCTTTTTTTTTTTTTCAGTGCGCAGTGCCTATATGTTCGATAGAACTCTGATGAATTAAAAGACAATATGCTTTCAATTTCTTCTAAACATGTCAATAAACGAAAGAAGATATATTTCTCTACGTACGCAAGAAAAGCTCATTCCCTGAGCACTCAATTTAATTGGCCGAGGTTAAAGGGATTAACCATAAATTTCTCAACCTTGTCACCTGGATCAGGTCAATGAGTTTCAACGACCGTGAATCTTAATAAAGTCTCTCTAGCTAGTGCAGCAATAGAAGTTTGAAGGGCCCTTGAATCATCACCAAGGAGCCATGTCGTCGTGCACTTTGGCCAGAAAAAGAAGCCTTTTTTATTTTAATCATAAGAAGAAACAAAAGAAAAGAAGCCTTTGATTACATTTATAGCAATGCCAATTTCTCTTTAGAAAGCAGTACAAGAGAAAAAGCTTGGGATTGGCTACGGGTGGCAGAGTTATTCTCTCAAATAATTATGCATGGAACGATAGTAACCTATAACAAATTTTCCAAGGAATTCAATTGCAGAAAAGAAAACAACTCCATCGAAATTAATCAATATCAATAGAAACATCTTACAGTATAGAAAAAAAAATTCAGAAATCCATCCGAGTGTTAGCATTGAAGATCCTGGAATGCACCGCTTGTCAAATTAAGAGTCATGGCGCAGTTCATGTCTGCGGTCTTCCTCTTCTTGATAATGTGTAGGAGTCTCACTCGACCACTCAACTCGGCATAGCAGTTCAGTTTCAGCATCCCTGCTTCAATATCCGATACTCTATCAGACCTCACTTCCACCGTAACATTCATCCTCTGGCTCTCTCTGGCTCTGACACTCCCCGGGCCTATTTTGCCGTCACCGACATCCAAACTTCCGTAGAGCACACTCATGGTGCTATTTTCAAACTCAAACCGACCAAAGTTTATGTTATGAACAGTCATCTCGGCAACCAAAGTGGAATTCAACGAGGGTGATGATGCAGCGCCATTGTACCTGAGATTCTTCGCCGTGACCGACATCAAGTTAACATGGGGAGTTCTAGGACGCAACACGATTAACGCAAAGACCAGTGCGACGATGCTCATGATGACGATACCAGCAAAGACGTAAACGAAACATTTATTGCTTCGTTCTTTTTTTATTTGTCTGAACATGGCAATCTCTTCGTTGCTTCTCTGATATATTCTGCTACGTGCGAATGGAAGTTCATCTGCCATTTCAAGAAAGGGTGGCAAGGATTTCTTCCGAGTTTATGGTTTGAAGGAGTCGGAAGGGCTGAACCGCTGAAGAAGTGTTGTAGGCTCGTGAAGTCTCTGTTTTGAGTTGCTGCTGTATATATAGAGCACATGACATCCAACAGCCGCGTTGAATCATAGAACTTTAGTGGGAACTGGGATCGTATATATGCGGCCTTCTTAGGTACCTTGATGAATCATGAGTGTGGAGTGTTTTTTTTTTTGGTTCTAAAATATAATGGAAAGACATTGAATTTTCATGTGACCTCTCCTCTCTTTTTCGAAAAAGAGAAAGTCATCCTCTCTAAATTATTCAGAAAGATGCCGGCCGGAAGGGTTTTTCCTTTTTAATTTGCTATAAAGGTGGAGAAAACTTGCCATACAAGTAACCAATTCCTTTAACGAAAGTAATTCTAATAGTTGAAAAAGTGCCTTTCTCTCTCCATCTTTTTTTTTTCGAGAAAATATCAAAATCCGTGTGGCCAAATGTGACGTCTCTGTCCTTTTCCCTTTTGGGAAGTAAGTTAAATGATTTTCTATAATTGTTGCCATATTATTGCCTGAAAGAAAGGCTAATACCTTATATATTAACACTTTGAAGCTTCTAATGAAGGCAGAACCCACAATGCGACATTACAGCATGGTTCAGCTTCTTACTGATGAACAATTCTAATGTGGGAAGTGGTCACGTACGGTTTAGAAATCGGTGTTTTTTTTTTTTTTTTAAGTTCATTTATCCACCATTGTGATTCAAGCCTTTCTCTAATCAGCGCAATATTTCATTCAATCTATTAATGAGGAAAGTCGAATTATTAAATCAGTGTGACAGATGAACTGTAATATTGCAGAAAACCACGTAAAGATTAAACCGCCCGTTTGGTGCAAAATCATATCCGAATTAATCAGAGCACGAGGCGTGTTAACAACACGACACAAATAAAACACGGCATCTGGAGACTTAACCGTGTCATCTCAATTAAGACGCTAGCTGTACAGAGTACTCGTGGGATTTCTAGCAATTAGCATTAATTAGTTGCTGTATGTCCATAGCTATATAGGACTTATTTGTAATTAGGCTAAAGAGCCCTCGATGCGTACGTGTGTACGTAGACCAAAATCAGGAAGCGATTCCAACTTGCAGAGAGGAGAGTACTAGCCAAAATATCTTCTCGAATCATTGCTCTGATTGCCCGCGGTGCTCTAGATAGAATATCCCAGACCTCTCTAATTTACGTTTTGGCTTAGTGAACTTCATAATTAATTCTGAACGAACTAATCCGTCCACGTCTGCTAAAGTCGTGAAAATGGCGATCGACATTTGAAGGGAAGCGTACAGTACCCGTAAAAATATAGCTTATATATATATATATATATATATATATATATATATATAGTTGACAAACAGGCCGTGTTATTAGTGGCGGCGCAGGGGTAGCAAGCCGGGGCGGCTACCCCTCAGTTCTGTCAATTAACATTATACATGTGTTAGCCCCAGGCCTGCCCATTTGCCTCGGCCCGCTCCATTCGCTCACTTTCCCTACTCGATATGCTTTTAGGATTTACTTAAATTTTCTCTGCTCACGGACTCTTCTTTTCTGGTTGGTTTCCTGGGGTTCCTGTGGTGTCAGAGCCTGATTTTCAGGTTCCTTGAGAGTGTAAGTCGTAGAATATCTTGCATTTTGCTTGATTTTGTCTTTTGACTTACTTCGATTTGGCTTTTTTTCCTTTACGGGTAGTTCAGGTGTTTTGCTGATTTGGGCTATCTTTATTTTGATTGAAATTGGTACAGAAAATCCCTAAGAATTTGGTCTAGTGGTAAGGCAATGGCTTGAGTTGTAACATGTCTCAAGTTCGAGCCTCAATACCGTCTTTATTGCCCATGACTTAATTGGGGTGTGTTGGATGAGGTCCTGACATATGTCTCTAAATTAGCTTGTAGGGCCGGGTACATAAAGTGATCTGACTTTAGGAGTTCTTGGGCTATCAAAAAAAAAAAAAAAAGGTACAAAAAGCTCGCATTCAGATATGGCTTTTTGAGCAGCTAGACCTGAGGATTGAGGGCCGCATTATTGTAAGTGTTATGGTTTAGCATTTGTTTTTCATTAATGCTAAATGTTTGCTATTACCTTAGCTTTGTTTTGTTCACTTGTTTGTAATGGGGATAAGGTCTATATGGGGTACTTTAGACTACGGATTCCATTTTGTATTGTGACAGTTGAGATATAGGACACTTTTGGCATTAGAAGGATTCAAGAATCCAGAATAATGAGCATGTTAAGTTGTATTGAAAAACAAGTACTTTCCTTTTCTCCTTTTGGTGGAAAAATGCGGTGTTGGAGTTTAGAATAGTTTAAATTGGAAAACATCCAGAATGGTTTTGTGAAGGGAAATTAACATTTTAATCTCTGGGTTTATACCCTTTAACAAAATAGTCCCTCAGAATCAAAATTCAAATCTAAGGCTCTCATACTTAATACCTTTGACGTATAAGCCCTTCCGTTAGGCTTCTGTCCATCAGCTTAACGGAAGGGCAATCTACGTCAGCAATGACTCTACATGGCAACCCCTTACGCCAGCTCAGCTCATTCTTTAAATTCCTACGTGGCACATAAGGCAAAACGGCATCGCCCAGTTGAAAAATTTGTTTTCCTTTCACTTCTCTCAACTGAACGGCATCGTGCAGGTTTAATAAATTATACAGTCTTTTCTTCAGCCGATGCCTAATCCTTCGAACCTCACAGGCCACAGCGCACAAAATTTCCCCCAAATCATCTCTACCAATTTTTCGTGAACCCTAAACTATCTCTGTTTGCAGCGGTGGTGGAGCGAAGTGGCAGCGGTGGTGGAGCTAAGTGGTTGCAACGGTGGTTTATCATCGAAATGTCAGAGAAAAGGTAACCTTTTCCTCCTAGATTGCTATCGCATTTCAGTTCTGCAATTATTTGCCCTCTCGCAACGATTGTCTGCCACATTTACTTTCTTTTTGACAATGTGTTGTTTTGTGAATATTTATGAAATGCGACCAGCAAGATTTGTACGTGTCATTTTTTTTAGAGTTCGGAGATTACATCAACATGAGCTGGGACTAAAAGTTGGTAAGTAAATATGGTAGACAATATGTTCAATGGCAGCACATTTTTCATTCTCACTGAAGTCTGTTTCCTCTCATGTTCTACCCTCTGGAAGTGAAATTTTAAAAGAAATGGGAAGGGTAACTTTGATGGCCCCGTAAAATAGTTTCTATTTTTGTTGTCCTATTTGAATTACACAGCTAGCGTGGTTTCCCCCTTGTCTCTGCTTTTTGATGGTTTTCGAATTATCTTAAGACTTCACTTGCTTTCCTGTTTTGCTTCCTAACCTTGTGCTTTTCTGATCAAGTGGCCAAATGATCATGCATATGAATATTCTAAGGACTTTTGATTTAGTGAACCCTACCAGCGAAATGAAAAAATGAACCATCGAGTGAATAATTTGATGCATATGAATATTCTATAATAGACTGAGTTTTTGCAAAAAAAATTTGAACCATCATACGTTTCATCAGAAATGATATTCTTAATGACAATTTCGTGATGTTATATACTATCTGTTCTGGCATTTTGATTTTGGAAAGCAGATTTATGTAAACTGATAAGCATATTTTGGTAAGGCTGTTTTTGTTAAGGTGGATATAATCTTCAGTTTCCATTATCAATACTTATTAGTCTCGGTTTAATATTTTTTAATGATTCCTGTTGTGTGAAAGATGCTGCTTAGTGCTTAAAATAAACAAGTAATAGATATAAAAGGTCAAGGGCTCTGTTGATATCAATCATGGAAGGTAGGAAGTTTGTTACTTTGCCATCCTGAATTGACTGGAGTAAGTGGAGTAAGTGCATGTTGGTATCACTGCAGTACTGTATTGTGGTTTGCCGACATGACTGCCAATATATGTTGTAGTTCGAAGAATGACCAATTTTATTCAATGTTTGCTTGACATTAATTCATATGAACTTGTTTGTAATTCTTTCTTTTTAGGCAGAACTTATTGAACCAGCTGTGAAGGGAACAATAAAAAATCTGAGCTCATGCTGTAAAGCTTCCTCTGTTAAAAGAGTGGTTATAACGTCCTCAATGGTAGCTGTTGCATTAAGTGGAAAACCTCTTACTCCCGACGTACAACTTGATGAGAATTCCTTTTCCGATCCTACTTTTTGTGAGAAATCAAAGGTACTGCACATATACCTTAATTTCTTATTACGTATATAACAATTTCTAATTGTTATGGGTTCTTTAAATATGATGGTTATAATTTCTTTATGAGCCTTGGTAAGCTTGAGGCCAGACTTTTCTTGTTCAGTCAATATGCTACTCAGTTCATTTTTCCCCTTCTTTCTTTCATTTCCTCTTTCTCCTAATTCTGTCTCCTGGGGTAAATATATACTAAAATAGTCTCATTGACCACAAAAAAAAAAAAAAAGACCACAGGCCAAGAGGTGAGGTTATGTCATGAGAAGTATGTCCCATATCTACATCCAAATATATACGATGTTCAATCTTTTGTATTGGGTTAATTAGTTGCGTGACATATTCTGTATCAACTTTGAGATAGTGTGTGAATTAGCTTAATAAGTCCACTTCTTTAATCCTCTAAGGTGTGTAGATCTCTTTTCAGTTTCCAACCTAACTAAGAAACAAAAAAATCTTAGAGCATTTAGTAAAAATAAAAAATAAATAAGAGTATGTAGAGTTGAACATATGGTACTTTTTTTTTTGTTTAGTTTCGTGACTCATATTCTATATTAACAGCACACATAGACTGATTTAATTATTAATATTATCTTATTTTGTCATCAGCTTTGGTATATGCTTTCAAAGACCTTGCCAGAGGCAGCTGCTTGGAAATTTGTGAAGGAAAATGGAATTGACATGCTAACAATAAACCCGGGTTGGGTGATTGGTCCTATAGCCAACAGTAAATGCAACTGTGGAGCCAATTCTCAAGCTCATAAACGGTACTCAATGCTAGCTAGTGAGGATGTTTGTTTACCTTTCTATCTCAATGTTAACAAATACTTATGTTTCTTTGAGACTAATGATCTCATGATATTCATTCATAATCTTTGAACATGTTATAATTATTTGTCCCAGCAAGTGGATCTGTCCAGTTCCCTCTTCTACAACTCGCAGCCTTTCGTGTTGCAACTGGCTGACAGTTTGTCTTTATGCAGGGGCTCAAAAAACGCTAGATCCAGCACCCCCCAATTGGGTTGATGTTAGAGATACTGCGACTTCACATATACTTGCATATGAGAATCCATCAGCTAACGGAAGATATTGTGTAGTTGCAAAAACTATCTCCTATTCTGAGGTTGTCCAGATTTTGCGGGAACTCTTCCTTACTTTTAACCTTCATACTTTTAACTTTCCTGCTTCTCCATCTTCGTTGCTAGAACCTAACTAGGTGTCAGAAGTTTTCAATATGGCATGTAAAACCAAATTGATAATAATGATTTCTGTGATGTACAGAGATTCACCTAATGAGGAGTCCTCTCTGAACCAAAGACTTCCATTCTGGATCTACCGTTTCTAATTTTTTGTTTGAATTGAATTGCACCAATAAGGTATTTTCATTCTCTATTCTGTGATTACAACTTCTATTGATTGTTATTTATAATTGTCTCAAAAAAAAATTTGTTGCAGAAACAATGTGGCTCCTTTTGCTGGATTGTTAGCAGCCATTGCAATTATGGGAGCAATATTGTTGCAGTCATGGAAGTGATTTGTCCCAGGATCCGAAGAACCATTTTGTTGTGTAATTGTAAGGTGTATGAAGAAATGTAGTTTGTAGTGCCACTTTTGTGCATGTAACTGTTAATGGCAGGATTGTTGTAAGTGGAAGTGGAAGTGGAAGCCCTTTGTTGTAATGAAATGGAACTGGAATGTTGTTTGTACTTATGATTTCTGTAATGAAATTGCACTGATTCCTCCTAATGTCATTCTAAATCAAAGTTACAGTTTCTGTCAATATCATTGTGAACCAAACCTATAACTCTAAATATTTTTAAGACACTTTATGCATTACTTAGGAGATTTTTTTTCTTTTGTCATTTTGCCTTAAGAGTTTGCCCCCTTCAACTTGAGTCCTGATTCTGCCACTGCACGTTATGATAGAAGCATTTTACAGCTTTTCCTTATTATTTTGAGATTTGTTCAAAATATAATATCAGCACACAGATCATGTTAAATGTTCAGACCAAATGAGAAAAAGGACGTCGAAATTTCTTTCCTATTGTTAGTCTCTTGTAAAAGGGTAATTTGATTTGTAATTAACAAGGATCAAATAAAGGTTGGACAATTTAGATGACGGCATCATGCGTGCGTGGTACTCTATGCATGTTCCAAAACATATATAGAAATGCCAGCAAAAGAGAAATAAAAAAAAAAGAAGTAAAAATGTCAAACAGTGATCTACTCAATATTCTATTCGGTTGGATAGAGTCCGGAATGAGCATTACAATATTCTATTCGATTGGAAGAAAAAGGACTGATTCAATCAACATTACGTGTTATATTTCTGATTTCGACAAAAGGGATTAAATTATTCTCTAATTTTTTTTCTAAGCAAATTATTTTCTAATTAATTTGCTATAACTAATTGAGAGAAAAGAAAGATTAATTTTAATCTCATTCTGATTAATTGAGCTTATTGGCAAATGTCTTGTCAAATAGAAGAGGAAAAGAGTAAAAGAAAGAGAGAGAGAGTACACAAGGAGAGAGGAAAAACTAGTTTTAATTCGTAAAAGCATATGATAAATTAAAGTTTTACGTAACGTTTAGGAACAAAATTTTAAGATAGAATTTTAGAAATTAGAAAAAAAAAGGTGAAGATAAAGAATAAAAAGACTGATAAAAAAGTGAACGAAAAAATGAAAAAAAATTTATGTAAAAATTAAGAGAGAAAAATAATTATAATAATAATAAAATTTTGATTAGTCTAAAGTCATGTTAGAGATAAAAAGAAAAGTAGATAAGAATATAAATTTTGAGAGATCAGCATGCTATCAATATCACCATCACGTCATGAGATGTCATTATGCACAAGTCATTAAATGCATAGCTCTATGGAAGAAGACACTCCAATATCTAATTAATATCTAATTACGAAGGGTCGTTGGCATGGGCCACCCGTGTTTAAAAGCGATTGCATCCCCAGATCCAGATGACAGATATTTCTAAAGAATACATGTCGCTTGATCATGGCAAGGAGATTTTATTTCAGTTCAGTTGATCAGGTAATTCAAACTTCAAATTAGGCTGCGTTTGTTTTGGCTTAAAATGAGAAAGATAGTAGTTTACAAAGTTCCATATCGATAACTTTTTCTTCTCCCACTCCCCAAAAAAAAATTGTTAGCCTTTCGTTCAAGGTTAGTGGGTAAATGCTAATCAAAGAAGAATATTCATACAGTACACTCCAGTGAAAAACTCACTTGATCAGCGAACACCCCAAGAAAAACGGACATCATGGTGAAAACACGAGCTTGCATTACTACGTATATGTCGGTTACTCTTTAGATAAGCACGACACGAAAAGTTTGGGATGTGAAAGTAGCGAAATTGGTAAGCGCTTCAACTGTATTTCTCAGTGGCTGAAGCGCTTTGAATGATAACGTAAACTGGATTCATCGCTGAAGAAGAAAAATACAAAACCAGAAATCTAACATACTCATTTTGAAAAATAACGAATAACCTGTTTAGCACTGAATGCCCTTGTCAAATTAAGAGTCACGGCGCAGTTCATTTCTGGTCTTCTTGCCAAATATCCATCTCTCAACCTGGCAAAGCTGCTCAGTTTCAACAACCCTGCTTGGATATATCACTGCTTTCTTAAACAGTCTAATTGATTCTCACTTCACCGCTACAGTTTTTTGCGTCCCATGCCTTTTTTCCATCCCAGTATTTGCCTTCATAGATGCCTTGATGCACTCAAATCTCAAATTGGTGTTCTTAATTGTCATCTCGGCCACGAAAGTGGCATTAAAGGAAGCTGCTGATGAGGAGGTTGCTTGCTTGTAGCGGAGATTCTTCACCCTGAGCGAACTCAAGTTCACATCGGGAATATTGACGCGCAACACGATCAAGGCGAAGATCATAAAGCAGATGCTCAGTAAGACAAGAGCAGCAAAAACATAAACGAAGCATTTACCGCTTCGTTCTCTTTTTAGTTCTCTGAACGTGGCAACCTCTTCGTCGCTTTTCGGATATATCTTGCTGTGCGCAAAAGGAAGTTCATCTTCCATTTTCGGATCAGACTAATGACAAAAAGCTGAGGGAATGAGGATGGGTGGGTTTTCTTTGGCGTTTATGTTGCAAAGCAAAGCGCTAGCTGAGAATTGTGTTAATTTGGAGGCGTATGAATGAGGGTCTGCATTGAGTGAATCCTTTATATAGTTTATGTTATAGCTAGCTGGAGGCGTATGAATGACCATCCTAGCTAGCTAGCACCACTTATGCTAACAGCCGCGTTGAATTAGGCAACCCGAGTCAGTCCTCATTGAATGTGTATGCAACTATGTTGGCGGCTTTCTTAGGCTCGTTAATTTATATCATTATTGTGTAGTGATTTTGCTCGTGCCATAGATAGTGGGGAAGATCAGGTCAAAATTCAATAATAAGCAGCCATAAGGAAAAGATGGCATGCAGCACACTTAGGTTCCGTTTGTTTGCCTGTGAAACTCTTATTTTACATAAAAAAATTTCATTAAAATGTTTTCAAGGAAAAATTTTCCTTTTCATTGTTTGGTTATTCTTTTAAAATATTTTTAAGAAAATATTTTTTTTTTTTTATATTTGACGCGTTTATTGATTTATGTATTTACATTAAAAGGTTTCATTGTCGTATATGTCTCTGTAATTTATACTTTTGACATTTTAGTTCCTTAGATATTGATTTCAACTTGTCGGGTTCCTAAAGTAAGTTTTTTAGACAAATCGATTTTCCTCCTATTGTGGTTAGCCAACAGAAAGAATTGTGCTTACGCGGATTTTAGATGTCATCTTAAAGCCAATCGTAGGTTGCCCCATGACATGCAGTTTTTCTCAAAATTCTAATATTTTAGTCCTTCAAGTACTAATTCAACGTGAAGATCCCTGAGGTACATTTTTGTGATAAAAATTGATTCTCACATTTCAATTGTTACCTGAAAAGAGAAGAATATAAAACTATAATGCAACTTCAAATTCAATTTTTATTTAAAAAATATTACTTTTTATTTATATATAATTTTTTTAATAGAAAATTTAATAATTTTGTGTTGGAGGGGCATTTTGGTCATTTTGCATTGGGTTAATGGCCAAATAAAAAAAAGCAATAATTGATTGTTTTTGAGAGGTGGAATAAAATATTTAGGAACTTGAGGGAGGTTTACTGAAATTTGGCCGTAGATATGAGGCGTATATAGTGTTCACCCAAAAAAAATTTTGGTTTACAAAAAATTTGAGCTTAGTTTGTTTTCTGGAAAATAATAAAACTTTTACAGTTGACTTGAAAATTTTTTACTTTGACTTTATTTTTAAGTGATTACCAAATACCGTAAAACAATTAAAACAAATTACGAAATTTGTTTTACAAGCAAACAATCGGACCCTAATCTCAAACTATTTGTTGGGAATTAGAGACTTAATAATACCTTGCAATTAAGCTAATTCTGACCAAGAAAGGACTTGTTTTTCTAGTGAGGTTAACAAGTCACGTACACAACCTATCACGGCAACTCAGGTGGTAACGTAAGGTTTTTATTTTCGAAATTAATATTTTATGGTACTGAAAATAGTGTTTTATATTTTCGAAATTAAATGTTGTACGTTAAATACATATTATATTTTATTCTAAATTAAATTATTCAGAAGAGACAGACACAAAAGATAGTTTCCATTATAGAATTTATGTTATTCGAAATTTTATATAAACAATATTAAATAATGTGGGATCCATGATTTCTTGTACCAATCTTTCTTCGAATTGCACAAATAAATAGTAGAGATGATCCGCGTGAATTAAGAACTCCCTCCCCTTCATGTTTGAAAATGAGGAAGAGAGAATAGCCAATGTGATATTCTTAGCACAGCCACCGATAAGTCACTGTAGCGTCTTAAGACGTTGGTATTGGCCAAGGTAACATCAATCTTGAAGGAGTAATTAATGTCTATTCTTTTTGTTGGTCCACTTGAGGACTAATTAATTTGCGATGGGCCAGGGTCAATAATTGGGGAAGTTTGTCTCTGCTATTTCAATTTGGCGCTAGCCAATCTGTTTTGTAAAATAGGTTTGACAAACGATGCCAAATTGCTTTGACGATAACAAGCTAGCCAATCTATTACTTAGAATTTAGAATAGGAAATACTTAGATGACGAATCGTACGTAGATCCAAGTGCTAAATATGATATTAAAGCCTTATTAGATATTTGATTAAGTCCAACCAGGGCCGGCACAAACCAAATAGGGCCCAAAGCCTTATAAATTATTAGGCCTTTTAAATAAATTTTTATATAAAATATTTAAAATTATCTAAAAATTATTAAATTTAATATAAAATAGTCAAAGGCCCCATTAATTATTTTTATGGATCTTTAGTACATGATACATGACATCAAGATCCTATAACTTAGACGATTATAAAATTTATAGAGCATTTTTCCTCTTTTAACAAAGTTCTCTTGATAAGAAATTTGAAAAAGAAAGATTAAGGGGGTGGAAGAATATATCACACATTGGGTAAAGAGATCGTTCACTAGTGATAAACAAAAAAAACTATAAAAATATTGCATCATAGTTGTCCTTTCTTTTCCTTAGCCGGTCACATTGTCATCTTTTCGTTTTTTTTTTTTTGGATCATCTACGACACAAAAACATTTAGTTTTTTTTTTTTTGCTCTTTATGGGGGCTTTACTCTAAGTGAGGCCTTAGACCATACCTTAACTAACTTGCTTTGCCCTTAAGCCGATCCTGAGTCCAACAAGCTTAAGTTTTAATTGAAAGTACATTTGGCAATTTAAGGTTATACTGCAAAGAACCAAATCAACATAAATTCAAGCTTAAAATTAAGGATTGAAACTCATTGCACCTCTAACTACCTATTTCTTCACATTTCACCACTCAATTACCAACTATTCATACTTTGCACTCAAAATCATTAATTTAGACCGAAATAACTATCTTGGTTCAGTGAAATAACAATTTTATCCTTATAATTTTTTTACCATTATATTTTCTCTATGAGAGATGATGCATTGTGTAAAGACTGATAGTTAATGGATAATATCACAGTAAGCCGTTTAATTATAGGCTAAAATCAATCTCGTTTATCTAAGTTTCAGAACGGTGATTTATGTCAATTCTTGCACTCCGTTTGAAATGACTGTGTTAAACCACATGAGAAATGACCGTTAAACCCTTATAAGACAAAATTACTAAACAAATTCATTAAAATAAAATAAAAAATGATATATCAAAAAAGTAATATTTTTTAAATAAAAATATTGAAACTCGTAACTATTTATTTTTAATTTATTTCTTGAATTTTTTTATTTTTTAATAAATTTTTAATTTTGTACTGAAGAGCATTCCTATCATTTTGTATGTTTTTTCGTCTAACTTAATGCTTAAAATAGAAGGAATGTAAGACTTGATCATTTTCAAAACATAAAGATCTCAAATGACCATTTTGAAATTTAAGAGGGTGAAATTGATTTTTGCCTATAATTAAAGGGCCTACAGTTATGACATTACCATGATAGTTAATGAGCAAAATATCACTAAATAAAAGGTAATAGAGATATATACGTCCACTAATTGTCGTCAGTGACAGTTAATGAGCAAAATATCTCTAAATCAGGTTATAGAGAGGAGATAGGTCCACCAATTGCCGTCAGTGAGGCTATGGTATGCGCGCGTGAATCAGATCCCTGGAGTAGGGGCGAGGGGCTTATCCCTCTGGCTAAATCCCCTCACCTCCTCCTTTCCATTTCTTGTTCGTTCTTGATGGCGATGGTGAATCAGGTCAATCCGAACCGTGGGTTGGGACTGGTGTCTGGTGGGGTATATAAATCAAAGGGGCCAGACGGAGCAAGAAAGAAGAACCGCTCGAAATGTTCCCCGAGTGTATAAATATATGTCTTACACAAACTTATTTATATGTAAATGAATAAAAGAATACAACTCCTAGAAATAAATCTACCCTCTAAAGAAACGAATGACATCGTGCGAAACAAACAAAGGACAAAGGGAAGAGAAAAAAAAAAATTCTCATTAATTAGTAGCATACTAAGTCTTGGATCCTGCGGCTTGACAAATTAAGATCATGGTGCAATTCATTTCCGCCGTCGTCTTCTTCTTTATGATCTTCAAGGAGCAAACTCTGCCATTCAACTTGGCATAGCTGCTGAACTTTAATGTCCGCGAATTAATATCATTGCTAAGAGTACTAGCCGGATGCTTGTTTGACATCACGTCCAATTTTATGGTCATTTTCTTTGTGCTCTTGCCATTGGCAACTCCATCTCCTATTTTCCATTTCCCAAAAGTCACGCCTCCATATTTCACATAAGCAAGGCCATTTTGGAACTCGAAATTCCCAAAATTCCTATTCTCAACCGTCATTTCAGCAACCATAGTCGCGATGAAGGAAGGAGATGGTGCATTGCCGTATCTGAGGTGCTCGACGGTGACCGAAGTGAGTTTCACATTCGGACTTTTGACGCTCAACACTAACTTTGCGAAAACCAAAATGGTGATGCACAGGATGACAAATAGAGCAAGAATACATACCGGGCATTTACTGCTCCGTGCCACCCGGCGTTGCTCTTCATGTTCATCTTTGAACGAATGGTCGACGCCATGAAGTTCTTCCGCCATCCTCTTTGAGATTGGAAAGGCCAAGATATATGATGGGGTGGTTGGCGTGCAAGTACCTAAAGATCGTTTAAAATTGCGTGAAATCTATATATATAGTCCGTCATGAACCCCAATATTAGTATGTAAATGGTTTTAAAGATGTGTAAATATGAATGGTCCAGTATGAACTTGTTATATGTTATATAGAATCATAAGCCAATAACCTCGTTGAATCATGTGAAAGATAATTTTGGTGGTGTTTGGGCAACCAAATTTTGGCCCTAATAAAATAATTACAAAAAAATTCTCTCTTTACAAATCAAATCTACATCAATTTTCACTACAAATAAATACAGAAAATTCATTTAAATAATCTCTCTTCACTTTTTCATTAATTTCAATACCTCCAAAATTTTGACACTAAAACACCAACTTAGATTGTTTAGTTACAATTTTGAAAACGAGTTTTCAAGTTTCTGGACTGTACCATTTCTCCAAATTACCTTTTTAAGATAAATTATATTATTACTTTCAAATTTAAAATTTAAACTACAAACTTTAAAAAAAAGGCTTAATTAATTTGTCTGTCTCTATAGTTTATCTTTTACTCAATTTGATCCTTCAGTTTTAATTCTTGGTCTGTGAGTTCCTGAGCTTCATTATTTGTAATTATATGAAAGAATCATTTGAGGAGAAAGAGCAAGAGAGGGGGTGGGAATGTAATTATTTGATTATTTCTATTCTATGACCAATGTAATTTATATCGTAATAATTGAGACTTTCATTCTCCCTTTAGTCATTACGTGAAGAGTCAAGCTGCACATTTCTCGCACATCACAAGTTCGATCGTGTTTCTCGTAGCCGGCCAGCGTTAAAAATCAAATGAATTCGCTCATGTAATTTACACGAACGGAACAATTGCTGTACAATGAAGTCATGTAAGAGGGGTTACAGTTTCGACCTATAAATTAGTTTTTTTTATTTTCTTTTTGAAAAAGTATGCCTTTTGTTTTCAAAATTGTCGCTTTCATTCTTGCTCGAATATAACACGAAAAGATGATGTTATCAATTGTAACACATTTCTCTAACACATCGATATCATAGTTTATGTTTGGAGGAAACATTGCTAAAATTTCAAATTAATCCCTCCATATAGGTAATTTCAAATATTAATTTAGTGGGGATTGAAAAGGGTTTCGAAATAAAAAAAATTACATGTTTGGATGAAAATTTCATTTTGAAATCAAAAAGGGTTTTTCAAATATTTCAATAATTAATGCATGTCATAACTTTTTCTTGGTCTTACATATATATTAGAATATGACATTTGGCATATCATTCTTCGAAAATAATCAAAGAAAACATGAGAGGGGGGAGTTTGTACATGCGTCCTCTACAGAGACTAGAGATGCTTCATGTTTTGCTGAAAGACGTGCTTACAAATATATAAGGCATGCACTCCAACAGCTTGTAGAGCCCTTTAACAGGTTGTGGACAGATACTATATATGCCTGCAGGCAGTGACTTCACGGATACATGAACCCATATGAAGTAAGCAATAGCTAGCATCTTGAAATCGCAAGAAAAAAAAAATGATTCAAATGCAATTGATTATACCATATTATTATAAGACCCTATTAATGGCCGTCTCCAAGGTATCCCTTCAAATTCGTGTCTATTAAAGTTGTTAAATAATGGAGAAATAAAAGTTCAGCTTAATTAAGATATATATTAGTTCAAAAATATAAATAACAAATAAACATTTTATTGTCAAACGGCCAATATCTTTCTCAAGTCATTAAGGGCATAAATACGTGATCCCCTGAAAAAAACCTCGTAAATGTTTAGTATTTTATTTATTATTAGAAGAGTTTTAAATAACCAACCACTTAAGAGATGCTTAAGTTGCATATATATTTGAATGATTGGTGAATAGAGAGTCAATCATGCCTTAAACTATCTTTACAATATCTAACACGTACTGCTAATTAAGTTACAATGAACTCCAACTATGTTTAAATTAATCCTACAATTCCTAATCAATTATTGTATGCCCATTCACGAAGCTTCAAAGTTCAGATCAAGATCATCTATGGGCGTATTCCATTAGGCACATAAACTTTCTTCTAATTAACTTAGCACGAGAGAAAGATGAAGTCTTACAGATATTTATAACATTATGAGATAAATATACTTACACCTTTCAATTATAGGCATATTGAGATTTTTCACCTCAATATGTCGAATTTAAACATTTTGCTCATCAGTTAAAATTTTTCTTCAATTTTAAAAGAAATATTTTTTTGGCCTTTAAAATGATGATTTTCCACTTATAAAATTTTTTGTTAAAAAAATTATGGGGATAAAGTTTTCATATCACATGCCAAAACATCATTTTTCGTTCAAATTGTCATAAAATTTTAATAGAGAGCACAAAATATCTGAAATTAATAATTGGTGTGTGCAGTGTAACAAAAATAATAATTTGAAATATTCTTTTTAATTTTTTATAGTTAAAAATTATAAAATATATTTATGTCTAATATTATTAACCTCGTCTGGTTATTGGACTGAACTCTAGGATAGTAATTTAGTCCCTATGGGCGAGGGCGTGAGGTTACGTCCGTATCTGTTGCTTCTTGGGATAACGCTCTCGTTCTAACTCTAACCAATTAAAGCCCAAGTGTTGGTCCAATATCTAGCAGTTTTAGATTGCCTTCTTCGGCCCTAGCTTGGTGTGAACCTTCCTACGGCCCATTGTGGCCCAAAACAAAATGCGTTTTGTGATCCATTAAACTACCACAGAAAAAAGTCCAAACGAATTAGTCCTATTATCAGTTGAAAATAGCATATTAATAAATGTCCAATACAAAAGTTTCATTAATAATCTTGTATCTAACGCAGTTAGATGAATGATATTTACGGGATAAATTAGTATGAAAATATATTTACATCCAATAATTTTTATCACTATTGTACTTTATTTTAAAGGTCTCATTCATACCTAAACAACATTTAGAGGGGAGCGAATAACTGTTTACCCCTAATTAAAATTTTATGCGATAGTTTCTGAATACTCTCAAAATCTATTGAGTCTAAAACATCTGAATAAATACCAATTCAATTAATAAAATAACACGCAAAAAATTAGATCGAAAACATGTGGAAGCTATACGACTTTAATTCTTTGAGTTAAATATAGGAGGCAAACGAATTCTCCAAATGATATAATCCCAGAGTCTAGGCTGTACGTGCGTCCAAAAAGATGAAATATGCTTCGTGTCTTGGACTACAAAGTCAACAAGAAAAAGTGCCTCATATTGTGGCAAGTAAAATGTACGTGCGGGTCTTCAATGGTAATGATTGAACCAAATATTGACGAATTCATTCCCATATATATATATAAAAGGTACGCCTGAGATCCCTTATGCGTGGAAAAGATCACTAATTTCGCGTTGGCTGCGTGCAATTCAGTGGTAAGATTTGTACGTTGTAGTGTGCTAGTGATGATCCCTCATTTCGGGATGTATTTTCTTTTTCGGCTCCTTATTTCGTGAATAGTTGATCATATTTATATGGTTATTGGTCATAATTTGACAGCCAATATATTATCACATATTCTGTTTGTTTGTTTCATTTTGACTATTATTTTTGGTAACGATTTAGATTTAAATACATTAAGGAGAAAAAAAAAGGGCAGCCCAACAATTTAGCAAACTCAGCGTTGGATATATATTCATCACGTTAAAAGAATGACTTCAGATTTAACAAGATTCAGCAATTGACATATGGTAAATGGTGTTCAAGACAAGTTTTCCCACAAAATCATAAATAGCGAGAAAAACTGATTAATTAATCCAAAATAAGGATCTATTTGTTTGCTTGTAAAACTATTATTTTTTGTAAAAACCTTTTTCATTGTAATGTTTTCAAGAAAAATTTTTTTTTTCAGTGTTTGGTTATTCTTTTAAAATATTTTTAATATTGACACATTTATTGATTTACGTATTTATATAAAAAAAATTAATTATCGTGCAAGTTTATGTAGTTTACACTTTTGACATTTTAATTCCTCAAGTATTGATTTCAACCGTCGAGTTCCTGAGATAAGTTTTTTAGATAAATCGATCACTTGTCCTATTGTCATTAGCCAACAGACGAAATGGTGCTTACACGGATTTTATATATCATCTCAACGCCAATTGTAGGCTATCCTCTGGCAAGAAATTTTTTCTCAAAATTTTAATATTTTAGTACTTAAGGTACTTATTTCAACGTGAAAGTCCCTGAGTTATACTTTTACAATAAAATTGGTCTCACAGTTCAATTGACGTTAGGCAACTAAGGGAGAAGTGTCCACTTGACCTAGAAAAGAGAAAAATTATAAAACTATCATATGCAACATTCAAATTCAATTTTATTTAAAAATATTACTTCTTATTTTAGGAATAAAATATTTTGAAACTTAAGGGAAACTTACTGATTTTTGGCCATAGATATAGAGTATACTACAATGTTCCAAAAAAAAACATTTGGTTTACGAAAAATTTGAGCTTTTTTTTTTAAAAAATAAAAATAATTGAGCTATTGCAGTTGACTTGAAAACTTTTTACTTTGACCTCATTTTTATATACTTGCCAAATACCTGAAAACATGAAGTAAAACAAATTACTATATTTGTTTTACAAGCAAACAAAAGGACCTGGTAATTTGTTTTGCAAGCAAACAAAAGGACCCTGAGACCGGATAGAAATGAAAAAAAAAACGACAAACAAAGGATACTGCTAAAACAGCTTATCATGTTCACTTGCAATTCAATGCTTGAAGCTTCTTTGTTGACAAATTGATATCCATGGTGCGGTTCATTTCGGCACGTCTCTTGCTTGATCACATACATCAATCCCACTTTCCCACTAAGCTTGGCACTCAAATCACTTGCGAGGCTGGAATTAGTGCTTGACAAGGCATTTGAATTTGTAGCAACAGAAACACTAATTTTTTTGGTCGAAAAGAGTCCAGCCTTCCCCTTAGGAATAAGGGCCTGTCCCACTGTCACACCCGGGTACGTGAACGTGGCAGTGGTGCTATCAAATGATTCCGTCACCCGTGTCGGTCTTCACGTTCTGGAACTCCACCATACCCAACCTGACCTTAGGGGTAAAAGCACCTATCATAATGACAGTTATCAGGAGTGCTATGACCCAAGAAAACAAAAGCACAAGGGCCTATATTTATACGAGTGTTTCTCATATTCTTCCGGTGGAGCTCTTCGGGCTGCAAATTGGCCGATTCTTCATCGTTTCTTGGCTGGTTACAGCTTGGTGGTACCACTGTGTACTCCTGCTGCTTCATTTTGTCAGCCGTTTTCTTCTTTCTGGAACAGTATATATAGACTCCTGTTATGTTAATTCTGGGTGCTCCGTTGGCTGGAAGGAATTCGGAACGTTGAAGGGGGGATACGGTTGTGTGGAGAAGATCAGCAGGTATTGCATGTGTTATATGTTGGGATCGGACGCCTCATCTGATAAAGAGGGAACAAGGGTTAATTTGGAGCTTCGTGGAAAAGGGGGCAAATTAATGACAAAAAAAACAAATTACATACTGGAGATTTTTCGTCAGTCGCCAAAAGAGGCTGTAAAGCTAAACGCAGCTTCCTTGAAGTGTTGTTTGGATGGATCCATATATGTTTTGGGACCAAAAAAAAGTTCTCAAAACGCTTCATTAACAAACATAGTTGTTAACAATATCCAGAAGTATTGAATAGTAAAATGAACGAACATTAATGCCACGCGTTTTGTGCAAGATACGTACTTGTTCTCTTCTTTCCACGGAGCTTCTTGGTTCCAGTGCTTCCATAGTATCAGAATTGTTTGATTAGTGTGTGTGTTCGCTGATAATTGGTTTTGGTAGGATAAAAATTATTTCTAATTTGGTGTTTCAATTGAATGTTAATTTTTTTTTTAAAACATGTATTGAATGTTTCAATACTTATGTTGTTCGGCATTATGAAGTATATTGAATATTGTAGGATTCACGTGTAATGGTGAAATCAGAACGTAAGTTGAGGGGTGGCAAACTCCTAAGGCGATCTGATAATTTTTTTTTTCCTTATGTAATGCAAAAAGTATCTTATAATTAAAATGTTAAAAATTAAGGATTAAAAATATTAAAATCCACATTCCATACTATTTGAGAGGTGCTATTGTGTGTACAATTATAGATGGCAATGAAAGTTTGAATTTCGTAAAATTGAAAATGGATTCATTACAAATTTGATACGGAGTATATCTTTGTTTAATTATCTAGCTGAATTAATTGCATAGTATAATTAAAAAAATTATTAATAATAATAAATTTATGTAATTGAGACTCTAAAAGTCAATTCAAATTTAAAAATGTTGTGGTCTATAAAAGGGCTTTACAAGTATAAGTGTTGTTACTTTTAGAAAATCTTGCAAAAGTTTAAGTTTATTTAACAACTACTTCTAAACATTACACACATTTCGATTAGGAAGTAGTAAATAACATATATCTAAAAAATTAAATTAATGAGTATTATTTCTAATAGTGATGAATGTCAACCTAGTAAAACTCAATAATATTAATTTGAAATAACAATTATGATGTAAAATACTTTATAAAATAGTTACTGTAAAAATCCATTCTAATATGGAGCGCAATAAATTTGTCTGGTTACCTTAATAATAAATCTTGAATTAATGTTCTAAAAATATTTAATAACTTCTGCATAGTTGTAAGAAAATTCATAATGAAAGGAAAGATTGCATACCACTCTTCCTCTTTTAATTAGAAAAATTTGAGAGATATGTTAGAGGGACATAAGCTAGTGTTGATAATTAATGTTATTTTAGCATAGAGAAACACTAAATTAATCCCATTTTGAGGCATACACAAAAAAAAAAAAAAAAAATTCCATTTTGGGGCGTGCAATAAAAAGGGTACGAAATTTGGGCACCATGGAAATAATGCAAATATAGAAAAGAACGATGCTATTTGTTTCAGATAAGTTCCAAAGGGGGCGGCTGGGGGGAAACACATTAAAAATAATAATAATAATACAGAACGAAGCCAGGGTGGCCGCCCTGGCTTGCCCCCCTCCGGTCCGCACTGTTCACGTGATGTATCTTTCTCTTTTCAGACGTCTAATTTAAAAAATAAATTAGAGATGATACTAATTCAATTCTCTTGCTTATTCACCTCGAAATGTCAAGTTTGCAAAAGTCTCCAGTACGGATCGGACATAAAATTCCAACACAATCATGCAAGGGCAAGTCGCCAAGACATCCATTTATACGAAAGACTAGCTACGAGGTTGGACTTTTTCCCCATAGAGACAGGCAAAAGGGCTGAAGCTGTTTTCGCCCTTTTCCACACGCGTTCTCATGAAAAAAATGCGTGATTTTTTCTCATTTGATAAGCAATTCGAATTACTTATAAAAAAAAAAAAAAAAAAATTCGAATTGCGTGTTTGAACCGTCTTTTATTCAACGAAACTAGACCGGCGGGTTGTCTACTTCGTTGAAGCCCATTAAGAAAAAGAAGACCATAAACAAAATAGAATGATCCACAATCCAGAAATAAATGCCCTTTTTTAGTTCCGCCGGTTTGGAGCCTTCTTCGGCCCTAACTTTGTTCTGACCTGGCCACAGCTCCTCGCGGACCAAAAAGAGGATCACTTTGGGCCGGATGGGTTGCTGATATATAGACAACCAATAAATTCTAAAGTAACCATAACGATAAGCAATAATAATAGGAAAAAATAAATCGGAAAAAATGATAAGGACCTGACCCTAGAGTCCTAGACTTGCAAAGATAGCATCAAATTCACATTTCTTCAAGGACTCATAAGACATTATTAAAAATATTAAATTAATTGAAATTTTTTCTATTTCAATATCAGTGTTTTAAAATAAAAGTGAAAATTGTATTTTTATAATAAGAGAGATAAATTCACATGATGCTTCTTGTAGTTAGAATTATCCAAACCTCTTTATTAAGTCTTCCACTTAAATCTTCCTGACCGGATCTCAATAAGAAAAAGTTGGATGCTTTTTAACCGGGAGAGCAAAAGGAAATTTTGAATTCGAATAGAATGGAACTGAGGTCAGACTTATGAGTAAACTGTGATGCTTCAGTAGGAATAGAAAGTTAAATCCTGCATCTTAGTCGTAAAAAAGATTTAAAACATAGAAAAATCTTTAATTTTACTCAAATGTAATTTACTGGTCTAAACTTTTAATTCCATCACATTAAGCATTCAAAGTTTTGTAATTTACCAATTTCAGTCCTTTGTCTATTTCTCCTATTAAAGATGAGGAAAGGAAAAAAAAAAAAAGGTCTAAAAAGATGAAAATTTAATAGAAATATTTTAAGATACCAACTGAATAGAGATATTTTCTTCTTTTGAGGTTTCTTTGCATTGTCTTTGACTGACAGATAATTAAATGGATAAATTATGAAACTTTGAAGGCTTAAAGTGGTTAAATGGAAAATTTAAACGGATAAATGACAATCAAATGATAATTAGAGTTGAAAGTGAAGATTTTCTTAAAACATATTAGAGAAAGCCATCCTTGTCCCAATACACCACCTTTGAATTCATTGACCCAGTAAATAACAGAAGAAGCTTAAAAGATAGGGAATCCATCCAAATAGGGAATAAATTTAATCACCAGCAGCCCACGCGGAGAATTAAGAAACTAAACAAATGCTATATTTGGCAGATGGCAATTCTACAAGCCTGCTAAGGGAGACTTTCAGCCACTAATTTGTCCAATATTTTTGGACATACCTTCGAGTAAGCAGGAAGTAGAAAAACAGCGTTCAAAAGATCCGGAGGCCCCTATGAACAGCGCCGTTTCTGACTTCGTCGACTGAGAGTTGTTTTCAACTCATTTGCGGATTAATGCAAGCATCGCTACTTTTGGACAAAGTGGGTTAGAACTTAAAATCGTTTGACTACTAATTATTTCGAGCGTTATCTTTTCCACAAGCTTCCAATTAGTTGATTAGGTCCAGATCCAACAACGAACATCGCTCTTTCAAGCAGATTAATTATACCAATTATGAGTCCTGCCTAATTTCTGGCAGATCATGTGTCATTGCCAATGGGCCTACCGCCTACTTGATGAGTATATATACTATGCAAATCGACTTGCCCACTTGTCCTCGCTTGTGATTGCCTGTTTCTTCTGGCCAAATGTGAAATAGCCAAGATTTTCATTGTTCCCTTTTATTTTAACGTGCTAGTGTAGTGTGTAGTAATGAAATATTCGTTACTAAAAAAAGAAAAAGATAATATATTAAAAAGAATAAAAAAAATTGATTCATGAAAATGGTGATCAACACAAGTAGTCTCACAATATCGTAATAAGAACAACCGAACAAGATATCCAGGAAAAAAAAGAAGAAGAAGAAGAAAATACAGAAAAGAGTGCTTAAAAAAAAAAAAAACACAGCTTCATCGGGTTCACTTGCAATTCAATGCTTGGAGCGCCTTTGCTGTCAAATTGATTTCCATTGTGCAGTTCATTTCGGTGGACTTCTTCTTCTTCATCACAAACAACAATTCCACTTTCCCAGTAAGCTTGGCATAGCTGTTAAGCGTCAAGACCCCGGCGGCCAAGTCATTTCCGGGAGACGAAGTGCTTGGCAAGACATTGGAATTCAAATTAACAGTGACGCTAACTTTTTTGGTAGAACGGAGACCGGCCTTTCCCTTGGGAATGACGACGTTCCCCACCGGCACACCTTGGTACGCGAACGTGGCAGTGGTGCTATCGTATTTGTAGGGGCCAAAGTTTGTGTTCTTAATTCTCACTTGGGTTGTGAGGCCTATTTCAAAGGATTCGGTGCCAGTGGTCAGGTTCTGGAACTCGACTGTGCCCAACCTTAGCTTTGGGGTCTTAACACGCATCACGGTGAGGGCAAACGCCGTAATGACTATGACCTGAAATACAGCAAAAATAGCAATATACATGGCTATCTTGATCCTTTTCTTACGGCGGAGCTCCGCCGACTGCAAAGTGGCCGATTCTTCATCGCCGCTTGGCTTCTTTGTTGCCCGTTCCACTTGGTACACCTGCTGGTTCACTTTCTCAGCCATTTTCTTCTTCTTGGAACAGTGTTATATATGCAAAATTATACGTCTGCTATCTTAATTCTTGCTCCTTTTGCTGGAAAGAATTGAGAATGTAAAGGAGATAGTTGTGTGGAGAAGAGGCAGCAGGTAATGCGTTATATATAGGAATCGGACGTTCTGATAAAGAGTAAACAACGGTCTAATGGGGGCTTTTTTTTCTTTTTTTTTTTTTTTTTTTAATGTGGGGCTTCGTGGAAAAGGAGACAAATGACATGGAGATTTTTCTTGACACGGGAACGCGGCTTTGGGGTGGAATTATTGACTTCTAGATGGTCTCTTGCTTCTGGAAGGAGGTATATTTTATTGAACAAATAATGCAACTGTGTGTTTTGCTAAAGATTATTTCGTCAAGGTTTCAGTACAACATCAATGACTCGTGTCCCACCTGTAAAAGTCGTAGAGGATCCCATTCTCACTTCTCATCGTCCTCAACGGCGCCTGGGCTTAGTGGCCTATAGAAAGGTATCATGGCTTGCTTGCTTTGGGCTAGCTTCTCGAAGATCTCGGCTCCACTCAACCAGGCCCAGTATATAGTTGGAATATTTGAAAACTGCACAATAAAGTTTGAGATTTTTTATTATTTTCTTTCATAGGCCTGTAAATAGATAGGGACTATAGTTAGCCACATTTTATGTACTTGTATCGGTCTAGATGACATTTCGCACATCGATTCATAAAACACCAACGATTTGGTTGCCTTTGGCCCGTAGATTAACCTAACACACGCGGAAAGCTTAATGGCAGAAGTTGCATCAGTGTTCGTTTAATTTCATAAATCAGATGCCACTTTGAAAGAGTAGAGTTTATAAGGTACTGGTAGGGGACCTTTTCCTTGCTAGCTCCGTGGGGCAGAGGATAAGCATTTGAAGTTGGGGGAGTAGCATATGCCACCCACCTTTTGAAAAGTCATACCGAGTATCTCTTTCATGTATTAATAACTCATAAATTAAAAGATAAATTGATCTGTTAATCTATGTAGTTTAATATTTTCTCAATTTGGTCCATCAGTTTTTTTTGTTTCTCTGAAAGTCGGCTCTAAGATTAATTACTTATCACAATTAACAAGGCACATAAACATATTTTCCTAATGAAAATAACTGTTAAGTGGAATGGGTTGTACGAATCTAAATGTCGACTGATAATTCGTATTGATGTATTTGCCATTAGTCATGCATGCATATTTTGTCTGTCAAAATGCTGAGATTGGACAAATCAGGACTCCCTCTACCGAACCTTGGCAGCTGAGCGAGACTATGATCTCCACCATCAGGACGATGCTCGCAAACAAAGCTACTGCCAAACTCTTCGGTCCCACCGTCGATGGAAAGGTCCCTTGTAATACTTTTACTATAACTACTTCATACTATCAATAAAGCTTCGTTTCCATATTTAAAAAAAAAAAAAAACACTGTAGCCTGCTGTTTTCCTTGGACTCATATTGCGTACTATCTAATGCAAGCATCATTTTAATTTGGAGACTTGGTTGCTCAGTCTTGAATAATTAATAAGATGCTTGGACCACTTGGTTGCCCGTCACCGTTTCTATCAAGTTGTCATATCCTCGTCAAAATCCAACTTCAGGTCAGTAGCGAGGGGCCATGAGGTATATTTAGGACAAGTTCCTTTTTTCGAATGATTCTGGTAAGGCCTGTGATATATACTTTGATCCAATTTACTTCTTTAATCCAAGATAAGGAATTTGAACACATGAATTAGATCCGTCGTCACTAAGCAATATATATATATCTATTCTCAGAAGTATATCAAATACAACCAATACCAAATATTTAAAAAACTCAAACAGACCAGAATAAACAAAAGAAAGAAGCTGACACATGGAGCTTTAAGCTTTTCACTGGCAATTCACATCCTGGACCGCCTTTGTTGACACATTGATAGTCATCGTGCAATTCATTTCAGCTGACTTCTTCTTCTTCATCACAAAAATCAATTCCACTTTCCCACTAAGCTTGGCTTGGCTGCTCAGCGTCAATACCCCGGCGCTTCCAAGATTCGGATTGGTTGGCAGTGAATTTGAGTTCACATTCACTGTTACGCTGACTTTTTTGGTAGAACGCATCCCAGCCTTACTCTTAGGAATACTGGCCTGTCCCACTGTAATGCCCTGGTACGTGAACGTGACGTTGGTGGCATCGTACTTGTAGGGACCAAAGTTTGTGTTTTTGATCGTTACTTGGGTTGTGAAGCTTATGTCGAAGGAATTGGCATCTGTGTTCACGTTCGACAACGCGACGGTGCCCAACCTGACCTTAGGGGTCTTAACCTTCATGACAGTGAGCGCAAACGCCGTGATGACTATGACCTGAAAGACAGCAAAAGCAACTATATATATAGCTAACTTGATTCTTTTCTTTCTCCGCAGCTCATCGGAAGACAGAGAGTTCGATTCTTCATCACTTCTGGGGTGCGCCTTTGCTGGTGCCAAAGGGTAGACCTGCTGGCCGTTTGTTCTCTCAGCCATTTGGTTTGCTTAGAAATTGTGAGAAAAAGAAAACTGATCTAAAAAATATCTCTTTGTTGTGTTTTCGTCTTTAGGATTGGGAGTCAAAGAAGTATGAATGTTTTGTGGATGCGGTGGTGGTAGAGTGATGTGCTATATATATAGAGCTCATGCAAACGCAATAATGTGATATTCTAATGTTGTTGTTCAAGTCAATAAGTAAAGGCGTAGCTCTCCGTGGAAAAATGAGGCTCAACTGGGGACATTTTTAATCGCTTCCGAACGCGTCCAGGTTGGAATTTTTGACTTCTAGACGGTCCTCCCATGACTTTCGTGAACATTTTTTAGGTGTTTTCGGTAAAAGATATATTGAGATTTTTAAATAAATATCTAAAGAAGCTTCGATTCCCCATTGAATAAAGATAATTGGAAACGATAATCCTCATGATCATCTATTGGACCAAAATGGTTTGTCTCTTTGTTATTTTTTTTAATGTGTATCTCTCTCTATATATATATCGTATGTGACTAGGTTTGAGAGCAATGACGCAGATCAGTTAGGAGTTTATCTTTGGGAGGGCAAAATAATTTGTTATTTTGTATAAACATAATCCAAATCATGAAAAGTATTCTCTCTTCACTTGAGTAATAAAGATCTAATTTATATAATCTTATTTCTTCAATTATGTATATTGATTATGCTGTGAATATGCTTGTCAAGATTATAGAAAGTAGATATAAACAAAATTAAAAAGAGTAGAAAACTCTCATATTCTCTATTTTAAAATAATATATTTTTAATTAAAAAAAAATTAGGATTAGAAAACTGTTTAAGACTAGAGTTTTATAAGGTGAATCTCGAATCTTTTTAGTCCTATTAATGCGTTTTTAAGATTTATCAAACGAAAATGGATAGGTTATTATTAAATATGTCAAGCGAAATTAAATTATTTTGAGACTAAAGAAAATTTTCAAAATCTTGGGAGGTGGGGCCAAGGTGCCATGGACAAAAGGAGAGGGGCATTTTTCCTTTTCTTTTTGGTGTGTGGGGTGGGGGGCAGAGTTTCCAATTTCATGGTGACATTTGATAGGGGAATTATCAAACTAAAAACTGATACCTCGGCATTTCAGCAAACAGAACAGATAAGGGCATGGACGGACTGCGGAGTAGCGTTGAGACGGGCAAAGCATCTTTCCAAGTAAGCGACTTTTGTGTTGTTAGATTGATTCATGCAATGGAGAGTGACGTGGTAAGCCAAAGTATTAGATTTAATTCTTTCCCGCGTGGCCTCAATCTATTTGAAATGGTAGGAAACTGCACGGTCCTAGAGAGAAGGTGAACCGCTCCTCCCCTAAAAAGTAAAAATAGTAAGAGACGGATTTAAGCTCAATATTTAGGAACCACCTTACTTTATCTTGAAGCAATTATAGTTGCAATTTTTCTTCTAATCTACGAAAGCAAGAGAAGGATTGCAAGTCAATAATTAGGGCATGAACTAGTACATTTTACTCTTTTGGTTTGTTGGAAAACATAATTCAAATAATAAAATCTTTATCTTCTTGTAAACTTAAGTTTTTAGGATAAGTGGTAGATTCACGTAATATCAAAGTCCTAAGTTGGAGACATGATTCCGCATTCTATTAAAATTCCAATTAAATATTACTTAAACTCCAAAAATTTTGGTTGTTGGAGGAAATATAGTAATAAAAAATAGGTTATATATTTTGGGATGCTGCCTAAATTTTGTTTTTTTTAATGATAATGGTATTAATTATTCATTTGACAATGCTTAATGGATTAACAACGAACGGCTACTGTTAACCAAGTTGTTCGCAGAAGTTTAAACCTTATCAGATAGGATTAGAAATATGATGGGGAATGTAGTCCTCCAAATCCCACATGCATATGTTATTAGATGACACAGGCTATGCTTGCAATTTTCTTATAGCCTAACATGTTGTTGAGCTTCCACACGTTTGTCAAATGGTCTTACTGGCCTGCCGTAGATTTGGGTGCATTGTTTTTTTTTTTTTTTTGGGGGGGGGGGGGGGGGGGGGGTGGTGTGTGCGCAATGACAATATATATTCCCCAAAACAGCAAATTAAACCAATGCTTAGATATAAGGGTTACAAGAACAGACCCAGTTAACATTCCCCACCCAAACAGGGGAACACTAAATTACACCCAGACCCAGTCTAGCTCAGAGACCATGAACTACAGCAGTAGCCAACTAGTCAGTATGCTCAAAGAGCAGAACCCACCTAACTCAATTTACAGCAAGAAAACCACAGAGCCGAAGGACTACACGAAGAGCAAACAGAGAAACAAAATTAAACCAATTAATACGCATCAGCATACTGCATCAAGCATCTCGATAGGAACATTCCACCTCGCAAGAAGCTCCACATTATAAGCTGTCCACTTTACTCTCCCAAAGGAGCTAACTCTCGCCCTTACATAACACATTATCTCCAAGAACACATGCACTACTAGTCTCCTTCCTTTGTGAGCAAAGCACCTCTGATTTCTCTCCTGCCAAATGGAGTGTACAAAAGCCGAGAACACCAATCTGTTCACCTGAGATTCAAAGGAATATACCTTTCAGATTCGAAGCACACCAGTCCCCAGTTGCATCTCAATTCCTCTGAGCCCTTGGAAATCAACATTTGTCCCCCAAAAAATTCCAGATTCGATTAGCAAATTTGCATTCACAAAACAAGTGTTCAGATCCTCCAATATCCTTTACAAAAGCTACATACTGTCCCCTCTTCACGGCTGGAGCCGGCTAACGACACTTGCTCTGGAAAATTTTCCATTTGCATTCCAGCACCACGTCACTCTATCGCGTCGATAAGGTACTCCTAAGGATGAGATCTGAAGTTTTCTGGGGAAGCCCGAGCAACATTCTGCTAAACTTGAGGTTCCCAAATCCCATGGCTGCACCCCTCAAATCATCGAGGTTCACTCTAAAAATAGGGGAGCCTAAAGGATGCCAATCGTCCGATCAAATCAGGGTGGTCTTTCCGTTCCCAACCTCAACTTTAACTCAAGCTCTCACCAAGTTTCTTTCTTTTTTTTTTTTTGGGGGGGAGGGGGCGGCGCGCGGGTAAGTTAGTAAGTATATTGAAAGAAAAGACTGGGGAATCTGGAAAAACAAGCCCTATCAGGGCCTAAGGCTAGAGAAATATACAAAAGATCTAGCCGGGCTCAATCATGCTAACAGTCAACACGTGACCAAAGAACAGAATACACACAAACATAGGAAAGCTCGACCGTAAGTTCAGTTAAACACACACACAAACCTCTCACCAAGTTTGGTATTTTAAGAAGTTTCCTCTAGTTCCACAAACAATTTCCCGGGTTTTCAGGTCCCAAAACGATCTTCCCCTAATAAGATTTTCCTTCACCCTACCTGCCCAGAAATTAAGAATTCTCCCCATCCTCGAACCGTTGAACAGGTGCCATATGTGCTTGGCCATAGCCGCAATATTTCATTCCTTTAAGATCCACCAACCCATCCTCGAACGATTTGGTGCACATTGCTATGTACAACCACATCAATTACTAATTAACAATATATATTATAACTATACTTTAAAATATAGAAGTGATCAAAGGAGAGCATCGCCTCTCTCTAACGCTCTCTCTCTGTAAACTGTCTACAGCCCCGTAACCTGGCGCCTCCAGGAGGAAGGTGCTAGGTGTGAGCTTCGGCTTCTTCCTTCCTCCGTCCCTCTTCTCCCCATTATTAGAAAATGTAAATAAATTATCAAAAGGAAGTCACCGCTAGGCTGTTAAATCCAGGAGGCAACCGGTCTTTTCTATTGCTTTTATTCTTTCTGAATAAATTGTATCAGTTATTTCAATATGCAAATTACTATTTATAGAACACTATAAACGTTTGACTTGTCTAAGCATTGCAACTCTTCCGTATTAACAGGTAACCTCCATGGAAGTCAGGCTGGCTCAAGGGTAAGGCAAGTTAGGCCATGGCCTAAGGCCTCACCCAGAGCAAGGCCCTAGCAAAAAAATTTATTTGTTTTCGTGTAGATTGATCCAAAAAATGAAAAGATGGACTAAGAAAGGAAAAAACAATGGTGATGTAATTTTATTATTTTTTATTTTTGATCGCCAGTGCATTATGTCATTGCCCGTTGTGTATTATGTATCTCCCACACCCTTAATCTTTCTTTTTTTAGATTTCTTATCAAAGGCAACTTTATTAAAAGAGAAAGGGTTAATAATTATTTTCGTCTTCGAGTTTTCATCCTTTTAAAAAATTCGTTCCTATATTTTTGCATTTATTACACATAGTCCATGGCATTTTTAAATAAATTTTTTACACATATCAATTTCTGGTTGGTCATGACATGTATGACCATTAGTTGTGGGCAATTCACTAACGGAAGTGGACGGAAGAACCATTTTGACAACATCATAAAACCCAGGGACTATATAAAAACCCAAGGAAGAAAATGGTTATTAACCCAAAGAGAAAAAAATATCCTATAAATTTGGTAATCGTAAACTTCCAATCCATAGAACCTTGATGTCATGTATGAGCTCCATTTAAAACAATTAATGGAGCCTTTAAATATTTTATAATTTTTAGATAATTTTTTATATTAAAATTATAAAAAAAGTAATTTATATCGCCTTAGGCCCCAATTTAGTTTGAGCCAGCCCTGATGGAAGTTACAACTTCCATAGAGATATATTTATAGAGCATTGCCTTTGTTCATTGAATGGGTGCAATAGTTCAACATCTCCCACTTGATCATGCCATTAGTTGTAATCTGTAACTTAAACTGAAGTCTTTCATCTATTGTAAATAACATATTGACTCTAGATAAATAAGTCATATATTATATTTATCTAAATTCACCTTTTTACCATATATTGATTCAATATATTAGAGGTGTTACACATTTCCACTGAATAAAATAAAATTTGCAGGGTATAATAATTCAGTGTAATTTGTACTTTGTAATACTATGGATATTTAACAGTTTCAATGCCATGGATTTTTATTCATGAAACAAAAATTACAATATCCAAAATTACATATATTGACTATCTTAATGACCAATATTATAATACAGATAGTCTATTTACATTTCATATACCCAGGCGTCCATGAATATCTATGAAATTGTACTTTTATCTTTGTGGCTACCACATCTAGATGTAAAGGCAATCCCTTGGTCAGTGGGTCGGCTACCATCTCTTCCGAGAAAATATATTATATTTAAATTTCTCCTCGCTCCACTGTATCTTGAATATAATGGTAATTTACGTCAATGTGTTTGCCCTTGGAACTTTGAGCTTCACTTTTTATTAAAGAGATCGTCACGCCCCAAAAATCACCATAAATAAAGAAAAGAAATAAAAGAAATTTATCTCCTTTATTTGAAACAAAACATATTATAACTATAATGTTTCAAAACATAAACATTAAACAAATTCTCTTAACAGTCTAAAATCCAAAATGATGCTCTCATCTATCCCACCCGCATGCTTTCTAGAATTAATCCTTGAACAATCTCTGAAAATAAGAAAATAATAACAAAGTGAGTTCAACAACTCAGTAAGCAGAGAATAAAATACATGAATAAAAATATAATTGTTTTACGAAATCAGAAATTCACAGTTATTGATAGTTTTACCAGTAATACAGAAAAATCCCTTTGGCATTAACAGTAAGCCACGTTTACCCCTATGGCAGGGTTGTGCAACGACTTGTCCAGCGGCCCAATCGAAATAAGTCAACAGTAAGCGGAGTTCACTCTACTAAGACTTAGAGATAACGCCAAGTGTGCACTAGGGAGAAACCCACACAGAAACCACTCGAAGAATGGGTGCACTCAGTAATCAGTAAGTTGGTACCAATAGCAGTAATAATCAATAATCAGTAACAGAACATTGCCTCGGGGTTTGAAAACAGGATAATATATAATAACATAATTCAGAATCAAAATCAGAAATTATGTTCAGCAGAATATAGAATCTTTAAGAAAGAATGCAGAACAGCAATATAAACAGATTTCAGTATGTCTTTTAAAATTCCACACTTGTTTTTAGAATAACATAAGCTTGCAACAAAACATTATTTTCCACAAAATCGTTTTCATAAAACGTGTTCATCTTTTGGAAGAAAAAAACAGTATATAGTAGCTCCGCTTACCCGACTTGCTTTGATAATTGAATCGCCCTAGAATCCACATATCGCAACGATCCAAAAGAACCAAAGATAATTGTAAAAACCCCAACAATAGCCGGATGGATAGAGAGAGAGAGAGAGAGAGAGAGAGAGAGGAGATCTTAAAAATGATAGTGAAAATCACGTCTGAGAGGTGTGATCGACCTTTGAGCAGAAGGTCCCTTTTATAGGCAAGGGAGACTTGAAAACTGTCCAAATTGGAATACATTTGGATGTCTCTTCACAAACCTCTCGTTACTGCCATTAGTCGCCAAAACACATGAAAACTTCGAGAAAATGAGCATTGGAAATGAAAAGCCTCGAAAATCAGATGAAATGGTGCTAAAACGGATGAGAAATCGGAGAGAGAGAGAGAGAGAGAGAGAATTGATAAGAGGAGAATTGTACCGTTGGAAACGGCGGCTAGTGTAAAGGGATCATGACTTTCAGATCTGGGGAAGAAAATAGGTGAAACGCACCGTTTCACTTAAAAATCAAATTCTAACAAAACGGATTTAAATAGTGAAACCTTGGCAATACTAACCAAACGTGTGAAACGCCTCAGCGATTAAGCTACAAATCTCCTTCCTTTGAGCGCGCGGGTTCGAATCCTCGCGTTTCATCATTTTTGAGATAAAACTGTTAAACATTTAAATAAACTCAACCGTGTAAAAATCAACAAACACGCGCCTGGCCTAGCGGTCTTCTCCTTTTAAGCCTCAGGTCTGGAGTTCGACTCTAGTCATTGCAAAAGCTCTCCTTTTTTTCTTTTTTCTTTTTTAAACCGGGTTATCACAGAGATAGCAAACTTGTTGTCACAAAACACATTGACTAGTCTGGTAGGTATACCTAATGTTAGACTTTCTACAAATCGTTTAATCTAGACTACATTACTTACTGTGCATGATATATATTCAGCTTCCATGGTGGATTTAGCAAAACAACCATGTTTCTTGCTTAACCATGAAACAGCTGTACAACCAAACAAGATCATCGAGATCACCAGTGAAATCGGCATCTGTGGATCATTTATACCAAAACACAAACTTAACTTTTTGATGCCTTGAAGATATCTAAATATTCTTTATACTGCTTGCCAATGAGCCTAATTTTCAGGATTGGATTTATATTTACTTACCAGTCCTATTGCATGGCAATATCAGGTATTGTTGTAGTCATTGCATACATTAAACTTCCAACGGCCAGAGCATATGAAATGTTTTTCATTTTATTTATATCTTCATTAGTTTGTGGACACATCTTTTTACTTAAATATGATCCTTTACTTATTGGTGTGCTCAATGGTTTGCAATTATGAATCTCAAATTTTTTAAGTACCTTTTCTAAATATTTTTCTTGATCCAGATATAATAACTTGGAAATTCTATCTTTTGAGATTTTTATCCCTAATACATAGGTAGCAAGACCCATGTCTTTCATTTCACATTTGGATACAAGAAATATTTTTTTTTGGTCATCATATTTATACAATTACTAACCACATATAGTGGTAATATAGTCGTTTCTTCATCACGTCTCCAAATATATACACAATGATCTAATTTACTTGCTTCAAATCCCAGTTCTAGAATTGCTTCATGGAATCTTAAATACCATTGTCTCGATGATTGTTTTAATCCATACAATGATCTTTTTAATTTGTAGACTTTTTCCTTTTGATCATTAAATTCAAACCTTTCCGATTGAAACATATAGATATCTTCATTTAATTCTCCATTTAGAAACGTTGTTTTCACATCTAATTGATGCAATTCTATATCCATATATGCAACAATAGACATAATTATTCTTATCAATGCAAATTTAGCTATAGGAGAATATGTATCTATAAAGTCTACACTGGGTTGCTGAGTAAACCCTTTAGCCACCAGTCTTGTTTTATATTTTTATAGGGTTCCATCAGATTTAAATTTCTTTCTTAGCACCCATTTGCAACCAATGGCATTGCTTTTGTTTGGTAAATTTGTAAGTTCTAAAAAATCATTTTTATTTATTGGATCAATTTCATCATTCATTGCTGTAAGCCATTCATTTGCATCCTTGGATTCCATTGCTTCATAGAAATTTGCCGAATCAGTTTATAGATTCATATTATCCACAATTAACATATAATGATCACATAATAAACTAGATGGTCACCTATTTCTTTTACTCCCACTATTCCCCTCATCCTTGCATGATAAATCTATATCTTGCAATTTTCTTTTATTGTGCGTTGTATTTAACAATTCATCATCTAATAATTTTAAGTCTTCTAAATGAGTAATTTGACTAGTATCTTCCATAAATACAACATCTCTACTTTCAATAAGTCATTTTTCAAAATGGTAAAAACGATATCCACTCCTATTTTCTACATAACCAATAAACTTGCATTCCCAAGTTTTACTACCCAATTTTTCCCTTAATGGTTTAGGGATAAGTACATGGGCTTTACAGCCCCAAATTCTTACATTTATAATATCCGGTTTCAAACCTGTCCAACATTCATAGGGGGTGATAGTCATTGCCTTAGTGTATATATGTCTTATCCCATTATCTTTACAAAATTGATCTAAAGCTTCGTATTCACCACCCCTATCATTATTCAAGGTTTTTATGGACCTATCCAATTGATTTTTAACTTCTAATTTATATTCGTTAAATTTATCAATTGCTTGTGTTTCGGAAAAAGTTTCGCAAGATAAATATGTCCATATCTTGAAAAGTCATCCGTAAATGTAATAAAGTATTTCATTTCCCTATGTGTCTTAGTTCTTAAAGGTCCACATCTATCAGAATGTACTATTTCAAATAATTCTGATGATTTCCAATATCTTGTAAAAGATTTGCTTGATGTTTTTTCCTTTTATACATGGTTCACATGTAATGAAATCATCTTTATCTAATTGTGGAATTAATCCACTTGCATACATTCTTTGTATTTTGCTTTTGTTTATGTGTCCTAAACGTAAATGCCATAAATAAAAATTATTATCATTTGACACATTTAAATAACTAGAAATAAAAACTTTATATACATCACATTTGAGTACATACATATTGTCTGCTTTAGATCCTTGAAGCCTTACAGTTCCTTTTCTAATATATACATAACCATATTTAAATTTAACCTCATATCCTCTTTCATCTAGTACAGAAGTAGATACAAGATTCCTACGGATATGAGATATGTAAAGGACATCACTTAAAGTTATAACAGAACTATTATGTATGAATTTACATGTACCTTCTTCCAATACGTCACAATATGTATTATTGCCTATATAAACTATGTGTTCACCAATTTTCTTTTCTTTCATGTCCACAAATAGTTCTTTGTTCCGAGCTATGTGTCTGGTAGCACCAGAGTTTATCCACCAAGAGTCTAAAGTTGGTTCCGCTAGCATTACCTCTGTAATGGTCAATGCAATTTCTTTCCCTTTGTTACGATCTTGATTCTTTGGACAATCAACTTTGAAATGCATTTTCTTCCTACATTTAAAACATGCTCCTTTGTTCTTTGCTCCCATAGGTTTCTTCTTTAGCCATTTTTTATTAAATATTCTAAATTTTTTCTTTTTCGGTATTTGAACAATAGGTTGAATAGTTTGTGCAATCAGAAGACTATTACATGTATTTTCTTGTCTCTTTCTTTCCGTTCTTTCTTCCTCTATAACTAATAACACTAGAAGTGATACCATTGATACTTCTTTTGCACTATGTGTAAGTGTAGTTACAATATGTTCCCATGATGAAGGCAAACTATTCAAAATAATGGTTACTTGCATCTTGTCTGATATTGGATGCCCATCATTTTCTAATTCTTTTGTTATAAGTTCCATTTGATTTATATGTTCTCCCACATATTCATTCTCACCTATGCGAGAACTATTATATTTATTTAATAATAATTATTTGTGGGTATCAGACTTAGAACCATATTTTGCCTCAAGATCATCCATCATTTGTTTTGCTATCTCAGAATATTCAAAGAGATGCATTATATTGTCTTTCATATTATGCAATAAAGTAGCTCTTGCAATTAGATAGTCGTCGATCAATTTTTCTTTCTTTTTAACTAACTCAGAATCTGAGTTATCTAATATTTCTGGTTTTTATGTGTTAATGACATATAATAATTTTTCATGTGTGAACAAATATGTCATATGTCTTTTCCACATCCTAAAATTCATGCCATTCAAATTTTCTATTTTTGAAGCATCTATTCCTCCTTTAATAGCCATTTCAGAATGTAGGAAAATAATGCTCACAAATATAAAATATTAAATACTTGAGCCAACGTTATAACTTAAATACTTAATAAAAATAAATATTATGTTTAAAGAGAAATATAAACCTTAAACCACTCTTACATTGCATTTGGGTATTAAAACGGAGTCGCGAAAAAGAAAAAGTTTGTGTAGATGAAGATAATTGTAATGATGATAAAATTTTAAGGGTTTAAATTTTGGTTTGCCAAACGCCATGTTAGATAATACTATGTAATATTTGAACTTCACACTAAACTTAGATCACAGTGTGTCCAACTAAGACAAAATACACAAAAACAAGTACTGTAGCTACAAACTTATTATTTAAATACACATAATAATAATAATACCACACTTAATTGTAGTATTTCTCTTTGTACTTGTTCAAGCATCCTCCACGATATGACAAGCTTGAGTTTGGTGGAGACACTTTTTCGCCTTGTCTTGGATAGGAATGTTGATGTGCATCCAAAGGCCAGTTGTCCCTTGAAACTAACTCAATATACCTTTGAATCCTAATGGGATGAGATCCCCTCAAGTTCTGATTCTCATAAATCTCTCTTTTTGCCAAATCTGGAACTATGAAGGAAATATTCCTTTTTTTTTTAGTTGGGTACATCCAACAAGGTCACTAAAACATTCCCTAAGTATTTGAACACTCTCCCTCGTAAAGTACCCTTCTTTTTGGTGCAAATCTGTTGAAATCCTGTCTATAACGATGCTTATTTCGATGATGTTGATTTTGAAAATACGCAGAATTTTTTGGCCGGTTTGTATATTTAAATTTGGATTTGGAAAAGTAGTTTTGGTTGGCTTGATTCACGGTCAAATTTGCTTGATTTGCAGTCAAAGGATCTTGCCTTTTTTTTTAAAAGGCACATTCAACATATTTGTTTTGCATTTAATGTGGGGAATAGATTGGATTTGTACGGGGGGTCTCAAAAGTCTTATCTTATACTGGGTAACAAATGAAGACCTGATTTTTGGCTAAAATTTGGTAAGGTAACTGATTTATTTTTATAATCTTCAACAAGTTAATCTGCTTCAACCTGAGTCTTTAAATACGTTGGGCAAGACACCAACTTTCAGGGCGTCACACGAATTCTGGACCTAAAGTTATGACTAGCGGGTTTGCTATTTGACTCCCTGAGCACTAGACTAAGTGCACGTTTAAGACAGGAGTCTTTGTTTACAACATCGCCCGATTTTAATGGAGCATTTTGTTCGTTGCAATTGCAGACTCTGTATCAGAAGATGAATCCACTAAAATGGAGTCTAGAATATCGAAAAGTTTACCGTTAGAAGAAATGCTATCATTCCAGTCGTCTTCCTCTTCAGGTTATGCGCTTTCCTCCTTACGGAGAGTCTTTTCTTTGTTTTCGCTCACCGTTGGCGTTGTTTGTTGCTTCAATGATTCTATCACAATGGGCTTCTCTACGACTGCAAATCCTGGCGATCGTGCAATTTCGCTTGAATTCTCCTCTGGACGTTCTATAGTTTGTGAACAAAATGCACCCCAGTAGAATTCTTCTCTGTCATATACCCTTAGCAAGTCTTTGATGTTACCAGTAAATTCTAAGCCTCCAATAGTAACTCGATATAAATCACAACCGGTTGCTGAGTATTACGAACATAGTTGATATAGGCAACACTTGAAGCCAAACCAAGAGTTTGTCGTAAAACGGTAGTCTCGATCCTCTTTAGTAAAATCCTTGTATTCTCCTTTGTCTCTCCTTCTTCCTTTTCAACCATGGCGCTTTGATTCCATTGTTAGAAAATGAAAACAAATGATCGAAAGGAAGTCACCACTAGGATGTTAAATCCAAGAGGCAACCAGTCTTTTCTATTATTTTTGTCTTGTTTGAATAAATAATGTCAGCTATTTTAGATCTGTAAATTATTATTTATAGAGCAATATAAACGTTTGGGAAGAGTTGCAACTTGTCTAAGCATTGCAACTCTTCTCTATTAGCTGGCATTGGAAACCGCGAAATCGGCGGTTCCCAGCACCGGTTTTGGTGATGATTTTTAATAAACCGGCACTGGCACCTCTCCTATTACTGTTTTAATTTTTTTTAACCTTGACCTATTTTGACTTTTGAAAGGATATTAACCCACGCCTTACGGGGTCCCTCGTGGATTTGTTTTATTAAATATTGTCTATGCCTACTTCCTTGTATTTGAGAAAGAAAAGTCAATTGCTTTCTTTCATTGTCTATCTCTCCTAAGGTTTCGTTTTGGTCAACTCTACGGTTGAAAATAAGAAAAAACAAGGTTAGGGTAAATTCCCTAACCCTGTTGCTATCGGGATTCACTTTTTGAATCCCGATTGCCTTGCCTCCCCCCTCCAGCTGAGTGACTCATAGTGACGCCGTTCGCCACGCCCAGTGCAGTGCCCATAGCCCAGCTTGCCGTTGAGCCTCTAGCAGTTGCCGACTCGCTGCCAAGCCTCCGCCTAAAATGTATATCCTCTGAGTCTGGACCTCACCGTTTGGCGTTTGGTTTGTTGAAGTTTGTTTTTTTCTCTTTTCTTTCTAGGCAATGGGCATTGTATACTATTTGTTTAGTGTGAATCGTGTGATTTGTGAAGTTACTAATAACTAAACTAATAAATAGCGTGAGATGGGTTTGAGTCGTTTGATCGTTTGTTCACTGTAAGTCTGTAATCTCGTGAGATGGGTTTGACTGTTTGATAGCTCTTTGTCTATGGATTAAATAGCATTTTTGTCTCTTGTAAAACTGAAATATTGTTGACAAAAACTGAAAGCACGTTTGTAAATGCACATGTTAAGTTTACAGCATTGAAATATTGTATTTGCAGCATAGTTAATATTTATTGAAATGTTGTAATTGAATTAATAAACTAATAAACTTATACTATTAAAAATGAAAAGCCTATTTGGCCCAACGGTTACACGGTAAACGATTACACAGTTTAAGCGGTTACCGTGTAACCGTTACCGTTAATAACCCAGTGTTTGGTTGTGTTTGTCTACCACTTATGTCAGCTTACCGCCCGTTTGGGCTTATCTGCCCTTATGGGCTTACCTATAGTGTGGTTGTGTCTGTGTGTAGTTTTTACAACTAGTATTTGCATTTGAAGTATTCTAAGGGAGCAGGATCGACGCTACGTTCGTCCCTCCTTCAGCGACAGTCGCCTTTGTCTTGTGCAGTGGTTGTTACTTTTTATGGGTTTTTGCGCCCATCTCTCGCGGGTCTCCCCGCTACTTCCAAGGACCTTGAGTCCTTGTTTATGGGCTATGGTCCCCTAGACTTGTTGCTAACCCTTTGGGTCCTTTCCCTTGTAAGTTTTCAGCTGTAATTTTCTATGCTATGAATAAAATGTGTCTTGATTTAAAAAAACAAACAAACAGACATATATTATAGCTGCTTTATAATGCCATGTCCAGCAGTTGCTTATTCCAAACTATTGCTTACTGTTTTGGTTTTAATTATGAGCTGAGATAGCTCAATAGACGGTAGCAAAATTAAAGTTTCCAATCAACCGATAAAAGAAGCATTTGGCTATATATATAGTGGTAAATATACGAAGTAGCTAGCAGACTGAAAATGTAACCTGTGTTAGAAGAGTAACCTTCTCTAAATTCCGCACAGTAATAAATTCAATAAATTATAAGAAAATGAAAACCGTGTAGGACCCACCTACAAACAAATCGAAGGGCCACATAGGAAAGGGGGCCAGGGATGTAAAACCAAAAAGGTAAGGAAAAGGAAACAAATAAATTTAAATTTTATGATACCAACAACAAACAAAAATTTTGTCTAAGCAAATTTAACGACAGACGTTATTATTCACAATCCGGAATACGAACAGCCCCGCTTTTCAGATCAACGGTCAGTCTGCAGTTCATGTCCGCCGCAATCTTCCGCTCCAAGTTCATCACGCTCAACAGCGTCACCTTCCCTGAATTCAGACTACATAAGACAAAAGTAGGAAACTGAAACACAGCTTTAAGCATTTCATTCACAAGTCAAATCTTGGACCGCCCTTGTTGACAAATTGATACTCATGGTGCAGATCATTTCCGCGGACTTCTTCTTCTTCATCACAAACATCAATTCCACTTTTCCACTAAGCTTGGCATGGCTGCTCAGCGTTAACACCCCGGCACCCAATTCGCTTACAAGACTCGTGGTGTTTGGCAGGACATTTGAGTTCACATTCACTGTTACGCTGACTTTTTTGGTAGAACGCAGCCCAGCCTTACTCTTAGGAATACTGGCCTGCCCCACTGTCACGCCCTGGTACGTGAACGTGACGTTGGTGTCATCATACTTGTAGGGACCAAAGTTTGTGTTTTTGATCGTCACTTGGGTTGTGAAGCTTATGTCGAAGGATTGAGTGTTGTTGTTCACGTTCGACAACGCGACAGTGCCCAACCTGACCTTAGGGGTCTTAACCTTCATGACAGTGAGCGCAAACGCCGTAATGACTATGACCTGAAAGACAGCAAAAGCAACGATATATGTGGCTAACTTGATTCTTTTCTTCCTCCGCAGCTCATCGGAAGACACAGCGTTAGATTCTTCATCGCTTCTGGGGTGCGCCTTTTCTGGTGCCAAGGGGTACACCTGCTGGTTTGTCCTCTCAGCCATTTGCTTTGCTTAGAAAGTGGAAAAGGAAACTGACGTCAAAATATCTTTTCTTTTCTGTTTGTTTCTTTAGAAAGCGAGTCAAAGAAGTAGGAATGTTTTTGTGGCAGTGGTGGTAGATTCTTAGAGAGATGTGCTATATATAGGGCTCACGCAACAAAAATGTTTAGTTGTTCGAATCATGAATAAGTAAAGGCGTAGAGCTACCGACGTCCTCTGTACCAGAGTGGTAGGAGGGCTTCAATTGCCCGATCGGTCAGAGTTTCGATCGTTGGCAGAGGGAGAAGAAAAGAGAGAAAAAAAAATAATAATAAAGGCGTAGAGCTTCGTGGAAAACGAGACAACACGGGGGACATACCGAATGCGTCTGAGGTTGGAATTTTTGACTTCTAGATGGTCTCTCCCGTGACTTTCGTGAAAACTTTAAAGTCCCTTTTGGTACAAGCTCTATTGAGATTTTTAATGAATATCTAATTTAAGAAGCTTCGAATCCCCCACTGAATAGACAATTGGAGACGATACTCCAGATCAACTAAGGCAAGAACATCATGTAATAGGACCAAAAAATATAATAATGAAACATTTTGTTTTTGTCTTTTTGTTATTAATTTATTTCTTCTCTCTCTACCTATCGATATCTGACGATCGAGGCTTAAGATTTGAATTTTCATGGTGAAATTTGATGGGGAATTATCAAACTAATTAAAGACACAAATAATATTCGTTAAAAAATAAAATAAATGCTGTTAACAACTTGACCATTTACATTTACCTTGAATTAGTAAGTATTTAATAGAATAAAAAGCTCAGACGTCGACGCGTCAATTCAGTCTATATTAATGGGTCATCTAGCCTTTTTCAAAGTGTACCTAATAAAATAGTAAGAGAATGATTAAAACTCAAGTAGAGTACATACGGACTTCCTAATTGCTTTATCTTAAAGAAATTACTTGTTGTCATTTTCTTCTTTTCTTTCCTCGGAAAGAAAGCAAGATCAGAAGGATTGCAACTCAACAAGCTGTAGTCTTTTGGTTTTTTCCCCATTCTTGCAACCAAACTAGTTCGCAAGCAGTACAGTTATTCCAAACACTTTTGGAAGAGAAATACTTGCAGTCTTGCATGCTCTTCTTTATGTAAGAGTTCCTACAAAGAAATGCGAGTGATCAGCTACACCATATTAGAATTTGCCATCATTTTATCGAGTTATTCGCTCCCAAAAAAAAAAACAGAATCTTTATAATTCAAAAATGCGTACAAATTAATTTTTAAGCTTCGATTCGTGTACGATTATATGATCCCTCCTCTGGGTCCTCCAAAAATTTTCGTTGTTTGGAGGAATGATTGTAATTTGAAGTGGGTTATATAGTTTGGGAAGTTGGCTATTTTTTTATGATAATGATATTAATTATTCATTTGACAACACTCTATGGATCAATAATCACCGCGTTAATCTTGTCAGATATGATTAGAACTATGACAGGGAATATTGTAATCCTCCAAATCCCACAAGCATATGTTATCAAATTGAAAAAATCCGGTTTATATATCCCAATTGATACTTAGGGGTGAATAGGTGTTTATTACCCCAATTAAAATACTATGCGATAGTTTTTGAACACGTTCAACCGATAAACAAAATTAACAAAATCATAGGCTGAAAAATAAATCAAACATCAATCACACAAATAAACGAGATTTTGTTGACAAAATAGAAAACTTTTGAAGAACTCTTCAAAAGAAAATCACTTCAAGCCATCAATGCGATTTAAATCCACTAAGAAGAAAACCTTATAAATGGTGATTCAGACACAGCAAAATCTTTGCAGATTCTAACATCCTAACATAATAATCGAAATGACCCACTTGGACTCACACCAAGCGGAAATGTACAACCTTAGAACTCTTACGCTATTCTTATGGAGTCATCATGAATGAACTCGTCCTTCAGCACTGAAACTCTTGCTGCCAAACTCCTTCGAAACTTTGAAGGCCGCATCAACAAGCTCGAGAATATTATGTTTATCTGCTTATCCTTAATTATCCAATGATGTAAAGTGGATAAACCTATAGCTTTTGAACGCAAGCGTTATGCTAGTAACAACTCTCTAATCATCATCTTAAGCTCTAAACTTGATTTACAATAAGATTACAATTTGATTGGTCTAACTTTTGATACGAAATTTTGCCAACACTTAACTCTAGCACTAAAAAAGATGAAACCAATTCTGCTTGTAGTTTTTGTTAGTGTATAATCTTAATTGGCTTTACTTCGTATGTAATTAAGTATAATTCCTGAGATATCAAGGTGTAATGAATTTCCTATGAAGAATTGATGACAGCTATAAGAATACACATCTGGACATATTTTTCTAGGTGTCAAGTTTGATTGAAGTAAGATCAAGATCAGTTAACGCAAGAAGTTGACTCTACTTTTTTCCTGAGAAAATTTAAGTCAGATGTAAGTTTGACAGAATCGCGACTTAAAGAATTGTTGTAACAGATTTTAGTTAGACCGTTTCTAACTAATTAAATGACGCCAAGAAGACCTAGGTCTAGAAACTTCCACTTTTAGCCGTGTATTACCCACAGCATATAACCCCAATATTTTCTCATTATTTTTTAACTTAAAAAAATTCAGATATTGAGCCTTCAACAAAAAAACCCTCTCTAGAGCCTCTGTTATTTTTTTGAGCCATTGTTGTGTGAACTAAGAATGAAACCTTGAGATCTATCCCCTCTCTTTAGGTTCTTAATTCTAGATTTGATCACCATTGTTTTTCCCTAAAAGAAATTCGAGATCTTTGGAATTGCTGAAAATCTTGGAGGTCGCGAGTGCCCTGCTCATGAAGTTGCTGTAGTTGTGAGTTCACATGGAGGACATCATGATATGGATAGTGACGTAATGATTCTAAGCTTTTTGAATGGATGAGAGGTTCTTAATCATTGCTAGGGTGCAAATCTAAATGTCGTATTTCGAGTAAGAAATCAAGTGTGTTAGATTATGAATTTGGGAATTCTTGAGTCTATAGATTACCTTGTATTTCGAGTTTAAAAAGCTAGTGAAATCTTTTCCCGGCCTACGGGCCCGTAGATTTTTTGTCTCTTGAAATTTGTTTCCAAGAGATTTTCTCTTCGAAACCCAAAATTGGTGTCTTTATGTGGTGATTGTTTAGTTTATTGTGTTCTTGATTAATTGTGAATAATTTTTGAACAGCAATTGATAATTGTTAAGTGTTCTTGGCTATAAAGAATTGAGATATAGGTTCTGATTTACATGATTTATATTCCGCATTGATAAATCGTGTTGTAGTAATTTTCATATTGAAATTGCTGATATGTTCTTGTGAAGCTTGTGCAAAAATATTATTAAAGTGTAAAAAGTTAGAAGAAAAGTTGTAAAACCTATTCTCCCCCCTCTAGTTTCGGCTAGTGTTGGTTTTGGGTCTTAAATTGTTTTGTTCAGTTTTCTTGTAACCTAGTATATAATGTTGTTGAGCTTCCACCCATGTCCATTAATGGTCTGCTGGCCTGCCATAGATTTCGTGCATAGTGTTGCCTGCACGTATCATATATATATATATACATGGACAAGATCAGCCACATCAATTAATAACCTATTATAGATATGGATAAACACAAAGTTATGTCACTGTGGTTTGAGTGAAAATCAAATAAGCTTTTAAACTTTAAAACTTATCAAATTAAGTATTGAGGTTTAAAATACTTCACATCTAACAGGATTCCAGAGAGACTAAAATCTTGATGGATTTTAAACCCCGAGGGCAAATTTGATGGATTTTAAATTTTTGAGACTTATTTGATTCACACCTGGATGAATTTTATATCCAGGAGTTTTTTTTTTTTTTTTAATGAATATGCCCTCAGGAGTTGCTTATTCCAGAATTTGCTTAAGGTTTTGATTATTACGAGCTGTGATAGCTCAAAAGAGGGTGAGAGATCATAGTTTTCAATCAATTAATGGATAAAAAAAGGCATTTGGCCAGAAAGTGGCAAATATGCAAAGCAGCTAGCAGACCGAAAATGGAACTTGTGTTGGAAGAGTAACCTTCTTTATTTCCAAGAGTCATAAAATTCAAGAGTGTATGAGAAAAATGAAAACAGTATAATCCACTTACAAACAAATCGAAGGGCCACGATATATATATAGAAAAGGGGGCCAGGGAGACTAAAACGAATAAAGGTAAAGAAAAAGAAACCAATAATGATACAATGGCCAACAACGAACAAAAACTTCGTCTAATTATAAGCTAATTTCACGACAGACACGCTATATTTATTCACGATCCACAATTATACGAACAGCCTCGAATTTCAGATCAACGGTCATTCTGTAGTTCATCTCCGCAGTCTTCCGCTCCAGCATCACGTTCATCTGCGCGCGTCACCTTCCCTGAATTCAGACCACACAACAATACCAAATTAAGAAAGAGACTCAAACACAGCTTTAAGCGTTTCATTCACAAGTCAAATCTTGGACCGCCTTTGTTGACACATTGATACTCATCGTGCAACTCATTTCAGCTGACTTCTTCTTCTTCATCACAAACATCAATTCCACTTTCCCACTAAGCTTGGCGTGGCTACTCAGCGTCAACACCCCGGAACCCAAGTCGCTTCCCAGATTCGAAGTGCTTGGCAGTGCATTTGAGTTCACATTCACTGTTACGCTGACTTTTTTGGTAGAACGCATCCCAGCCTTACTCTTAGGAATATTGACCTGCCCCACTGCCTCGCCCTGGTACGTGAACGTGGCGTTGGTGGCATCATACTTGTAGGGACCAAAGTTCGTGTTTTTGATCCTCACTTGGGTTGTGAAGCTTATGTCGAAGGATTGGTTGCTGGTGTTCACGTTCGACAACGCGACGGTGCCCAACCTGACCTTAGGGGTCTTAACCTTCATGATAGTGAGCGCAAACGCCGTGATGACTATGACCTGAAAGACAGCAAAAGCAACGATATATATGGCTAACTTGATTCTTTTCTTTCTCCGCAGCTCATCGGAAGACAGGTTGTTCGATTCTTCATCGCTTCTGGGGTGCGCCTTTGCTGGTGCCAAGGGGTAGTCCTGGTGGTTTGTCCTCTCAGCCATTTGATTTTGCTTAGAAAGCGGAAAAGAAACTGATCTTCAAGTTTATCTCTTTCTCTTGTGTGTCCTTCTTTAGGATGTGAATAAAAAGTACGAATGTTTTGTGGCCTGGTGGTAGAGAGATGTGCTATATATAGAGGCAGGCATGCATAGAGCTCAGGCATCAATACTTCTATGTTGTTTGAGTCCTTAATTTAAGGCAAATTAGGGGCTTCGTGGAAAATGAGACTCGACTGGGGAGTCCCCAGTGGGGACAGTCGTAATACCCTGCCGAACGCGTCTGAGGTTGGAATTTATGACTTCTAGAGGGTCTCTGAGACTGACATGACGTTCGTGAACAGTATTTTTCTTAGTTTTTTTTTTTTTTCCTAAGCAGTATTTTTCTTAGTGATATTTAGCGACCGGATATATATTGAGAATTTTTAATAAATATCTAAAGAATCTTCGATTTTCCATTAATGAATTTCTTGATCTAATCAGATAGCATGTTGTGATATAGTAGACAAAAAAAAAAAATTGTGGCACTTTTTTCTTTTTCTCTTTTTTCTTTTTAATCTCGCGCTCTGTATATGACGCTGAATTTCACCATGAAAGGTATGGGACTTTTTCCATTAAAGACACAAAACTGAATCCCATTTTTTGAAGAAAAGCTGTTAACGGCATAAAGTTATCTTTGTTTTTTTGGGACAAAAGTACATATTCTATTGTTTATTTGTTTAATGCTTTGAAAAGTTTAAGTTAAATCGAAGCTCTTCCATCTATTTTTTGTCAGTCTCATTAACGACAATTGTTATCATGGCTTTAAAATTCACGTCATAACAAATTAGAAAGCGTCATCTGTCTAGTTAAAACACCCATGTCACATATGCACAAGGTGTTTATCAACTCACCGTGCCTAATTTAACAAAAAAAAACAACTTAATGAGGCGACGTTCTCCCTATTGCATACACCTGGCACAGATGTGGCGTGGACGTTTTAAATGGACAGATGACGCTTTCCAATTTGTTATGACGTGAATTTTAAAACTTTGATAACAATGACCGTTAATGAGGCTGACGGAAAATGAACGTAAAGACCTCAATTTGACTAAAACTCTACCTCAAGGGTCTATTTATTGAAAACGTTACCTCAGGGGCTCATTTACAAATTTCGTATACTTCAGGAGCTCTGGATGCAATTAAGCCTAAATAAAATTAAAAATATACAGAACCAAAAACAGATAAATAAGAAATAAAAAATAGAGGTAATATTTAAGAAATATCATAAAATACACCTTACAATAAAAAAGCAAAACTAAAAGACAAAAACAGAAAATAAAAATTATATAAAATGACCAAATATAGAGAAAAAGTAAACAAAAAATGAAACCGAGGCTAGAGGTGAGGGGCCGGGAGTAGTACGGGAGGCCCCCCAAAGCGACCCAGTCGAAGCCCAGACTGGTCTTCCATTCCATAAAATGTAGGCTTTATCTTGAAGCAAGCTGTTGCCTCAAAAATCTCCTTATGTTTCCTCCCAAAGAAAGCAAGAGAGAATTTCTACGCGTAAGAGTTCCTATGAAGAAAATCCCCCCCCCCCCCCCCCCCCCCCCCCCCCCCGGCGCGCCAAAAAAGTTAACATATGATAGTTTGCTCACCTCCCCAAAATTCATATCCAAACTTTGCCCCTACTTCAGCCCACTTAAATTCGGACATATCCTTATGATGTGGGGCTTCTAAAGCGATAGTACAGCTTGTCAAGATTTTAATTCACAATCTTAAAACTGCTATGTAAAGTTTTTGACCGACGTCCTAGTGAGATTAGGATATTTAATTATAGCCGTACTGGCAAACGCAAGGTGTTTAATGTCATAGGAGTAGGGTTGCTTTCAATACAAAAATAGACATGCATGTATGAAAACACAGGATCCGGACTCTACAATTTCTTCAGTCTCCACGGGGGAAGTACCATTATTGTACGGATTAGTTTTCTTATTTGCGTGTTGAAGATGGAAAATTCTGGTAGCTGAGCTCTTATTGTCAATAGAGGCGTTTGGACGATATTAAAAAATCTATAAGATAAAGTCCTCAAAAGAAGCTTCTCGTGACAGCATCAGCCTCACATATACTTTTATGGCGTTTGGTTCAGACATGCCAGTTATCAAAGAAACAAGTTGATTTAGTTTGTTGAGTGTGTACCGGTCGGGCAAATACTTGTTCCTGGAAAAGCGAGTGATTTGAATGGCCTTGACCGGGGCGGTAGTTGGGGGCTTAGGACAGAATTTAAATGAGCTCTTTTATATAATAAGAAGATATTAAATATTTTATATTTAAATATTAAAAAACTTTAATTAAAAATTACTCATCTAACTTTCAAAAATGCAACATTACATATCATCTAAGGCTTGTATATAAAATTTTCATATTGAAAAACTTCTTGTAGAAGCAACATTACCGTACGTAATTATTAATAATATTTTATGTTAAAGAAAATAGAAAGAGTGAGATAACTAGCTAGTCTATCACATTAAGCACTTTTAATTAGAAAATTAATTTATCACATTAAGCACTTTTGATTAAAAAATTAGATTATCATATTAAGCGCACTTTTAAATATAATTTTTTATTTGTTAGATGATTTTTTGCTAGAAACTGTACGAAATTAAATAATATTAGGTAGTAAGCAGTTAAGTGTAGTTGATGGATTATAACTCTCTTCATGAATCAATGAGATTTTATAGGCCATATTGTTTGAATAAAATGATATAAATGACAAGCAAAAAAGTAATTAAGTAGATAATGACTTGCAAAACCCTCTAGCTATTTTATATACCATATTTTTTAGATAAAGAACTACAAAATCTCCACATAAATTAAGAGATTAGATAGTTTAAATTATTATATTTTAGTGATTATAAGTCATATTAAATATTTTACAAAATAAAATCTAATAATAAAAACACAAATTTTTTGGGCCTCCCTCCTATTTTGGGGCCTTAGGCAGCTCTATGGCTAGAGCCGGTCACAAGATTGACAATTAATTGGGCAGCTTTTACCAAGTAGAAACCCTGTTTCAATTTGAAAATAAAAGATGCGAACACGTCAAATGATAGGAAATTCCAAAGAAAGAATACGTGTCCCTCGTATTGATTTTGTTGAACGACATCCCCATCACACACATGAGTAACGTTAACCGGCCAGTTCACATTCAGCGACTAGAGTTTACTCCCATTCTTTTATCCGTCCATTCAATCTATCCAGATGCACTTTGGATTATAAAAAATTAAAACATGATAATAGATAAATATATTTTACACCCTCTAATTAATTATGTGATTTATATTGACACTTTGCGACTCAAATTATTATTTTTGATATATTATATGTATTAAATATTAATTTCAAATACTTATTATCTTTGATTAAAAATTTCGTCAATTTGAATAGAAAATAATTTTTTGGCCAGTGAAATGATAATTTTATATTTATAATTTTTTTGACTTTGACATTTTTGTCAGGGTAAAATCGTAGTTTTAGTGGTTAAAAATCCTTTTATTTATTAAAAATTATGTTAAATGTTTGAAATGAATAATTAGTAGATATAATGTGATCAAAATAATAACTTAGAATGCAAAGTATCCAGACTCTATATTTAGATAAGTGTTTTTTTAAAAAACATTAAGTTCACGTATTTAAATTTTGGGCTACTGAATACTATTAGAACAGGTAACGTACAAATGGTGAAGTCAGTGGGAAAGCAGGGATAGGCGGTGGATGTTCAATGTCGACAAGCCCAAAGTCCAATATGACCACCTGCTGCTGCATATATGCCAAGGCTAATCAACGACCAAGTTAGGCTGATTCATATTTTAAAGAAGTATGCATATATATCTAGCTGAGGCAGCCAAGGCTAATCAACGATCGACCAAGATGCTCACATAGTCTTCATAAATTAAACAAAAGTAGTATTTCTGTTTCGGCCATTTATGAAGCATATTATATATGGGGACAACTTTGGCCCTTTACCATTAATAAATTTCGCTAAAAGACTAATCTAACGAGAGCTAGAGATGATAATACCCAGTGTTCTAATAGTTTAAACAGTGGGTAAGACCACGTGTTATTGACAGAGCATATCCTTCATGACTTGCCCCTTGGCATCCATATATAATAGCAGAATAGGATGATCTTTTTGTTTTTCTGAATTAGGGTTTTCTTTTTCTTTCTCTTTGTTTTCAAATAAAGATAATACTATATATATATATATATAGTCAATAATGTTTTCTCGACATTGCTCACACTTTTGTGTTTTGACCCCTAACTTACTCACTGGTGAAATTAAAATTATAAAGGTAAAAAAAAGAGAGGAAGACAGATAAAAGAGGACATGTTGATGGGATGTATATATGTCGCTTACATTATGGATCTTTTAACCATTTTTTAAGAAAATATTATTCGACGTAAAACTTAGAAATATGGGTTTCTTAATTGGCTTTTTTCCCCTAAAGGTGATGCAGTTTATACCAGAAAGGAAGGGCAAAATAAAAGAGAGCTTGAATATTAATGTTTAGGAGATTAATAGTATGTGCATGCATGTAACAAATTATTAGTATGCATTTGGTTTTCATTTTTAATAATGTTTAGGAATTATCCTATTTTTTTAGCTTGGAATTTAATTTTTTTGGCACATTAAGTACTTAATTCATGTGCTCTGCTTCCCATCATGAACCTCAAAAACTTACATGAAGTTGGTACAATATCTAAAATGAAGAGTCACGTTGAGATCAGTGACCTAAAATTTCGAGCCTTGAAGGGCCGGTAACGTCGCCACAAAAACATCCCTGTCACCTTAATATAACCATTTCTTAACCGGACAATTCCAGATAGGTTATAGACTTTTTTTTCCCAATCACAGTGTGCCGTTTTAACACAAGACATCGACTCAACAGACAAACTGGGTGACACGGAGAAAGTGACGAAAAAATGTAGAGAAACTTCATACTCTTTACTATCCCACATTTTGTAAATATGATATATTACACTCTAAATTATCTATTATTTTATACTTTACATCTTAAGTTAAAATTTCACTATTAAAATAAATAAAAAATAAGATATGTGTCACAATCTTAAAAAGTTGAATTGTAAAATAAAATCCAAAATATAAATCTAGTGATAACTTGTACTGCAAAATCTGTGATAATTAGTGAGCACAAAATGTAATATTCTCCAAAAATGATTTAAGAAACTTGCAAGGTCAAAAGCATCACCTATAAATCCTTAAAATTAAGGATGGACCGACAAGATCATACAGGTTTCTAAATTAGGAGGCTCAACGGGCGACATATAGTTCATGAGCGGACAAATAGTACTAATGATAATATAATATCAAGGAGCTTCCTTTTTTATTTGGAAAAAAAAAAAGAACTTACAAATGTCTAAAATAAATCCAAAAGCAAAGACAACGCAAATCGGCAAATGAATAATACAGACTTCGATGTACGACTGACTAAGTTGGCTCCTACGTACAAAACATGGAAATTCACACGAGGAAAAAATTCAGATATAAGACAGACACAGTAAGTTTCAAACGTTTCACTTGCACTTCAAATCCTGGATAGCACGCTGCGCCAAGTTGACAGTCATGGTGCAGCTCATTTCACCAGATTTCTTCTTCTTGATCACCTTCATCAAGTGCACCTTTCCGCTCAACTTGGCCTGGCTGCTCAGCACCAGAAACCCCGAACCGATGTCATTTGTAAGGTTTGTATTTCCCGATAGCCTGTGGGAGCTGATGTCCACAGGAACGATGAATCTCTGTGTCTTCCTTGCCTTGGTACGCCCCTCTGGAATCACAGCCTCCCCAACAGCCATGTCTCCGTAGAAGATGGTGGCGTTGCTACTTTCATACTTGAAGTGGCCGAAGTTTGTGTTCTTTATGGCCACCTGGGCCATCAATCGCATGTCAAAAGAAGACGAATTCGAAGTGCTGGAACTCAAGCTTTCGACTGCCACAGTGCCGAACCTGACTTTGGGACTTTTTATGCGCATCACGGTTAGTGCAAAGACCAAGATGATGATGGTCTGAAACACAATGAAAGCAGCAACATATGCTAAGCACTTGGAGTTTGATCGCTTCCCGTCTCCCTTCATTATGAATGATGGGTCCTTGTAAACGTTGACAGGAGCTAGCTTCTGTTCTTCTCAATTTGTTCTTGTTAAAGAACTCAGAAATTGCAAAAGGCTCAAAGCAGGTGGGTGTGTTTTGACACCTAGAGGGCGCAAGGAGCGGCTTTATATAAATATATGGCTGTACCGACTGAATAATGGAGCTAAACTGATGTGAATATGAAATCAAGTTGAAGACTGACCTGGGATATTTCTTTTCTTACTAATTCACTTTTTCCAAAAACGTGTTCCAGGGACATTGACTATTAGCATTATGATCATGTTCCCAACAGAAGGTTCTATCGAGGATATCTACATACTGACCCGTTAAGCTTTATTGTGGTTGGCTTTAAATATACATATGTGCCGTACAAGTGAAGGCCAAGGGGTACAGAATATTGTTAAGTTTACCTGACAGGGTCGATAACCTCTTCTTTACTCTTCAAGCGCCCCCCATGGTTGAAGCATCCTAATTGACTTTTAGTTTCCAGCGGAACATAATGTCGTTAAGGAAAACCATCTAGGTGATTTGAACGGTCAAGATCTTTTGTAATTTATTACCCGAATTATACGATAGAATTCGAAAAAAGATAGACACAATAAATAGATACTACATTATTTAATGATGTTTATATTTGCCCATATAAAGTTTTGGGCAACATGAGCCTTACAATAGAGTCCACTTGTCATGCCCCATGCTGGTACTTACCCCTTAAACTCTTCTATAGTAATAGAACGCACACAAACGGGGATTACTATACGAATTAATCTTATAAAGGCTTGATAACTGGCTTTGAAAAAGCTTAGCGGAAACGTTTGAGTGAAAAGAGATAAGTATATTAAGAAAAGAAAACTAATAATTTCAGAGATTTAACAAATAGGTCACACTGCATTAAAGACGGATAATAAAATAACTTAATCAATTAATTAGGTGGACTTATAAAAATATTTTAAAGAGGTGAAAGTTAAGGGTAGCTTGTGGCTTAAGGAAGAAATAAGATAATAGGAAATCCCAAAAATATAAATACAAAATTTTTTCCACTAGTACATTTACAAATAACAAAATCTTTCACGAGGATACAACAGTAAGGGAAAGGAAGTATAAAAGTGGAAGCTGTCTACAACTTTCCGTCCTACAATAACAGACTGCAACAGAATGTACACTAACTAACCCAAAAAAACAACTACAACTGATATCTAGTCAACCCTCGACTCAGTGTCGGAGGTTAGGTCAATAATTTCATTGTCCCCGATATCCTCTACCGGCGGCGCCGGTGGAGGAGGGACGTCATACAAAAGAGTCGGGTCAAAATCAACTAGCTCGAAATCCTCAACTAAGGGAACTGGGGTGGAGGCTCCTTGAGGTACCATTGGGGCTCGTACCCCACATAAACCTCAAATGAATCAGTGACAAACGTCCAAATTTCATCACTAGGATGTATGTGTCAAATCCAAAAGCTTCTCGCTCATAAAGATCAACATCTGTTACGTCCGATGCCCACAGCCATAGCAGTACATACAAAAAAATTAAACAAATAAAGGGTGAGTCCTACTGACTCAGTAAGGGGGGAAAAAGGGACATGTCATGAACAATTATAGTAGCATGTTAACAATAAGAATTAAAATAAACAGGATAACAATGTATGATCGATGCAATGCAGGAATGATGCATCTGTTTCCTGGTCATTTCACTTTCTTTCTTTCTTTTCTTTTCTTGTCTTGTCTGTAGAGGTGTCCTTTTTGTCTCTCTGTTTAACCCCGCAGAGTTCGGGTTGTGCGTCCCTCCTCTCCTCTGGGACTGTCCCGTGCCCCGGCACCAGACCTGTCAAGCGTATATTGTTTCACACCAGGGATACCGACCACTCATTTCAGTGGTGGCTTGCACTATCCCACTGTTGTGATCGGTACCGTCACCCTGTCATAGGACCACCTCTGGGTATAGGTTTCATTTTTGTCATTCTGTTATTAGATTCCCCACACCCATGACATGATGATGCAACATGTCTCATATACTTCATTGAAAATCAAGTAATTAAAGACGATCAATGGATTTCATAAGGCATATAAAAATAAAGCAAATCACGTAATCAATGGATTTCATATGGCACATAACAATGAAGCACAATAATTTCACATTAACCTTTCTTTAATCCTCAAGTGGCCAGGTCTATTATTCATTAAAAAGGCCTAATGTTTGCATTTCATAAGATGTTCCTGTGCTATAATTAGTCAATCAACATCTAAGTCATCATGGCTGCAACGATCTAAACACCACATGTTGTAATAGGTAAATTCAACAACTTATATGGCTGGGTTGTTTTATTTATTTTATTTCTAAACCCACTGAGGAAAAAGTCTTCCCGGGCATAGATAAAAATTCTCGAACATACAAAAAATCTTCCCGGGTATATATAAACAAAAGCTTCCCAGGCATATAAAGAAAATCTTCCCAAGCATATAAAAATCTTCCCTGCATATATAAACAAAATCTTTCCCAAGCATATATAAACCCCTTTCTCTCAAAAGTCGAATCCGGCCCCAGGTGGTCTCCAAAGTCTTTTGGCCCCTTTCTCTTATAAGCCCTTCGCATGTTTTTGTTTGGTTTAAATCCAACACAGAAACAAGAATGGGTTACTTGTCTTTTACCATCTCATGATAAAAGTCATACGTTTTATGCATAACCTAACACCCCCAATACCCCTATTTAAGACAAACTCTACACCCTTACCTTAGCTCGTTGTTGTACTGCTTTCTTGAAGGATTAAGACACTTAAAAATAGCAAGACACCATGTTAGGAAAAGAAAAAAACAAAAGCTGATAGGAAAAAAAAGTGCAGGCCGAAATACCTCACTTCTTCCCAACTTTCTCGTAATCTCCTCCCTTTTTCTTTGGTCTCTTCCTCCTCTTATCCTTCGATCAATCTCTTTGGTCACCAAGTGTTTCACGTCACTTTCCCTCTCTTTCTCTTTAAGTCAAATGAAGTTTCTCTCCTAATGTCGTTATCAGTTTTAGCCGAGTAAATCTTTGCTGACAATATAAACCGAACATAACTCTTTTGTGCATTCCCCCTTGGCCAATCTACACACCCTAGGCTAGAGGTCTAGGCAATTATTGTAAAGCAAGTCATGCCCATTCATAAGCAGTACATTAAATTATGCGCCAATGACAAAGCCTCATCTAAGTGATTAGATAAAATATGGTAAGAATGCATTTAATGCACACCACACGGTTAAGACACGTAGAAAAAGATAACATAAAAAGGAAACTCGAGCATACAAGGCTCTGTCATCCCACGACTAAAAATAAGCCCTACGTAGTCAGCTCTCAAATACCCCCGAGCATGAAACATTCAGATGCCCCGGGCATTTAGTACTCTACCTGGGCACTCAATACACCCCGGGACTTTAATACTTAGTGACCCCGGGCATTTCCTACTCGGTGACCCCGAGTATTGTCTCCTCCTCCCGATACTCAATACCCCAGGAATTTTCCCCAGGCATTTAAACCCAATAACCCCAAGAATCACAACTCAATTACCCCGGCCTCAAAACTCAATTACCCTGGAAAAATTTTTTCCCGGGCACTCAAGCACCTCCCCTATCAAACCCTAATAAAAGCAAACACAAGGAAGAAAAAAAATATTTCACATGAGCACAACTCTTATAACTTATACATAAAACTATATTAAACAAGTGGAATAAACAAGGGAGAGGTGTTACACTACCTGTTGTATCTATCTCTTTCTGAATTTTACTGTACAATTCGGAGCACCAAATTGCAGAAGATTTCAATCCGATGTGAAGATAAGACTAAATTATAGATTTTACATGCATTCAACTTTCATTAGAAAATAATCATTAAAAACAAAGGCTGGTCTCATTCTTCAAATGAAGGAGTACAATTCGGAGCACCGAATTGCAAAAGATTTCAATTCAATATGAAAATAAGACTAAATTATGGACTTTAAATGCATTCAACTTTCGTTAGAAAATAATCATTAAAAACAAAGGCTGGTCTCATTCTTCAAATGAACGATTTTGGGTGGGTAAGTACGTACGTTAGAACATTCAAACCAAATGCTTAAAACAAGGGCATGACGCCTGCGACTGTCCCATGAACTTCTCATGTTCAAGCCTAGAAAAAAAAAATCGAGATAAATATAAATGTGTGTGATTATCGATTCAAAACAGAATCAAACACAAGCAAGTATGACATATATAATCAAACGCCAGGAATGTGATCAAGTAAGCAGCTGAAAGGCTTTAGTAGTACACAAATTAAGGACTCCAAATAAGTGATAAGAGTGATTCCAGCCAGCACCAATCACGACATAAAACAGAGTCCACAATTATAGCCTCCTCACCATATCCAGCAACACACATACACGAAGATATCAAAAGGAGCTGACCTTCTCTATTTTGAGACTCATGATTCAAGGGATCATTTATTTGGTCTTTACTCCTTTATGTGTATATATGTTAACTTACAACAACAAATCAATACAAAGAAGCAATTCAGTCTTCTCTCATTACCGTTGTAGAACTTTCAATAAGTACATATGCCCAAATCAATCAGACATTCAACAAATCACAAGTAGGTGGAATGATCCAACTGGATTCAGGGCCAAGACTGCACACGGGTCCGAATGGTAGCGTCCAATGATTAAGATTGTTTTGTATTGATGTTTCTTGAATTACAAGGTGTACAGTGACTGAATATATAGAGAGATACACGTGTAACGGCTTGCTGACTCATCTCAATATTCTCTGGCCTTATACCGAGCATATGGCGCGCAGAGTAGTGCGACAGAGGTGTTTGAGGAATGGACAATGCACAGAGGAGTCCTGAATACAGAATATGCTATGTACAGCCAACAATATTCCAACGTAAACAAGATCTTTGGTATATCCTTAAAATATACAACCCAAAAGCAATTCATATGAATTAGGGATTAAGCGACAGAGAAATTGGGATGGGGTCATTAATTTGCTTGTGGGGTATTTGTGTAAATCTACCACTCATTTAAAAAGTTTAAACTGATAGAAAGATGAAGATTTTATTATTTAAGTTATACTCTCTAATATTCTTTCCTTACGTATGAATCGGACTCTCGACTCAATATATATAATATTTAATTAAAATTAAAATAAAATATTAAACTAAATCTCAAACTTTAAATCTAATTCTGATACTACGTAAATTTATTATTAATATTAAAAATTTAAATTAATAAATATTTTATTATTTAAATTATATTCTTCAAAAACTAATTACCAATCCAGGTGTTCTAGACGCTCCAGAGATCGGCGATCACGCGCAGAACTTATAAGTCCTCTCTTACAATTCAAGTCTACCAAAGTCCTCTTCTTTTCTTTTTCTTTTTTATCATTTTGTTGGTTTATGTACGGAGTGAAGGTCTACCAAGTTTGACAATGTTAGTTAGCTCATAGTGGAAGCAACCGCGTAGAGTCAGTCAGTCAGAGATATCACGTCAGGCAGCCCATCTAGACTTCCACCCCTAACCATGTCTTGATCACTACACGCCGGTAGGGGCACGGATGTATGGTCCCCATATCTAATCAAAGTCGCTTCGATATCACTCAACCAAGTACGGACATGATCCCTCCTGTCCACTGTCATACCATAAAGTCATAGACGGTAGACCGTCTCAAACCCTTCAATTCTGTCTTTGTTGTATTTTTATTTTTTTTTTCGTTTTTCTTGCCATTACCAACTAGCTTTGAGTTTGGACCTGAAACCGAAGCCCAATTTAAAGTAGACCGTGCATAGCCTTCCCAACAAGGGAAATATGCCAATTGGAGAGAGAGAGATAAAAGGCCTGAGACCTTTCTCGCAATGGACTTCTTACAAGGCCCGTATGGCCTGTACCATAGCCAACATATTCCCGTGCTTGTGTAGTACAGGTTCTGTCTCTATCAAAGTATTGGCATGACTGGTGGGCCGGGAAGCTTTTTTATTAAGTTATCTTTTTATTTTTCTTCGAATAAATATAAAGTTGATGGGATTTGTTTGAAAATTAAATAGGTTCTTCAATTTTAATATCCATTAAATTAGTGATCCGTTTATTTGCTTGTAAAACTATCATTTTAAGTAAAAAAAACTTGTACACTTAAAATGTTTTTTTTCATCTTTTTCAAAGTTTGGTTACTCTTTTAAAATATTTTCAAGAAAATATTTTTTTGATGTTTGATACACCTAAGGCTTGTTTGGAAATAGATTATGGTTTTGGTTTTGATTTTGGGTTTAACTTTCAAATTTCAAATTTTAAGATTTAAATATTGTTTTGTTGTGAGGCTTTGTTTGGTTGTTGTTTAGAAAAAAAAAAAAAGGTTTGTTTGATTGTTTAATTATTGGAATGATTTATAGTTTAATTAAATTAAATAATATTAATTTATAGTTATTATGATATTTAAAAAATAAGTAGAAAATAGTTTCATAAATATCAAAAATTATTAAAATAGATAAAATATGAAACTAATAAAAAATATTCATAAAAATTAAAAGACAAAGATAAAAATCGTGCAATTAATAAAACAAATAAAATTTTACAAAAATAATAAAAAATTAATTAATTAAAATATTACAAAAGTGTATAAATGTCTATAAAATTTTTTAAAAAATAGAAAAATACTTTTGGAAATTTAGTAAAAATAAATATGGGAAGAGCGAGATTTTTTGTTACCTTTTCAGGTCAATAAAACTGTACGGTAAGAACTGTGAAATGAAAGTATAATGGGTTGTAGGGAATGAAATAGATATGTATTGGACATATGAAAGGAGTAAAATTATTAGCTGATAATCATCATCATACAATTTGGCAATCCACCAAAATATAAAGAATGTTAGACTATTGAAACGTCTTGCAAGTAGCTAGGCAGGTTGCTTGTATGTTTACTAAACCTATATTATATATGTATATAGACTATGCATCAGATCAAGGCAGTGATTAATCTTTACTTTCCCTGAAATTCATTTTCTAATCATCTCGTGTAAGTGGGAATCAAATCCCAAGTTCTTCTTCAATTGGGAAAAATGAAATCTCATGTACCTTATTCGAGAAGAAAACACTTCTACTAATTAAATTTACTTACAAACTGATGAAAGATTCATGCATGCAAGTTACTAATTAATAGACGGAAAAGAGTCATACATGCATGTTACTAATTATTGTTAAGTTTTTATTTTTGAAATATTTTAATCAAATATTTTTATTTATTTTTTTGAATTTTATTTGTTTTATAAATTTTGCATGATTTTTATCTTTATCTTTTAATTTTTATGAATATTTTTTATTAGTTTCATATTTTATCTATTTTTATAATTTTTATATTTATGAAACTATTTTCTACTTATTTTTTGAATTATATATATTTTCTGATTAAAAATCATTTTTTTATTTTTTTTATTTTTTGAATATCATAATAACTATAAACTAATCTTATTTATTTTAATTAAAATAGAAATAATTTCAATAATTAAACAACCAAACAAACCCTTATAACAAAACAATATTAAAATATTAAAATTTGAAGTTTGAAAGTTAAACCCAAGACCAAAACCAAAACCACAACACATTTCCAAACAAGCCCTTAATGATTTACGTATTTACATAAAAATGCTTAATTAACATGTAAGTCTCTGTAGTTTACACTTTTGACATTTTAGTCCCTTAAGTATTGATCGTCAGGTTCTTGAAGTAAGTTTTTTAGACAAATCGATTCTCCGTCCAATTGTCCGTTAGCCAACAGACAAAGAAAAGGTGCTTACGCGGATTTTAGATGTCATCTCAACACCAATCATAGGTTGCCCCCTGACATGAAATTTTTTCTCAAAATTTTAATATTTTAGTCCTTAAGGTACTGATTTCAACGTGAAGGTCCCTGAGGAACATTTTTGCAATAAAATTTGTCTCCACAATTCAATTGATTCAATTGTCCTTAGCCAACTAAGGGAAAAGTGTCCACGTGGCATGGAAAGAGAAAAATATAAAAATATCATATGCAACCTTCAAATTCAATTTTTATTTAAAAAATATTACTTTTTATTTATAGATCAATTTTTTATTTTTTAATAATTTTTATCTTGGAGGGGCATTTTCAATCATTTTGAATGTAAGGCAATAATTAATTGTTTTTTTAAACATATGAGGTGGAATAAAATATTTTAGAACTTGAGGGAGGCTTACTGATTTTTTTCCATAGATATGGGGCGTACTATAATGTTTTCCAAGAAAAATTTTGGTTTACGGAAAATTTTAGTTTGTTTATTGTTGACTTGAAAACTTTTGACTTCGACTTTATTTTTAGGTGCTTGTCAAATATTAAAATAAATTACAAAATTTAGTTTACAAGCAAATAAATGGAACCTAAGATTTAACATACATCAAGACTTTAATCCCTTTGGGACCCTTCAAATATGAATGATTTTAAACCTCAAAGACTAGTTTTATGTATTTTAAAGTTTAAAGACTTATTTGATTTTTTTGCTTAAATTATAGAGACTAATGTAGTATTTATCCCTTTTTACTGTGTGATTGAAATTCATTCTAGATATCCAACCAATATCTTTTTTTGGATATTCTCGGAATACCTTGCTTCCTCGGTTTCTAGGGAATTCAGATTTAATATGAAAATAATTTGATGTTTGTTTTTGTTTAAAAATAACCAAGCAAATATTATGCTGGCCAGACAATTGAAGCTTGATTCTATTGAAAAACAAAAATTGAACTTTGGAGGCATTCGTTTGTTTTTCGGGGTTAAAATATAGGGGTTCAACAACTTTACTATTGCCACCCCCACTGGGCTAGTACCGTGTTTGGAAACTAATAAACAAAACACCGACTTGCTTATAAAAAAATAAAATAAACAACAAAACAAATTGAATAGCACGAGCTAACCAATGCACATAACTAATAAGGATTGGACACGTTTACTTTTTCATGTGACCCAAAATATACCACGCTAAAAAACTTCAAAATAATTCTCTCCACTATAAGGCAAATAATAAGGTGATTTTGTACAAGACATCCAAATTCTAAAAGAATCAAACATGTGGACGACCTTGTCTGCACCCACGTTCTCGAAGGATTCGCTGGGGCCCAGAATGAAGAAAAACTTGCAAAAAGGTTAAAACAGACAAAACCCTTCCGGACGGAGCCCACCGCCTGCCCATGTCCATCACGCCTGAAGTCTCTCTTTCCCAAAACTGTCTTCTTCTACCCATCTACAAGTCTCCCACAATCGTGCTTGGCCCGTATCATTACGGATTAGGTCAACTACCTACTCCATTGTAGCTGTACCGCACTAATGCTCCCCAACAATGTACCTTAGGTCCACTGCCGCCTAACACTCTAATCCGTCGACACGTGTACAGGTGAAAAGCCAGTGCGACGAAAATTTGAGTCTATTATTTACTACAATAATACTATCCTGCTCGGTAGTTTATAGTCTATAATCTGTACTTAAAAATGCTCCATATGTATATATATTGTACACTTCTCATTCTTTCCCTCCTTTCCACCCAGGACTGTACAATTTTCTGCTTCTTTTTTCTAGTTTATTACAAAAATTTCTCTCTATAATAATGGAAGTGTTAAGGCATGTATTGGTGAAGTGGAGGACGTAAACAGTTTGTATATACCCATCCCCACGGTCTTCTAGAAATGCTCTTTGTGGAATTCAAACCTGGTTTGACCTTTTTGATTGAACTCAGAGCAGAGCTTGTTGAGCTCTTTAGCAAGAACCGGTGCCCCACAGTAGAATACCCCTGATCCATAATTGACCAAAACGAAGATGATATCATTAGCAGATGAAAGCTAAATATACTTATAGTACGTGGAGCTAATGGAGATCTATCTCACCAATTCTGGCAGAACAGTGCTTGGAACCTAATTTGGAGAAAACTTTCTTCCAGTTAGGCCTCGCAAAATGGGTTCGCACCTAATAATAAGAACCAGATTTACTGTTATATATCAAACACATTAAGGTTTTCATTTTTCACAGGATAAAGCACTGACATTTGTCAAATATATATATATATATATATATGCATGGCATTCGTTGTGGTGTCTGCTACAATATCAGCAAGAGAATGGTAATCATCAAAGATCTTACCCTAGTGCCGGAGACAATATCGACTCCGTTCTTGGCATGGTTGAGTGCTTGCACCATGGTAATGAGAGCTGAGCGGGCGTCTCCTTCCTCATACACACTAGTTAGGTAGTTGTGCATCTCAATGACACCCTAAGGTTCAAACTTATTAGTTAGAGTCGTCAACACTCGAGCAAATTTCAACAAAATGAATGAGAGTGACGCCAAAGAACATATGTCGTATCTTTTACCCGTTGATCAAGCTCAGCTACTTCATTCATGACCCCTTTAAACCAATCAAACGAGCCTTGCTCCCTAGTTACCCAGTAGAAGTAAGCATTAGTGGTCTTCAGAGTTCTTTTCCGCTTTGGACAAATCCTACTGGCCATAGAAGAATCTGTACTTGCAGTACTTAGGTCTGACATTCTACTGGCATCAGAGATAGAATCCTGAAGAGAAGGAAACTAAGCTCATTTGCATGATGAAATACGCTTTTATTCAAACGCACTGACATTAAGTCTATGAAGACTAAGACGAGTATAAACGTATTTGCAGGTCAAAAGTGAATGTCTTTGGCTGGGATGGTAAAATAGAAAATGTACATACTGCCTCCTCCTCCATTTTGACAATGTTGTTGAGCAAGTCTTTCAGAATGCTGATAAAAGGTGTGGCTCCAATTCCAAGACCCACGAGTAGTAGAACATCATACTTCCGGTAGTCTTCTGCTGGGGCACCATAAGGTCCATCTATTAAGAGCTTCGGCAAACTGTTATCTCCAGAGAGGAATTGTACATATTAAATAATGAATCACTAGTTGCTAACTAAAGGTGGGAAGACATTAGACAAAGAACCAAAAAACTGTACCACTTCTTGGTTGTCTCGTCAGCCCTGAGAAGTCCACTCTTTCCAGCCACAGGAGGCTCACATGCTTCAGAGAATAACCTCTTAAGCTCTCGTGTCCAATCACCTAGCTGCCGGATGTGGACACTAAGGTAGTCGTCTCCTGGAGCAGAGGTAATGGAAAATGGATGCCTGGAATACATAACTCAGAGCATATTAACATGAAAAACTAAAACCAACAGGACACCAGGCAGGGAAGTTTTCTCGTGTAATTCAATTCCTCAGCTACTCAAAGTCTAGAAATAAGTTAAGGCGCATAAAAATGATCTATTATGAGAGCCACATTTTGCCATAGCGGAGAACAGACTCAGAAGTGGTTCCCATTTTCATGAAAAGCATCCAGAATATTCTCACACACACAATACACTATGATTAAAACGATGTCACTAAACATGGCATAGCATGCACGAGTGTCTGGATATTAGAGGTGGGCTAGGCACATTACTTAGTCTTCCATTGAGAAATAAAGGGGTAATAGCTTCGCCTAAAGTTTAGGATACAAGCAACAGTGCTGTTAATTACAGAAATTTCCTCCAAAGAAATATTTGGGGTGATCAGAGAAAGATTTGGTGACTTACCACTCAAAAGGAGAAACAGCAGGGCATTGGACAAACATGTATTGTCCACTTTTGTACTTAAATCGGGGTGGCTTGGACATTTGTAACGTCAGGACGTTTCCGGGATAGATGGCAACCTACAAACCATATGATCCAAGGGGTAAAAAAAAATTTTGAACGGAGTCAGCCTTGAGTTATGTTGAGAACCATCTTGAGAGTGTGAAACCAAAGTGGCAGGCACTAGTTCCAGCTGGGTGAGCCCCAGAAACCTTCCACACACGTTGCAGGCTAGTGCTCCAATCAAGCACATATGCAACTTAGGGGTGTAGTGATATAAATGGCAGAGGTGGTTAGTGAACAGTCATTCTCACCTTCAAAAGACGGACAGTATAGGAGCCAGACCGAAAGAACCTTAGGGTCCTTTCTCCAGCATAGAATAAAACTGGAACAGCAAGATACATCCATGTCTGCATGCATTAAATTGATATGTTAGCTAACTTTCCCAAGCAATAGCTACATCGTTTATTGCGTAGGTAAATAACTATTGAAAAAGATATCTGAAGTATTACCGTTTTAAGATACCACTCGTGCACAAAATAGAGACAGGTACCATGGATGATGAGCAAGACATAGACGAAGACAAACAGATGGTGTGAATACCAGAAAGCATTGAAACCAGTGAGCTTATCGAAGGGCTTGGGAAGCTTGATGAGACTCCTCCTGAACCATCGTGTTGCCAGCGTAAATGCAACCAACATCAAGATCACCATTAGAATGCCAGTCACACCTTCTACCCCTTTAACCAGGTCTCCGTAACTGGGTTTATATCGCCCAAAGTCATTACTCAAAAATTCGTCATAATACTGCTCAGACGATTGTTCAAGCCTCGGGAAATCACATGCGAGATGGTCTCCGGCATGGAGAATGATACCAATAACAATGGCTCCAGCGATAGTCTGCAAGTAGCAGTAGCAAAAACATATAAATGAAAATGTATTTGGTCGGAGCTAGCACATTGACCAAGTATTCAAAAGGGGCTCGAGTTTTAGTTAGCCGAGGATATGCCAAAATAATGAATTCAATACATCTATATATCATGACTTCTTGGAACATCTATATATCATGAACTTTCTCATTCTTGCAGTAAAGAGTCCACCCCGGTTAGTACAGACAATTTAAAACTCCTTAGCCGAACCCTTGAAGGGGGAAAAGAAATCTATGTACTTATTGCAATAATATCCCTTTAACGCAGACATGGCAGAGGATTAGCAATTAAGTACAGAGATTATACAAACTTCAGTTTTTAAGACGCGGGCGAGATATGAAATTACGTGGAACAACTTACCCAAAAAAATTTATGCGGAACGACACCGTCACAAATATTGTAATAAAAGTCACAGCACGCAGTATCACACTGCAATAACTATTTTACCGCTTTAGGCCTTGGTATACGGATTAAACGGCGTGCTGCAGATTCTCGATGCAGTGACTTTAGCGTCAACAAGAAGGAAAATCCGAGACTTACCACCAAACAAGACAAAAAAAAAAAAAAAATCCAAATTAAGGAAGTGTCAAGAGTGATTCCAAAGGGACGTCAGAGCATCGTTATTTACGATTATACAGAAAACACCATTAAAAAAAACATATATATGAGTGCAGAAAATAAGAACTAACAACTGTAAACGTCGGGTAGGTTCTATAACAATTCGATTTTGAATAATTCAAGCAGAAGGCCCAGGAAAAAAAGGAAAGAAGAATTAATTAATGGACAACCGTTGTGGACTATGAGATGCAAAGGTAAAAAATATATTTCCACCACGTCACCGAGATCGAATTGCTATAGCAAATCTCACTCTTTCCCCATTTGAGGAACAAAAGAAAAAGGTTTTTTTAGAAGTCAATTTTTTGGGTTTTGACGACTTCAGAACTAGGTAATTTCCTACTCAGCTGATTTGATCGGTTTTCCGAAATTTTTTAATGTTACAACTCACGTATGTATGTGTGCAGGCCTCTTTTATATTTGGTTTCCTAGAAGAACTAAAATAAGAAAGGTATTTAGTTGTCAACTTTTTGATGCCTGCATTAATAATGCACCCTATATAAATGTGCCCATCACTGTTGTCGCTTCCTTTATAATAACAGGCAAATGTTGCAGAATGGATAACAGACATTTCTGCAGTGCCTGAGATGAACCATCAAGTTGACTTTAAACATGGAGTCTCCAAGACGGGTCCTAAATTATTAACGTACAAATGAAGCAACGAGAAAAGCAAGAACTGGCTCGGTGTGTACCTTGTGGAAATTTATATTGTCGTCAAAAGGTATAAAGTACCCCATCTTGGTGGACCTGAGCCAAGTGATTGTGTTCCTACACACGGGCATCAGAATCAGAGCCATGTTGAACTTGAGGGTCTCAGCCGCACCTTTAGCCGTAGGGAGGCAATAACGCATGACTTTGAAGCCATTTTTATTCTTGTACTCAATGAACTTCCATGTGAATAGCCCAATCATGATCATAATCCACAACGTCAAAACCCAAATTCTCCTCCAATTCTCTTGAATATAGTACAGCAATTTTGTGCTCCACCTTCTTATCGGGCCCTTCTTTCTCAGCCCTTGTAGGTTCTGGCTCAAGGCTTGGCTGGTGTAGCTCAGCGCTTGACTGTAATTTAGGTACGTGTCCTTTTGTAACAAAAGCGTTTCCAATTGCCATAGCTGCACATTTTTATCAACCAGAACCCAACAAAGTCATCACAGGTAGAAATTACGTGGGGGCACTGCGATCTTGAACATATCAGCTAATTAGACTATCAGTCATCAACAACAAGGCACGGGGCGTACGAATATGATGGATGATTATGTGAAACTGGAGGGCTATCAGAATCCCACATGGCAACGCTTCTAAGCGTACTATATGTATGTCAGGAAACTCTTTTTTTCTACGTATGTCAGGAAAGTCACTTGCGAAGGAATACGGGGTTCAAACGGTCAATCGGTTGCTTTCAATCTAGGAATAAATATCAATAATACCCATGTCATACTGATATGATATCCTCACTAGTATAGGTATGCTTAACTTGCCTAGAAACCAAAAAAACTAAAAACAAAAAAACTAAAAACCAAAAAACTAAACAAAACAAAACAAGTATGCTCGACTTGGGACAACAACCATCTGTTTCCCTATTGCTTAGAGACAAAAGCGCCCAATGTTTCTTTTTGGTTCCAGTCAAAATAAAAGATCGTGTCTCGTAAAAAAGCAGTGACATGTGATCCTGGATTAAAGAATAATTATACATATTTTTTATGAAAGAGTAAGCGGCATGTTACGTTCAATTCATTTAAAAAAACAAAAACAAAAACAAAAGCGGCATGTTACGTTGTATACAAAAAGCAGTCTGAACTGCATCAGACTGTAAAAAAGTTGTGACTAAGGGCAATAATTCAGTGATCCACCGTCACATCAGTGACGAACATAGAATACAACTTTAACGTTTTGTGCTGCGCCTTTTTTTTTTTTTTTTTTTTTTTTTCTAAATTTTTGTGCTGTGCCCTCAAAGAAGCACTACTTCTATGTTTAGCTTTAGCTTTAACGACGTAAACTAGTACGCCGAAGATCACTCGTCTCAATCATCTTATCGTTTTGACCCCTGGTCTTATCTTAATAAAGTGAATTACGAACTAATTCAATCGAAGTCCCCACAAAAATTGGACGGAAAAACTGTAACAAGGTAAAGGCAAAGACCACAGAGAAAAAACACAAAAGGAGCAGAAAAACTGAAGAGAAGCAGCCAAAACCAATTTTATCAATTGCCAGTGTTCTCCCCTATTGGCTCAGTTGTTTTTAATGAAGTCGTCTTCATAGAGTGCTATTAGTACATGGCTGTTCCCTCTCTCTCTCTCTCTCGGGAACGTGTAACGACAAGGTAACTTAATTATGGGATTTGTCGCCTCAGAATAGACTTGGACGAGAAAGTCAAACTCAAATACTAAAACTCTTATCATTAAAGAGTGAAAATGACAGGCAATATTGCCCCGGATTACAAATGAAACTATAAAAAATGAATTGCAAAAGATTAATCCTACTTTTATGTAGTTAGTTCTATAATTCCACGCATTTGATAATTACTTCTAGAGTATAACATGCGAGAACACATATATCACTGAAAATTGTGAAAGTAGTACTACTGTACAGTGTACTGTCCAAATAAGGATGTGAGCGATGCAAGAGCACCAACCTCAATGTAGCCAAGTCTTTCAGGGTCCAATTCTTCCATGATAAGAGCAGCATATTCCTCTGCTTGTTCCTTCAGTCTCGATAACTTGTTCGCTGAAGCACTTAGCATGATAATCTACACATGAAAGAAAGCAAAAAGTACCAAAAGTACCAAAAATATTAAAAAAATAAAAACAAAGACCAATTAGAATTGTAAAGAAAATTGAAGACAACACTCAAACGAAATGGATTGACCAAAACGCCCATTAACCACCACCGAAAATGACACAATTTTTTTCTTTTTTTTATAAGCGAAAAAAATGACACAATTACTTCACCAAATTTTTGTAGGACTAGAGAATTCGAGACGCCTCTGACCACCTCTCAGGTTCACGAAGACCCAACATTACAGTTCACTAACTCTTGGAAAATCCATGAAAATAGATGGGGGGGCTTAATTTAGAACATGGGAAACGTCATAGATCACGGAAGAGGCAGAATTTTAATTCCTGATTTATTAAATAGGAGTGGTTAGTTTTTGAAATTTCATGTGTTTAGGGTCACCGAATCCTGCCTAACGTTGATTATTATAACCAAAATGACACCCTGTATGCTTCAGTACGCCAAAGCAAGAAGCTAATGCAAGATAATAAGAGTCACTTTTAGTTGCTGCATCAGTTTGGGCCGGCTCAACTACTTTTTATATTACTGGAATCCGAATCTAGTTGACTCATTCATGCACTTCATTTTTTTCAAAATATCAATTTTTCAGCTACCTGGCATGGCGAATTACATATAATATTTCCACTAGGTTAATCGACAAATTATTGAAGAGAGGAAGTCAGGACTCTGGGAGATCAGAGATGTTTTGGACTGAAACCTACCTCTTTAACTTCTTCTTCGGCGATTCTACCATCTTCATTCTTGTCCACCCTGCAATACATTAATTAGAACAACATGAAAAACAACGAGATGCATGTTTGAAAATAAGTTCACAGTCGTAATTTTAATCACTTTGTAATTTGATAAATGAAAAGACAGTTTTGTCCTTTCCATTCACGTAACGATCTTAATTAATGAATATCGACGAGAGAACTCTGGCGTTCTCTCATTGGAATAGTTGATAGATAGTGGTATATTTCACAATACTAAAATAGACTTTGGAAGAAAGAGTAGGCCCGTCTTGTTTTTTCATACGCCCCAGAGTAGGCCAATTTATTAAACAAAAGATTAAGCAAATCATTGGACTGATTGATTATGCCTAAGCGTACATGTCGAAGAAGATCTGGAGCCGCGAATCGAAACTTTGATCTGTGATTTGGGACCAGAACTCGTATAGTTCTTCTCGGCTAATCTTCTCAACCTTGAGCCTTCGTCTCCTTCCCAGAGCATCGACCAGCTCCAGAGCAAACTCCTTCGAATCTTTCATTCCTGTAAGAAAAAGGAAAGTAGTAAGTTATTGTGGAGGTTTTCACTTTGAAAAACAAGAAAAACACTTACGGACTGTTTTAGATCAGATTAGATCATGAGGACTTGAGTTTGAACCTATGCATTGCGCGAAATCGGCGCGGTACAGAAAGCCGTCCTTATTGAGGTTATTGAAATTGCGTTCAACTTGGCTCCATGCATCGACGCCTTTGGCTTTAGTGCTGATGAATTTAAGTCCCCGAAGCGCTTTTTGAGCGCCGGATCGAGTCCGGTCCAGCTGAGCTCGTTCCCTCCGCAGAGCGCGAGCCGCCAAAGCCGAGGCGAAACCGCTCTCGGCTCCGGCTCCGTTCTGAGACGTCGCCGCCACCGCCGTCGCCGCAAGTGCAGTACGCGACGTTTGGCTGTGGCTCCACGAGAACCGCCTCACAAGCTCGGCTCGCAGTTCCTGCGAGAAATGCTTCGCCTTCGCAACCGCCTCCGCCTTCAGCTCCTGCGAGAACTGCCGCAGTTTGTTCGAAGGGCATCTCTTGATCGATGTCGACCTGGATGCCGGAGCCGACGCAGACGCCGCTGCTCCCGCCGGAGCTTGAGCTCCGTCTGACCAGTCGTCGACATTAATAACAGTCGCCGGCTCCACGCTCCGAAGCACAATCGTGTTGTCATCTTGAAGATCAAGCGTCACTTCAACGAACTCCTCAACAGAATTACAATCGGTTCCAGCCGGCGAGGATCCACAGCTGATAGCCATTCTGTTGGGAACGGTGTCGGAGGCCCAACGGCGTTCGTGCTTAGGATTATTGGTCTCCATCGTATCAATGTGCTATTGCTTAAAAATTAATAAAAAAATTCATGTACTCTCAACTCTGTCTAAGAAGTAATAGATGGAGTACTAGAGAGAGAGAGAGGAGGTTGGAGAAGATAAGGTGAGAACAGTGAACTTTTAAAGAAGCAGAGTCGTCAAACGCGTTGAGAATCTCTGGGAAAAGACATGTACGCGGGAGAGAATTTTCAGATTGGGAAAATGAGAAGGTGAGAAAAACAGAACAGAGAGATTTGTGGAAGAGAGCGAATTAATCTTGTGGGGGACCGATCAGAGGAATATATAGACCGAACATAAATAAATCATGTACACACAGTGACAGAGCCCATACGCTTGAAATTTCTCTCTGTTTGTTTGTGATCTGAATGTAGCCTTACAAATGCTCCGTGACCACGGTGTCTCCCAGTCCCTCCCTGTGTCTGTCTAGACTCTACCTCTCTTTTCTTCTTTACGGTTTGTGGCAAAACGCGGTTGGACTTTATTTGAAAGGGGGAAGTGGTGGATGTTATCGGCACCCACAGAGAGAGAGAGAAATATGGGGCGTAAGGACAATAAGGGCAAGTGTGGGTGGAAATCAGGGAGGGAAAGGGAATATATTTATGCGTTGGTGTGGAGCGGAGGGTCCCAGTGGTTAGGAATCGTTGATTCGGGATATCCCCAGTGGACGGAAGGGATCATACCAGTCAATTCTTCCTGATCAGCAGAGATAATTTAATGTTTAATTAGAATTTCTAATTCTAGCAGAAATTAGTAATTGAAGAATTTTTTTTTTTTTTTTATGTTATTTTGATCAATAAACAATTTTATTTTTTCTTACACCCCTATATTTAAAAGTGATTTATCCATTACCACCACTCATTTTTGCATATTACAATTTGAAATTCATGGTAAGGAATAAAAATTGTTTGTAGCTTCAACTAATTTTAATATTTTTTTTGGGGGGCGGAAGGGGGTCAGAATTTTAACTTAAACTAGAAGAATATTCGTATGATGCACAGGCTAAACGCAAAATACATATATAATTTAATCCTTAAAAAAAAAAACCACACATAATGGTCAACTTGTCTGAAAAGCAAAAAATGTAGCTAATCCTTCAACGACTAATTATTCTAGTCCTTGAAGATCATTAGACAGACAAAGAGTCTCAAAATAAGAAAATTTTAAATTTCTTTTATATTTGAGAAGAAATTTAAAAAGAAAAACAAGAAGAAAAAGAAATAGAGATAGATGATTATGAAAGGTGAAGAGGAAAGAGATCCACACATTATATGGTGCCAAAGAAGTGGGTTTATTGAGCTACTCCACACACTATATATCTCTCTAAAAGGGTAAGCTCTTAAAAAGATAGTAGAGGCTTATAAGCTACTTTTAGATCATCCTTTTTTGATCGATGCTCAGGATGTATTGACATAACACTACTCATACAACTCTGTCGGTATTTTCTGCAACACACCCACGACCAATGATATCATGATACTTATTACTCTCTATATATTTGTGTCAATGCATGTACATTAATTATTTGTACACATAGTCTAGTCTAATTGAACAAAAAAAAATTGTATATGAAATCAAAATATGTATAGTTGTTGTTGAAAATGGCAGTGAAAAATTGGAAAAAAAAAACGAAAGCAAGGAGAAGATTAGCTCGAGTACTTCGCATGCGTATATATATTGATGGATAGAGACCCTAAAGAACGTGTTAGGGAAGAGATATGTTGAGCCGCCCGCGTGCACTACTACAGGTACAGTCTGTGCATACATAACCACAACCAGTTGATCAGGTTGGCCCTCATCAGGCCCAGCAATTTTACAAACTCCCTACGTAATTTTAATGCGTAACAAAATGATATTCAATCATTCACTAGTAGTACGTCCATTTTTATTTCTTTTTTTTTTCCTGCCCTTTTTGGTCTTTCGCCTCTCTGCTTTTCTGCATTTGTATGATTGTGTACGTGGAGGAAACCGACGTCTTCTAAAATGACGCAATCTGATTTAAACATTTTAACCTTTACATTAATTGTCATAATAACAACTGGTGGCATATTTTTCCTCCATGCAGCAAAGCATCTCGAGACTTTCGATCCCTTATCCAACAAAAACAAACAAATTAATAAAAGGGGAAAAAAAAAAAAACAATCCGTACAAATTGGTCTTGGCAGAAAAAATGACAAACCGTATGGACCAGGGAATTGTTCTGCCCTTTTGATTCAACCTTTTTTTTTCTTTTTTTCTGGTTCAGATTGGTATTGTCGCGAAAGCAAGGTATCATATACATCAGCGCAAAGTCTTTGTCTAAAATTTTCTCGGTGGCTCAGAAAGGTAACAGGCAGCTGCTGGCTTTGTTTTCAATCATATTCATGCCTCGCCTCCCTTTAAACTGCTGCTCATATGAAAGCTTCCTTGATATAGCATGAGTTATAGCCCATCAGTAAGCCTAGCACTATGCTAACGTCTAGCAGTTTGAGCAGAAAAGGAAAGCTAGCGTAGAAGATAAAAAAGGTAGCATATATATTCTTAGCTAGCGCCGGCCTCTAGATGGGTTCAAAAATTCAAGCTCGTAACCGTTGCCAACCTGGATTTCCGATTGAAGATGAGCATGATGATGGTACCAAGATGCCCATTTGACATTAATAACCAGACAGAGTTGATATGATCATCGATGACTCAGTGCTTAGAGGCATGGCTGTCACCCGATCAAATGCGTGACTGCAAATTATTATTCCAGATCAAATTAATCATCCGACATCCATGTTGAACTCGTGGAGTACTTGTTTTTTTTCTCCTTATTTTTTATCCAATGGTGCTTTTATTCTGTCTCGGTGCCTAACTTTGGGGATTTGAAAATCATTTTCTTTACCATGTGAAAGGGAAAAATGATGAGAAAAACAACGAAATTCAACATGACCAACAGAAACGATACATCCCACGACAAGATTCACATGTAAATAATAATCAAGAATGCTTTGTACATGTTATTAATTGAATCGATCTATATCTATATATATATATATTATATATATATATATAGACCAACAACGTCAAAATCAGTAGAGAAGATAACGGAGAGAAGATTTTTTTTTTTAATAGTTGTTCTTTGATTCAGATATGAAATCTTCTTCCTATAACTTGTTCCGTAAGACAAAAGGAACCCAAGTTCTATTGAAAAAGAAATGCCCAGTACTTGACAAACATCAACTACCGACCTCTTTACTAACTAAAAGACAGGTAGCTGCATTCCCATGGCGGTTTGAAACCACAAAGAAGTACTCCCAGCCCGCAGAATTCATTCTCCTTCATCTCGAAGCGGGATAGACAAACACTCCTATTTTACCTAATGCATACGTCTGCGGTGTGCATGAACATACATTTACGTACAATTGTCAAAAATCACTTTATTTGGTATAGTTTTGGTTGACACAGGAGATTCAACATCTTCCAGTGAGTTATAAGCATGTACTCTCTTGGCCGGCCCCGTGTTGCTTGCTTAGCTGTATATATATGTTAGGCTACCATTTCTGCATGCGGTTGCAGCTTGTTGCTTCAATATAATAATAATAATATTGGTACTCAAGACAGAAAAAACTTATGGAAGTGGTCTGAACATATTGAAAATGAACAGAGTGTTACACACGCAAGAGAGACTCTTGAGAGGCAAAATCTGCATATATAGATGTCGTGCAATATGTGTTCTAGTTTGAAAATGTAAACTTTAGAATACTGATCATGTATATTTAATATATCATGTTGACCGAAACAATTGCTCAAAAGATAATGTCAAACAACACTTTGTGTGATAATGTTGAATAATTCTTCATACAGCGTGTACTCATATTTTTTCCAATCGTCCAGTACCATTTTATAATGTACTCAAGGAGCAAAATGTACTGCATGCTGAAGATGAAACAAAAAGGCTAGGCAGCCTGCCTGCAGTACTGCTTAATTTCTAAGCAAGTTTCAATCGATCCATTATATTCTCAGCATGATGATAAAAGTTTAAAAAAAAAATCCATAAATGACACTAATTAATCCCTCGTGACCTCGTCGACTCTTGGCTTAACCCCTACGCCAAATGGTATAAAAAGGAGGAGAAGATCACGAATAGTCTAAATTTTTTGACAAAGTGTTCCGAATCGACCACACGAAACTGACTCGTGATGAAAGCACCCTTTGCACCTAAAAAGATATCTAAAAATTAGGACCATCGATTTTGTGGAAATTTACGTACATAGTTGTGTAGGTCATCATGAGGGTAAACTGGAAGAATTTCGTCCTTTTCCTTGTTTCTATTTCTATTCTATTTTTCTGACTATTTCGATAGTAAATAAGAGGATAAGAACAAAACAAAACAAAACACTAGTTTGAAAAGCTAGGCGTTCATGGAACTAAAGTTGGACCAAATTCATGAAGATCTGGTTCAAGTAAACGCATTTGTATTTATGTGCTTGGTTTGTAGCTCAAACGAATGTGTTCATCCATGGGTCATGGACTCATGGGGATTGAAAAGTGAGAGGCGGAAAGGGGAAGAAGGCGTGCAAACTCGAACCAAACGTAAAGGAATCGCGCAGCAGTGCCTCTACATATAAATTTTTTTTGTCGTTTTTATCAATGTCGGCGCGGATTGCCAAAACGAAGAATTCTGGCCAAGTTCGCAACCCCTGAACTTGTGCACTATCCATTGTCTGGAAGAGGGAGTGGGTTAGGAAATAGGTAGGCTTCTAGAAGTTGTTCAAGTAGAACAGACCCCGCAGAGAGATGCCAGTTGGTCCACCATAGACCATGCAAGTCAATTGCCCACCAACTCCCATGTCGGAATCACAATTAAAATGGCCTTTTAGAACTTGCCGCTCATCAACCGTGTCCAATTTCTTCTGCAATGATTCGATCGTAATGATACTGAAGGGAAAAGGTACAAATATCGGAGCTAGCCTTGACATTCACCAGTTCTTGATCACTTGTTTACATAAGATCATGTGCTTGTTTTTTGAGCTAATGAAAACCATTCGTCTCATTACCCAAAAATATTAAAAAAATTATATACCTATGAATTTCATGTTGCAATCACTTTGTATTAGAATACTATAAAATTTCGACATAACTGGTACAAAACCTAGCTACCTAGTACCAATGAAAGATTGCATAAGTGAGAAGAGATTCTGACATGAATATATATGTAATAGTGGCACAGTACTGCATGATCATAATATATTAAACTCGAATCGACCTATGGAGCAATGATTCAATGCCTAAATCCATTTGCCAAAAAGCATAAGACACTGTTCAATTAATATCCATCTGGTTTTGCCTTTTTTTTTGTGTGTGTGTGTGTGCTTCTGATAAAAGAAAAAAAAAAAAGAAGCTAAATTAAGAGTAGAATGGAATTAGCTAGAAATACGACATATATTATAATCTGGAACATTCTTGAGCTCTCTTTATTTGCATAAAATTTCGTTCCTTATATATAAATATATCTCTAATTATTGTACTGTTTGGAAGCTCTATTAGTGCATGACCCTAGCTAAGATCATGAACAGTGGATGACGTCCAACTGGTGATCTAGCTGGTGCCCCCCATTGATTCAACCGAAATGATATCTAACACTATAAAGAGTTAGCTAGTAGTGATCAAACTTCAAAGCCCGCTATTTTATGTGAAATTATTCAGTTGGCACCTAACATTTACGGCATGCATGGGACGATGCGGCTACTGCCCACAAGGTGACAAGTTACCTTGAGAGCTCCAGGCAGAATAAAAAATTAGGGCCTCTTGACAAAGGCATTCATCTAGAAACTAAAGCAACGCGAGAGAAAAAAAAATAAAAATTAATAAGTAGTTGACAAAGACGACTCACGTAGTACATATAGCAAGTCGTTTTCGGATTGCTCAATGGGATACCATGTTATCATATAACTTTCTTTTTTGCTGTAAAGTAACTCATGAGGGTTACTTCATTACAGCTGGTATGAAGAACCGCAAAGTCTATTTTAGTCTCCATTTTTCTTAACACGGCCACTAGCTTATTCCATACGTTCTTCCTGGCCCTGGTTAACACTGATCTCGTGAAGACCAACGAGAAACTCGTATGGAGATAGACATTTCTGACAAGGAGTCTTTGGTCTGACTGACCCAATTACTTTCGGGTCTCATCACTACACCAATATGTGGTGCACAATTAATGGAAGCATGTCATTGTCATGAGGTCGGCTATTCCCAGTTCTCATCCGTACGTAAGAATTCTGTGTTCTATTTGTGCTGGAGTATATAAATAAATTATATAAATATCTTACTAACCCTAACTTTTAAAATCATCCCAGCTCAGAATATTTATAATTGTATTTAAGTTGTTGATTATTATAAAGGAAAATAGCAAAATGATTGCAGCAGAGATCTAGAGGAACGATGTATAATATTGAGCAGCAAAACATGATCAACGAATTAATGCTCATCTTATCGAATTAATCATTTACCTTTGTTCAAAAGCAATTTATTGATACCAAAGAACAGACTAATTACTGAAAGAACTGTATTTATAGATAGGTGTGAGTTTGAATATTCCTACGATCGATACTAAACAAATTTAATTTGGCTTTCTTAAAATCAAGGTAATAAGGAGGATTTCTTTGGTGATTTAACCTTCTTCTTTTTTTAACTAGTGATGATCTGTTTCGTGACTAAACTAGCTTGAAGGATCTGAGGTCAAGAATATATATAGCAAGTTACAATGGAAATTAAGACTTGAAAAAGCATTAATATTGGGAGAAAGAGGAAGCTGCTGGCTCTTGTAGAAATATCATACCAACTGGAACTAAGCCATCAATGGTCCATGTCAACTGGCTCGTCCATTTCTCACCCGTTACGGCGCCCCACATCTTTGTTTTCCGAAGGGTGGGTTGGTAGAGTTAGCTCTAACCATATGCAAAAATGCCTAACTTGACCAAAGCTTTCTTGCTTCGTGACGCAAAGGGACACACTAGCATGAATGCCATTAATCCCCCCCCTTGTTGTTTCTACAAAATAAATGCTAATGAAAATCAAAGCGTGCGTTTTCTTAAGGGGATGAGTTACTGATGAGTAGGTGAAGACTTTGAATTGTTCAGTCCGTCCCAAAAAAGGCGACCCATTTCGTGGTTTATAAAGACTATAATTGCAAAAGCAACCCATTTCTTGGTTCGTATAGACCGCAGTCGATAATTAATCCACGTGGAAAGAAAAAGATCATCCAAATGTTCCATTCAAGATTTTTCCCTTTGGATATTTTTCGTACCATCCCCAATATGTTATATAAACAATACATACTAATACTATACAGAAAAGGATGACGATGCATCCCCCCTAGTCCCTATATATCCATCGTTTATGATGCGCATGATTTGACATGATCACGTATCACTGTATCAGTCTCCGAGCTAGGTATTATTTCTAGGCTGGCGACCAACGCTCAATTGCAGTAAATGGGCTAATGGGCCAATAGCAAATGCAACTCATAATAACCTAAACTTCAGGCCCACTCTTACTTTTTGGGCTTCATGCTCCGAAGCCCACTAATCTTGCTTTTATGGACCACAAAAAGTCATACAGGTATGAGATGTTTGTTCTGGTGCTATTGCTATCTTTTCTTGGCCCAATGTTCTGTTCTGTTCTGGTGCTCATGCTCCGAAGCCCACTAATCTGTTCTGGTTTCGGTCGATATTTGTGGTGTCAAAGTCTTGACAAACAATTATAGCAAAAGTCGTATTTAGGGCAAGATCATTAAAGGCGATGACACTGATTGGACCGTCCCTGGACTCCAACAGTTCACGCGGTTGACTCTACGTTCAACGTGTACCGTTAATTTCTGAATTTGGCGGTCAATAATATCTTGGAGGTGTCCACCAGACCCGATTTTAGTCCGCATTTACATGTAGCATATGTGGCCGCGTGTTCTTGTTTGTGTTATAAAATTCAATATTTAAATCCGTGTCATAAGGTACGTAGCTTTCGATTCAAGAAATTTCTTGCCTCGTTTTGGAAGATTTCTTGACAGCCGATCCAGTTTACAGATCTTTCGATTTTTTTTTTTTCAATTATTTTAATTTCTTTTATTCCATATTAATTTGTTAACTAATAGATTTCACCATATGATCCACGTAATAAGAAACAATTGTATGAAAGAAACTTACATTAGCAATGTCATTATAATATTTATTTTTTTGTCAAGTTTTTCTTCCAAAAGTTAATGATGTTATGTATAGACCGTTCAATAGACCGTTCAGAGCTCCTTTGAATTCCAACGACTGCCAAAGAATGGTGCACATGGACACGAGTTATTTTCTCCTTTGCATTCCAGCCACGAGGGGAAAGAGGGTTGGTGTCACATGGAGAAAAGGACAAAATTACTTTCACTATCCGCCACGGGAGGGTCGTCGGGGAGCATGCATCTGCTCCCAGTAAAATTTCAAAGGAAAATGGAGAGCTGCAATTGTAAACCAATAAGAATTGTAAACCAATTTCGGAGTGTAAAAAGCAAGATTTTCGAATCTTCAGCAATCTATTTTTTAATTGCAAATATTATTAATTTTTAAGCTTCTTCACTTTTCTTTTCTTTTCCCCCGTCCTTTCATCACTAGTTCTCTACCTATAGGTTCTATGTGAGTTTGATGTTGTGAAAGAGAACCTATAGGTGCATGAGAAAACAAGTCTGGCTGTTAAAAATAATTATCTTCATGATGACTTATCTATTTTAAACTCTAACTTTTTCTTTTGATTGATTAGCTAGCTTTTATTATAATTAAAATCTAATATTTTGAAACTGTTTTTTTTATATATATATCTTACTTGACTTTTTTAGGGAAAAAAATCTCTGAAAAGCTTCTTATCTACGAATTTTCTTCCTTTTCTGAAACGACTATTTCTTTGTTATCCAAATCAATCCTAGCAACTGTTTTGTGAAACCAACAGTCACCCACCTTTTCAAGTTTATCACAAGTGCATAGCATATATATATATATATTCTGAAAATGACATATAACAAACAAAAGGGAAATAAAAGAAACCTAAACAAGAGGAAAAGGGGGAAATTAAGCGAGAAAGAGAACTGAATGTTAAGAGGGGCGTGTTTGTCAAGCAGTTCTAGTGGTCTGGAGACAGATCATGCCGAACCACTGTTGGGAACACTTAACTTGTCTTCTCATACAGAGCCTACCCGTATTCGGATTCAATTCTAAGCGTGAGACCCTAATATGTTATAATAAACGGATCTCATTCAACCACTGAATTAATGAGATATATTGTCAATTCACATTGAATGAGTTAACGAATTAATTAAGAGTCCAATCGCTCTAAGCTAGCACATTAAGGGTTCAATAGCTCTATTTTTTATGAGGAAAAAGTCATCTTACGTCTCGAAATTATCAAAGTAATCTTAAACATAAATCACAATTACCACTTTTGACACATTAACTAAGCCATAGAACTAAATTGAGTCCTAAAAAAATATCCAACCATTAAAATCATATCACGTGCATTATAAATGAGTCATGTGACATAGTTTTGAGCATGAAATTTTATTTCAAAGCACAAATTGATTGAATTAAAAATTTAAGAGCTCAATGTATCAAAGATGGTAATTAAAACTCTTGCTTGATATTACTTTGATAGTTTTGGAGCGCAAACTGTTTTTTTCTCTTTTTTATTCTGTCTTTTCTTTTCTTCTCTTTAGATACTGGATCTGAGCTGTTGATATAATTCATTAATGTGGTAGCTAAATAAGTTATTAAGACATTTTAGCATTTTACTCTTAAAGACTGAATTAGAAACCAACGTAACTAACTCAACCCACAAGCTCTTCAATCCAATTTCTCCAAGTCGAAATCCAACCCGATCACAAATGTCAACCATCAAACACCTCCGGACTCAAAACATTAGACATAGTCCTCCTTTCAAATTTTGAGCTCTTGTTTAATTTCCAGGAACAAAAAAAAAACAGATGTTTTTTCAATGGGCCTAATCGATTATCACTCCGTGGATTGAAATTTTAGAATAATAAAAAAATTAAAAAAGGTGGGTAGAGAAGTGATTAACCGCGGGCTTATTCAATTGTTTTTTTTACTTTTTCACCTCCTCTAATGGAATCTGTTCTTCTTTTCGAACATGCATTATTAGCATTGATAACCAAATACGTCGACAAAGAGGCCGATAAACAAGTGTTTCTCTCACTCTCTCTCTCTACTGTTGAGTATACTTCAGACGGAGGAGACTGTTCCTGATCATACCTTTATCTTGATGTGATCGTCTAATCTAATTGCGCCAATGGTCGCCGGTCGGTCTGTCCATTTTGGATGATGTTTGTCTTACATGGAAGAAAGAAATACGTGTTTAAGGAGAAAATTGATGACGTCTGATAATGATCAGGCTGCGATCTTGGCTCTATATTTTATGACAAAAGTAAGTCCGACCGCCTAGAGATTTTTTTGTTTTACGTTCCTTTAAATTAATCTAATGCACTAAGTATCTCTTAAGAAGATTTTATGAGCATTAGAAATATAAATTAAAGTCGATAAATGTACATCTTTGTATCAATTTAAATTTTTGAGATAATTAATTTAAGAGGAAACATCACTTTGAGTCCTCTAACTATCAATGCAATTTTATATAGAGGTTTAAACTATCATTTTTGACACATTGAGCCTCCAATTTACCAAATTTCATTAATTTGCGTCCCCAAAAAAGATCAAAGGATCAAACTCGTGCCACGTGTGTTGTGAATGAGCTGTGTGACACGATTTTGACATTCAGATTTTATTTCAGGGAGCAATTTGATTCATTGTGGAAGTTAAAGATCTATATGTGTCAAAATTAATAGTTTAGAGTGCTCAAAGTAAATTTTTCCTTTCATTTAATTTTAATCATAATAATGCTTTTAAAATTTTTCTCTCATTTTTTTTTATGGGGACAAGATCATTCCCCTTTAAATATTATTTTCCTCCATCTTTCAACCTAAAGGCCCCAAAATCGAAAATTGGATGCAGTTTTTTTGTAGAAAATTTTGTTAGACACATGCATGGCATCTGACAAGCTATATATCGAATCTCTCAGCTACTTTGACATATATATCTACTGTTATTTGTCCATTTTTTATCTGCTCTTTAGGAAGAAGGGTTCTTTCTCGTGACCCTACTTTAACCATATTTTGAGAGATAATTAGACATATTAGACGTTTGAAATATTTTATATTTAGTATAAATATCTTTTGAAATAGTATATATTCATATTGTAGTCATGAAGAATAACATCCTTATAAGTTGGACATGTGATTAAAATAAGTATATTAATTCTTTGCCTTTCTCTCATCATGCCTAACTACAATTAAAGGTCCTTGTTTGAGAAGATCTTTCATTAGTTATGATTAGCTTACGAGCATTGTGAAATTTACTGTATCACTTACTTTCTTCTCTTCTTAGATTTCACCATCTTTACTCTTCCTTGACTTATTATTTCTCTCTTTTTGGACATGACTTTTTTCTTTTGAGCACAAGTTAGGTTTGGATTTGTTTATTGGAAGTTACATACATTAATGGAATATATTCTTAAAGCCAATGATCTACCCAAAACCTCTACGTGTGATGTACGTGTCAATTTTCCAACGGTCATAATTGTATTTGAATTCAAAATTAATTGAATGATTAATTTAATCCCATCTTAATAGTGTCTCTTGAAAACCATCAATGGTTACTTAATTAGGAAAGCTTGACCCTTTAAGAATTTCAGATAGCGAAATGGATTCTGATCCCGATGATAGACATGAGTCTATGAGCCACGGACTTTGCATCAGTACAAGGGGAAAATATAATAATTTTAAGCATCAAAACACCCAAGTTAGTCTCCCCAAATTGGTCTACTATATATATAGCACACTAGATATATATTGAAAGGCCAGTTACATAAGGCTACGTGTTGCTGAAGGTTCCAGCAAAAAATCTCTTGGGAGCCAATCATAGTTTGCGAAGTGTACGTCGTTCGATAGTGCTTAGCAAGAATACAAAGGAAAAAAGAAGGGACTAGTCTCGTTGAATGGACCCCAATAAAGTTCTTCACATAGCAAATCAAAATCAGTCACGTATCCTATGAATACTACTTTAATATTAATTCCAATTTGATAATTAGATTCTCTTCTATATTAATTAATATAAGCTTGTAAATGCATCTAGTTAGGGTATAGCGAATCGCGCGAAGTATTTAAGCATGTCGCCTTTATACGAACCAAAATTAGAAAAGCCAGTCGAGCAATCTTGGGGTTATAAATATATGCGCCCTCAATCTCTCTCTGTAAGCTTCAAAAGAACGAAAGAGATCAGACAGAAAAATTAAGGGGAAGAGATCATGAAATTGTTTCATTTCTTGAAGCTAATGTCAAGTACAGTTTATGAAGAGTGTCGCGAGCAGAAGCATAAGACTGATCAAGGTGGGCCGTGCACGTCTCTCACAGTGTGGAGAAAGTCGCTTCTGATGAGTTGCAATGGTTTTACGGTGATCGATTCTAATGGAAACCTGGTCTATAGGGTCGACAATTATGGCGGACGTCCGGAGGAAGTTACTCTCATGGATGGTTCTGGAACACCCCTCCTCACAGTGCGCCGTCGGAAGGTGAATAACATTAATTCCCTCTTAAGCTTATGTCCCCATGGTATATATATATTGACACAGATCTGTCTACCTAGAGACCACCGCCACCACCGTGGGCGGTGGTGGAGTGATCCCATCACTGTTACGTGCTCTGATGGATATAGTTAGGCCTTGAGTTTGATTGCTTGAACGCAGTATTATCTTGATTATGCAAGACTATTCCCACCCTTCTTGCCCCAGAACGAAAGAAGAGACTGTTGATCTTGCTTTTATATGTATATATTATATTCATATATAATCAAAAACTGATCAGTTGAGTTCCTCCGGCTTCAGCTTGGAGTAATGACGAGGCTGATATTGATTATGATTGACAGGCGCTTACAGTAGCAGATAGCTGGCTTGTATATGAAGGGGAAGAAGGAGGGCGAGGGCGCCGTTGCAGAACAAGTAAATCATTAAAGAAGCCACTTTGCTCCCTGAGGAAGCACATCAACATCTTACATGCCAATCTAAACGTACTTGCATATGTATTTCGCGAGACCTCGGATAAACGACATGCTTACGTGATCGAAGGTTCGTACACCCACAGATCATGCAAAGTGTTAGATGAGTCGAGGACGGTTGTGGCCGAGATCAAGAGGAAGGAAGACATTAAAGGAGGGGTATCTTTTGGGCTTGAGGTTTTTCTCTTGCTGGTACAGCCAGGGTTTGATCCTGGATTCGCCATGGCATTAGTTTTATTATTGGATCAAATGTTTTCCTAGATTGTAAAGCATTTGAGTATTTGCGTAATTTTGTATTAAACTAAGTCTAAATTGAGTTTTATAAGAAGATTAGTATGATTCTCGAGTTCTTACGAGATTGCATACTAGATGAAGATAGGCACTTAAAGTATTGATGAGACTGTATCACTTGGAAATCTTTAAATATTGTCATACTCGAGCTCTAGGATGTAGAAGCGTCATAATATTTCCTATATGTCTGTTGACGTAGGAAAAAATACCTTCTATGTAATTGAGGTCATCTATTGTTTAAAAGAGAGAAACACCTTGAAGATTTCAAAATCTAAATTACTAACTTTTTCTCTCGTTCAATCACCTTGAAACCAACCTTCAAAGTTTAAAAAAATTTGGTTGTAGGAATTCCAATGTTAAACCGCACAAACGAAGATCCAAGTAGGGTTATTCCAATTATTATATCGGATTATCAAAGTCAACAAAGGGTTTATTAGTGTTTGAATCATTGTTTGTGAAGTTTTTATTCTCAGTACATTTCAAGTGGAGATTGATAACATTTCTTTTAAAGATTGCTTGTTTAAAAGTTTGCATTTTTCTTGTTGTTTATTTTTTCATTGTTTATTTTGTTGATTTAGTTTGTCGTTGTCCTGATTTAAATTTTATAAATTTTTAACGTGTTCTAAAACTATGGTCAAAAGTTTTAAAAGAAGAAAAAACACATATTGACTCCCTAAGTGTCTTTGACTCCACACGGTTGATTTTTCATCAATTTTCATCAATTTTGTCCAAGTGTCTTTGAGTCTACACTGTTGATTTTTCATCAATTTTGCGTTAATTGTATATATTCGGCCCGGATGCTCGGCTTGTGCCTAAATAAAACAATTTATAGTTCCTAAAGCCAGATATAAATTCCTCTCTATGTACCTCGTGACTGAGTTCTTAAGAGGTGACGATATTGGAGCTTAAGGTTCCGCGAGGACAACGAAAATATGAAAAGTTTGCTAACGGAATTTCAGATAAAGAAAATGATCTAGTGCTATTTATTTTACAGGAAAAAGAAATCTGAAAAATAAGAAACGGAATCAGTTCTCGCTACAATTCATAGAATCCTACGCCTTTAGCCCCCGCATCAGGTTCTGGTTCTATCCAACATGCCACGTGGCGTTCAGCTGTTCTTGAAAAACAATATGCTACGGACCTGATTGGAAAACGTGGAGATGCGGGGTATCGATCCCTGTACCTCTCGCATGCTAAGCGAGCGCTCTACCATCTGAGCTACATCCCCGACATAAAGTGTTATGGTTGAAATTTTAGTATTCGTAGTGTTTTTATTACTGTTTTTGTAATAGAATAGGCAATTTCATTTCAGCATCCGATTCTTGGGGAAAAACAAGAAAAGGTTAAGTACACTGTTTTTCGAACAAATGAGACATTCCTTTTGGGCTACATCCAGTGCGAATTATTGATCAGAGCCCGTATTGGGAGATGTTAAGAAAATCATTTTTGCAAGTTGGTATTCGGGTAGCGAAGTTTCAGCAGGTTGAAAAGATGATACAGCGACCGATACGAAGCATTTTGAGACAGAGAGACCTAAATTTCTATTAACTCATGAAATGCTACTACAGAATGGGGGAAAAGAATCCCTGCTTTGTGTACAACTTTTTAACTGTTACAACATTGGACCCCCCATTCACCCTTCAAAGGTGAATTCTTACAACAAATGCCATTCCAATCCCTTTCCACGTACACCTGAATATATACAAACCAATTGGTTTGGCCAAACACAAAGCAGTGTAAGAGACAACCGCAATGATTGTCAGAAGGAATAAAGCTTCTGTACAAAAGCAGTATTGATCAGTCGAGCCCGTCCCTTCCTCTATTCCAATCCATCGGCAACAATTTTCTCACCTTCTGATGACTATTGCAAGCCTTATCCAAAACCCTTCCAGGTGGGGGCATTGTACATGAATGCTTTAAAATGCCGGCAGTTGAATTTTTTGTTTCTGCAATCTCCTTAATCGATTTTCCAGGTGATGATCTGCTTGACCTGGGAGTTGACCAATATATTGGTCCCTTTCTAAGACAATTGGAACGATCTATATCCTTACTGCTCTCAATTGTGGAGAGCTTAAGCTTCTTTGAGGACATTAGAGGATCCACACTTCTTAGCGGATTGTTAGACGCCAATAGTGGAACCGATGTTGCAAAGGTTTCTATCAGTTTCTCATTCGATTTCAACTTCCGACCTTTCATTGTCTTTTGTGAAGACTTCTTTGACCACCTTATCATTCCTTCTGAATTTGGCTTGCTCGAAAGAGTCGCCATGTCATACAGGGTTTGTGCAGCAGCTAGTAGTCTCGGGCAATGCCCAGCTGTCACAGACCAAAAAAAAGACAGAGACAAGAGAGCATAACTCAGATATCAACTGCAAGTTCGCAGGTAGTGCTATTCACTAACATTTATGAAAAGAGTAAACTACACCATTCAACAACACAAGGGCGGGCTCTAATGACTAATAGGCCAACAGTTTCAAAAATGTGACTGGTAGGCCCTCTAGTTATCAAGATTTATATCCGATCTTAGCAACACAATTCATGTGGTACATGTCACTATGACCAGTTTAATGACAGAATCATCAAACTTAATAGTACTCTAGGCCCACAACGTCGGTAATGTGATAGTGCATGCCAAGCAGAAGAACGATCGAGTCAGTTTGCGTCCATAACATAGAATAGAAACAAAAGTGACCAGCACAGAATGCTTTGAAGCAATTAGATCAAATGACATCATATCGATATTATTCCTTGTTTTGTCATTCTCCACTTTTTTCTCTGATTCCTTCACACAGGTATACGTCCCTTGACTGTGCCCACAGTTACAAGACGCACATATGCAAAAACAGCAAGACATATCGATATGCGCATGCAATTCGCATATTTCCAACCAACAAAGTAGCAAGAAAGTTACAATAACAGTAGTCATACCATTCCCTTGACAGTTTACTGGGCCACCAGAATCTGCATTTTAAAGGAAAAGAAATATTCCAATTTAAACATTAAAAGAACAAAATTGAGAAAAGAAAAAGAAGAATCAGGACAACTTCATGATATTCTTACCTTGAAGTATGTGAGAAGTTTTTGAACACATTGCATATGATAATCTATCAGGCTCGCCTGAAGGAAGACTAACAGCTATCGATGGAGGAACTTTATTTTCTGAACTCAGTTCTGAAGGAACTAGGCTATGATCATAAGTTAATGACTCCAAATTTGCAAGACAAACAGCAGCGATCCTTGGAGGTCTGGAAACATTCCCTATTCTCACCCATCTACCTTGGCATGTGCCCCTAGTTGTAGACAATTTAGTTGCATCAACATTACTTCTACAGTGCCCGTTGAACGTATGTGACCATGGAAAAGGCGGCAAGCTGACTCTGCGAGACATATTCTTGCCTGAGCGTATATCAGACGCATTCCTCGAAGATACAGAAGACTTAGCTGCATCAAGGAGCAAAGACTCCAAATCTTTGGGCTCAGCAAGCACCAAGCGTTTCAAAATATCTTCAGGTTGATATGAAGGCAACTCAAGCGGATTAGCAGGAGTATCAGGCTTGCTACAAGAACCCTGGATGGAGGAACAAGACAATGAATACAAATTATGTATTAACCTTCAACATAATCCATATAATCATGAATAAGAAAAAATCATTAGTCTCCAAATACTATCGTTAACAATGTAGTTGGAGCAGCATTCATGGGGTACAGGTGTTATGTGGCTGGCCAATGTATCAAGCAGGTCCAGAGACAGACCCTCTCTTAACAGCAGATCTCCTCAAATGACTTCAAAAATGGAACAGGATCTTTTTTCTTTTTTCTTTTTTTTTTGAAATAATTATTTCATAATACCAGCATTATAACCCATACTCATGTCAGGTAGCTTTCCAAAAAATTTAAATACACTCCTTGGCTTGTTGCCTCACTGGGTTCCTATCCGAGTGCAAGTCAAGGATTCAAGAGCAGGTATTCAAATAAGGTTCCCACTGACCGTTCAACTGAAAAGTCAAATTTGTGATTTAGTCAATTAACCCATTTATATAAATAAACTAGCTTTCTAAGTTCTCTACTAAAACTAACCTTGTTACATGAAGATAGGTCCGTTGTACAGAACTCCCCTTTTTCGCCAGAAACAGTGCTTGACATGGATGTGGACATTTTCTTGTTGGAAAAGTTGTCTATATCTGCAAGACTTTGAGACTGGACAGGCCTTGAAAGCTGCAGGACAGAGAAGGCTTTTCTAACTGAATGCAAAAAATCTTCGTCATTGTTTTCTTTCTTCTTGCCTTTGTCTTTAACTGAAGTAGAACACTTGTAAGTGCCATCAAGTAGGTCATTCAAAGCCGGGTCATCCATGAGCTTCGTAATATCATGATTATCTAACTTCAGACCATATGCTCCTGATAGTAGGTCCCAACATTCATTAGAAGATTCATGTAAGCTTCTATATGAAAACCAATTTGAGAAAGAACAGATCACTATAGTTAGCTTATTTAGTTCAGAAAAGATATGGAATAAAGAATGTCAAACATCGAAGTCCTTGAGATAGTAGAACAGTCAAAAAAGAAAAAAGACAATAAAGAAATGCTCCTAGTCAAGCAAAACTAAAGCCCAGCTAATTGGGCTTATGTTCCCAGTTTTATGTCCACCGATCATTTATTTCCTTATAACTTGAATGCGCTCAAATTGCCTCTGTTTTGTCCTTTTTCCCCTTTCAGACTAGTATAAGGCATCAAAAGTACATCTCCAATGACTTTCTGCCATGATATTCTCAATTGATGCCACCCCACCTTCTCAAGCATAGATTTATTCCTTATGGTAGCTTTCATAGCATTACAAACAAAATATAAGAGAAATTGTTGACAGGTACAAATATTGTCAACTATTTAGCTTCAATAGCATACAAATGACTGGCTCCAATAAGAATTATTTATTAGATATGAATATATATGTAAAATTACCACAACCACCAGCTAATTGGTTATTTTAGTTCCAAATCTAGAGATCTCTGAATTTGGGTATGGGTTGAGCCATGCACACACAACTCAGACTAAAGAAGCCAATAAAAGTCACACACCTAACATAAATTGAAAGCTTCTTGTTAAGAAAAAATTAAATAAGCAAACCCATCTCCAAATAGGTGAAAGCTTTTTTTTTATATAAGTAACAAATCTCATTAGAAAAAGCGAAAACACTACAAAGGGCTATACCGAAATCAAATAGGTGAAAGCTTTTCTTTCAAAAAGGGAATTATTCCGTCTGACAATGTCTTACCCAAAAAGTTGTTCCCCCCAGCAACTAAACTGAGGTTCAACGATCCCGCCTTCATAGAGAAAGAATCATATTTGACCTTTGCAGGAACTTTGAAACTTCTCCTGTCTGCTCGCTTGTTGAAGTTATTCTTTTGTTTCACCAATTGAGTGCTCTCTGGAATGCATATGAAAAAATAGAGGAAAATTTATGTCAGTCCATACTCTGATAAGCTGAAACAAGAATCCAAACTTCAACAACTAGAATGGGAGAAAATAATAATTGATGCAGCACACTTCGCGTCCTTATTGGATAACAAAAAGTTGTCCCAAATCCGATTTGCAAGAATAAATATGGAGGAAAAGAAGGCAGCCCATTAAAGAGTTTCCCAACGTACTCTCCTTCCTCTACAAGAAATCTTTTATATTTCAACAGATTTAATTTAGGAAAGTTAACTTCTACAAGTCCATATCTTAAATCTTTCTAAACTCAGGCATCTGTGGTTTATTATTGACAACTTGAGGAGGGGAGTGTGCTTGACGGAGTGGTGCTATTTATGTAAGAGTGGCGGAGAAACGGTTGATCATATCCTTATTCATTGTGCGATGGCGAGAGGATTGTGGGCACACGTGCTGAGTATTCTCAACTATGATTGGGTTATGCCTAGGAAAGTGGTGGATGTCTAGTATTGTTAGAGAAGGAAGTTTGAGAATTCCTAAGGAAAGTGGTGGATGTCTAGTATTGTTAGAGAAGGAAGTTTGAGAATGCCTAGGAAGTGGTGGATGCCTAGGAGTGTGTGCTTGAGTGGTGCTATTTATGTAAGAGTGGCGGAGAAACGGTTGATCATATCCTTATTCATTGTGCGATGGCGAGAGGATTGTGGGCACACATGCTGAGTATTCTCAACTATGATTGGGTTATGCCTAGGAAAGTGGTGGATGTCTAGTATTGTTAGAGAAGGAAGTTTGAGAATCCTATCGCTTCGGCCATTTGGAAGATGATCCCGGCTTGCATATGGTGGAGTTTGTGGAGGGAAAGGAATGGAAGATGTTTTGAGGATAAGGCCATGTCCTTGGATCGTTTGGGGGGTTCTATGTTGCATTCTCTTTTTATGTGGGCTAATTCGGTCTTAGGTTTTCCTTTTGAGGGTTTTCCGGATTTTCTGAGTTTTTTTAGCTTGTATGCTCTAGTGTTTTCAATATAATCTCTTGTACTGTCAACTCTCTTTTTCGTTAATAAAGTTTATCTTACTCATAAAAAAAAAAGGCATTTGTGGTTTATTTTCATCAGCCACTCAACATCTTCTTTTCCTCGAAAGAACTTGGCAAATTGTGAGAGCCGAGGATGAACTAGTAGAAGCACTTATTTCGTAAAAATTTAACTTGACACCTCAAACGATGGTTATTTTTAAAAGTTTTAAGAGGACTATCTTATAACCATAATTTTCCTAGCTAAACACGAGATCTTTTCCCTTTTCTTTAGGGATTGTCAAATTCCAGATCGAACAGAAAAAATAGACGGAGTGTGCAATTTGTTAGAAATAAATAATTTGTGGGTGCAATATTTCAAACGTAATACTTTAGGATGAAAAGTGCAAAACCTATGGTAATTCGTGGATGAAAAGTATATTCTCCTGATTTTTATGAGTGGATGGCTGTTTTGTAGTGCTTTCTTTTGCAAAATCGCTTCATCTCTACAGCTACCTTGTCAAGTGACAAGCAGGGGGCTGGGGCTGGTATGAGGAGGATATATATAGAACATTGGAGGCAATATTTTCAAACATTGTTTAAACCGATCATCTCCATCTTATAAGGGATGGTAAGACAATTCACTAACAAGAAAATGAATTGTGAGTAAAGGTATTGACTATCACTGGAGATGAAGGTCATTGCATGTTTAGGACTAAATATAGGCACGGTGAAGTGCATAAGAAAAGATCATACCTAAAAATATCAGAACCAGAATCTAGCATCCATATCAACTAAAACTAGAGAATGGTCAATTCCTTACTGTTAATAGCATTGGTAGCTCACAAGAAATAAGTGCATAAAATAGTGAATATAAAAATTTCCACCCAATATAACCCTAGATGGCATCTTGCTTGATGAAGCAACTCTTTTGAGGAGCATCAACAATATTCCTGTTACTAGAGTTCGAAGCTAGAAGACACATTTGTATCAAATAATTAAGATGCATCATAGCAAAAATCCTTCTTACCTGGAGACGTGCACCTTTTAGGATACGACCCAAGCTCATCAATCATATCCTTTTTGTCATTAACTCTAGCTAGGCTCAGAGACTCTTCCGCTTGAACCAGCCTTCGCCTCTTTGAACTCACAGTACCACTTCTTGATCCCTTTGCTGCTTTCCGTTGCAACATCTCTGGCCTCGGATACTGTCCAACACAATTTTGTGTCATACCATAAAGGTGCTCACACACTTCATCACCCCTAAAGCTGGGCAGTTGACTTCCATGCCTACAAAGTTCTGTGTCTGGAATCTTATCAGAGCAGGTAGACTCTGAAGCCATTTTAATATCTGAATAACCACAATGTGTGGAGCATAAGATTACGCAATTAAGTAATAAATTAGAGACTCAAAAAACCACTAAGTTATGGATAGAAACTTCAGTGGGTATCAATTATGTCAACGCTTCAGCAATTTATCATCTCCATTAAATGCTTTGATTCAAAAAGTTAACTGCAACCCCCTGTCTCTCTCATTCATCCTAGACCCACGACCTGGAGCTTCTTACCTGATAGACAACTGTAAAGCCACAAAGGCAGAATGCAGGCTTTGTAACTAGCAATTGTCGTCGTCCAACAATTTTTCCCCTTCTTCTCCTTCATTTTATATAAGTACAAGAGCTATCCTGCTTTAAATTTACAAGTATATAAGACATGTTCTGCCTGATTGCAATCAAGCAGACATGACAGAAAACCATGCCATCCAATTCCCTTAAAGCTGACCTCCAGTGGTCATGGAATTGTAATATATTGAAGACGCCATAAATCAAACATATCAAGCTAATATGAGAATAGCCACTGATAGTAGCTTCTACCTTCTTAGAAGATGTGGTTTTGGTGAGAGATGGTGTCGTTGGATTCTTTTGCATCTCGACAGTTAGTTTTTCGGTGATTGTTAATGGGTCTCCTAAGGGTTTTCTTCAATAACTCTCGTGGTTTGCGCCAAGGGGATCCTTTTTCCCATCTTTTGTTTGTTATTGTGATGGTGGCTTTTAGTCGCATGATGGGGAAGATGGTGCTGCATAGGGGGTTACAAGGCTTTAAGGTTGGAGGAGGGTCAGTGCAAGGGTGTCTATTTCACATCTTCTTTATGCAGACGATATTTCAGTGTTGTGTGGGGCGGATGTGAGTCAGTTTCATAGTCTTAGATGTCTTTTATTATGTTTTGAGGCAGTTTCAGGCTTAAAGATTAATCTCTCTAAGTCTGAGGCCATCCCTATTGGTAGGGTGGAGAATGTGCGCGGGTATTTTAGGGTGCGGAATCTCTTCCTTGCCTATTAAGTACCTTAGTCTCCCTTTGGGTGTTTCTTTTAAAAGTATTCAGATTTGGGATGGAATCATTGAGAGGATGGAGCGTCAATTGGAGTGATGGAAAGTACATGTATATTTCTAAGGGTGGTAGGCTAACCCTTAAAGTCTACTCTTTTATGTTTACCTACCTATTTCCTTTCTTTGTTCTCTATTCCAGTGGGGGTGGTGAATAGGATGGAGAAAATTCAGCAGGATTTCCTTTGGGGAAGTGATGGTGGTGTTCACAAGTTCCATCTTGTGAAATGGAATAAGGCGTGTTCTCCTTTGCAAGATAAGGGGTTGGGCTTCCGCACTATTAGAATGTTTAATATGGCGCTTTTAAGTAAATAATTATGGAGGTTTGCTATGGAAAGGGATAGGTTATGGAGGATGGTCATTGCTGAAAAATATGGTTGTTTCATGGGAGATTTGTGTACGATTTCTGCCCGTGGATCTTATGGGGTTAGTTTGTGGAGGTACATTAGTAAAGGTTGGGACACCTTCAACAAGCATATTCGGTTTAAGGTGGGGAATAGTGTCAGAATTAGATTTTGGCATGATATTTGGTACAGAGATAAGCCTTTGAGTCTTGCTTTCCCTTTAATTTTCTCTTTATCTCATTGTAAGGAGGCTATGGGGGCAGATTGTTTGGTGGATGATGGTGTTAATGTGATGTGGAGTGTTCCTTTCTCTAGAGCTGCTAATGATTGGGAGATGGAGGATTTTGCTTCTTTCTTTGCTTTGTTGTATGGGGTTGTGGTCAGAAGAGGGGAGGATGATGTGATGCTTTGGAAATTGGATGGATACTAAGGATGGGATGTTTTCTGTTAAGTCGATGTATGGTTTGCTTAGAGGTGGGGCTGGTATCTCTTTCCCTTGGAGGGGTGTTTGGAGGTCTTTGTGCCCTATGAGAGTTTCCTTCTTCGTGTGGTAGGCTGTGCATGGTAGAAGTTTAACTATTGAAAATCTTTGTAGAAGGGGTATGAGCATGGCTGATTGGTGTTTCTTATGCCGCTGTGGTGGGGAATCAGTAAACCATTTTTTGTTGCATCATCCCTATGCGAGTGGGTTGTGGTCTCATGTGCTTTGTATCCTGAATCTTCAATGGGTTATGCCAGAAAAAGTGGAAGATGTGTTGTGGTGTTGGAAGAGGAGGCTTAAAGACTGCCTCACTAAGGCTATTTGGAGAATGATACCCCATTGTATCTGGTGGTGCCTGTGGCGGGAGCGTAATAATAGATGTTTTGAGGACTGTTCTTTGTCTTTGGATAGGTTGCAGGGTGTCTTCTTGTCTTTACTTTTTTCTTGGACAAACTCAGTTCTTGGGTGCCCCTTTCTAGATTTCATGGATTTCGTGAGTTTTCTAGCTTGTTTGGATTAGTGATTTGGTATAGTTCTTTGTACTGTCTTTACTTTTTCTAATGAGATTGGCTTATTCATCAAAATAAAAAAACCATCTAGCTTAACCGTCAAAACCTTTATAACTACTATATGGGATTCATGGGACTAATTTTAGCGCCTGACACATTGACGTCCAACACGTTAGCCAAACTTATAGAAAATGTGTATGAGCGTTTCCTACTTCATTACCGAGCCTCAAATTTAACTGCTTCATATTTAACCATTATATCTTATCAACGGCTCCATATTGATCTACCTATAAGAAATTTATGATACTAAACCCGTCCCAGAAAAAGTAAGACAAATAACTAAGATAATCAGAGTAATGCTTGACCATTAAAACGAAACTAATATCTTCTTCTTTATATTTCCAATAATTACGCCCAAAATTATCACCAATAACCCAGTAAAACGTACAATCTTGGGAAAGGAAAGTAGACATCCAAAAAAGACAGCGGTAAAGACTAAAGATAATAATAAATTAAAACAAAGAACTAACCTTTTTGACTCAGAAGAGAGCTGCACCGGTCAATTGGAGGGCTTACGAGAACCGAAACACCATCGGGCTCGCGAGCCTCCGCTTCCGTTAAAGTAACCCCAGCTCTAACAAAACCCTCCGATCTCATGAGCATCGGCGCCGCAACGTCCACCGGATACGGCAATTCCACTGCATCCATCACCGAACCAAGAACCCACCCAAACAACAAACTCCCAATATACAACAACCAACGAGCATCCCTTACGATTCGTTAGCTTTCGCGACGGATCATAGATAATCAACAGGCGACCGTTTCGGCGTGGCCCTAGGGAAATTTCGGCGAGAAAGTGCGGAGAAAGTAGTGGCTTCAGAGAGAGAGAGTGCGGGAAAGTGAGGGAAAATCGGGTGTTCGGACGAGGGGCAGAACATGTTGCAGCGAGTGGAGGCGACGAGGGAGGTTCTAGGGCACTTCTTGGTGCGGGAAAGTGTAGGGAAAATCGGGTGTTCACGAGGGGAGGAACAGGTTGTCGGTGGGACCTCCGGAGGTTCTAGGGCACAGAGGAGTATTTATAGTTTTCGGGAAAAGAAGAGGTATGTTTGGAAACAGGGCGTCGGTTTATTCCGGTGCGGCAAGCGTCAGCGTAATGGCGCAGAGTAGGGTTTGGTACAATACTTTGTTCTTTCGATCGAGTTGACGTGGCATTATCCATTTTACAAGCACGGGTGGTGGAACGAAACTTGAAAGGGCTTTTTCTATTTGCGCGGGTTTCCGGACACCTGGACCAGTAGGCATATTATTCGGTGTCTGTGGATTTTCAAGAATATCTCTTTTGGTCCAAGCGAAGGGGAATCTGCAAGACCAGCTGTAAAAGAGTATACGGATTGGTTTAGTAAATTCGGACTAGGATGCTCCAAAAAAAAAATAGGATGTTTTACGATCTTTGTTCGAATTAATTAATAAAAAAATAAAAAGAGAAAATATTTGAATAAATTTTTTTATATTTTTACAGTAAAAAAATATAAGTTGATAGAGAGATTATTTTGTAAGTTTTTAATTAAGCCCAACATTTTGTTACTTAAATATTATTTAATGTAATATTTCGCACAATATGAATTCTACAATCAGGTCAGGTATTGTATTTATCTCTTTTCGAATTACACTTTACCATTCGAACAAAATATTGCAAATAATCCTGACCCAAAAAATTCGAACCAAGATCCTATGCAATTAATTAATAAAAAAAATCTAATTACATTACTCGAGCATATTTGACCCGAGACCGCATCATGTCATCGTCCAAAGTTTTCAACATGCTTTGCGTCTTTTCCCGGCTTTAACCCATCTATAAACACAGCGGAGAGTTTCATCCTCGCAGATGGATTTAGAGACGAGGGTAGTAAGATCCCTAAGACAGTCAACAGAATCAGTATACTTTTTTGAGTTCCTTGGTGAGGTACATTTCTTGTATATAATATAAGGATCTTTTTCATTCCTTCAATGATTAAGATCTTGAAATGTCTGACATTTTCCATTTTCTAACAACCTAATATTAATTACTATTCAAAGTAATAAATAATTATGTAGCGTGATTGAATTAATTGAATTAAAAACAAGGGTTATGATTTTAAGAAATTTATATGTTGATATTTCATTTAACAAAAGTGGGTACAACAACACAAACAGAAAAAATAATAATAATAATAATAAGTCCTTGGTCAAGAACCAAGGCAGGGCCTGCCGTGAAAAAGGGGTTGCAAGTTGCACAAACTCTAAAGGTTATTAATTTGGCAACAATATGCGTCAAAAAATTGGTTGAAAATTGGTTGTACGAACAATGATTGAAGCTTCATATCTTTGAAAATTAACCAAACAGTTTCCACAGCTAGTATAATTCTAATAAGCGTAGTTTAGATATTTTAATCTTAAAGGGACATATAAAAATGGAGGATAATTTGACACAAAACACACTTGATAGCATGGCAAGAAGATCGATGAGCTCAAAGGGGCTTATCTTAAAAAGAAAAAGAAAAAAAAATAGATATTATTATTTTTTGGTAAGTAAAAGGGAGATATTTTAATAATCAAGTTCTACCAGATTCTTTTAGAGAATGCCTAAATTGATAAGTGAGTGTGCTTCCTACATTATTGGATGATACTTGGGGCACATTTGTAAAGTTTGTGAAAATTTCGAAACTTTTAAGAATTTTTAATACTTATACATGAATTTTGTAACATTTTTTTTTAACTTTTTCGGTTTCACACCAATTAAGGGACCAACAAAAATATTCTATATTTTTATTTTTATTCTAAATTTTAAAAAATAAAATTTGGAAATCGTCTCTCTCCCCTGTAAATCGTATATTTCAATCATAATAAAAAAAAAAATCAATTCAAATAATTTCCCGATTCAATTTTTCAAAATTTTAAGTGAACTCCCTAACTTACATCGTGCATGAGATTAGGATAACTTCAAATGCTCAGGTCTACCAAATAATTATATTTTATATCATTAGCATAATTCTCTTAATTTTGTGTGTATGGAAACTAATATTTATTACAGGCAAATATTAACACAGTTATTATTCTTAAGGACTGCCCTTACTGGAAAGTAGATATGCTCCTCGTGTAGTTAGTCGGGATTGACCAGTGTCTGGAGAGGACAATCAAGTGTCTGAATTTATAAAGCAATCTAACTTAGTTAATGTGTTTAAATCGACTACCAAGTATTTATCGATAGGTTTGTGAATCCCTCCCATTATAAAGAAATATTCACAAAATTTGTTAAAACTACATTATAAAACAAGTTACTTGGTCACTGACATAGATCGAAGACATTCTATATTTATAAAAAAAACATTATAGTAGGGTCCATATGGAAAAAAATTAAATAAACCTCCCTTAAGTTTAAAATTGTTTGATTAATCCAATATGTTTTGAAAATAATTAATCCTTGTCGTTCGTTTGATTTAGTCGAAAATGATGTGTCCATATCTTTGGAACTTAAGTTTAAAATTGTTTGATTACAAATATGTTTTGAAAATAATTAAATTTAGTCATCATGACCGAAATAATAAATTTTGAACAAAATGAAAAAATAAATAAAACTCAATAAATAAATTAAAATAAATAGATTAATGAAATAGAGTTTTCAATTTTTGTATTTAAAAAATAAATAATATTTTATATTTATAGATCATTTTATACTTTTAATTATTTTTTTAATACTTCTTGTAATTTTATCTTAGACAGACATTTTCGATCATTTTGCATATAATTTAAAGACAAAATCAAAAGAACGGCGAGTACTGATTGTTTTTGAAACACATGAGACATAATAAAATGTTTTGAAACTTAAGGGGACTTATTTTTTTTTTTCTATATATATGAGATGTTCTATAACATTCCCTTTATATTTATTCACAATATTACATTGTAATTAGCAACAGTGTAGCTAAAAAATAACGTCCAAAATTAGTTTCAATAAATGATGTCGTCAAAGATGCAATAAATTTACAGCAATAGCTAATGATGTCGTCAAAGATGCCTTACCACAATAGCAATTTGGACATGATAGCTTAGTATTGTTCTATAGCTAATATTGCTTGAAGATGACGTCTTTCTAAAAAATAACAAAAAATGACAAACAATTCAAAGTGCAATGCCTTTAACGTTCTTTCATATACGCAAAATCAAGGGTTCGAATCCCAAATTCTCCAATTAGTCTAAAAATTATAAGCAATCTACAATTGAAAACCACGGTGCTCTAAGGAAAGATATAAACGTCCAATAACCAAGGACCATTATGCATTTGTGTGATGCCATCATGGTCCAATAAGCTGATGAAATCGATTTCCATTGGTCTTTATACAAAGCTAAGGGAAGGGCTAACGTATGTTAAAAGAGAATAAAAAAGAAAAAATGAGAATTTTATAAAGTTTCAAACCTGTTATATTCACTTATACAACAAGTAGTACAAGGGGATGACATGTCACCACGAGTCACGTAAGTATCGCTTGCATGATTTTCCATCAAAATGACAAAAATTTAGACGTCAGGATGCAATCTATAAGTAGGTGATAATTGGGGCCAAAATGTCACCAAATTAGTAATATGTGGTGTAAAGTGTCAATATTCTAATAGTTGTGTGTGAAAAGTGTATTTTTTTTAAAAAAGAGCCATAAAATATCACCATGAGTCACGTGCCAGTCATGTGCACGTTTCTTCTGTCCAAAATGATGAAAATCATGATGTTGAGGTGCAAACATTAAGTAGGTGATAGATGGGCCGAAATGTCATCAAAGTAATAATATAGAATATAAAGTGTTAGTATCCAATAGTTAGAAAGCTAAAAGTGTATTTTTTTATAAAAAAATTTCACAATCATTTTTTTTTTTACAAACTTTAATATCTTTTTATAAACTTCAACAATTTTTTTTATAAATTTCAATACATTATTTTTTTGAAAATTCTAACAACTATTTTACGAATCCAAGAAAATCTACCTATATCTAACAAAAAAAAATTTCATTAGATTTTTTTTTGCCATCCAAACTCTAACTCTAGTCAGCCAAACTTTTGGTTTGCAAATGACATTTTACAAAATAATATAAAAAAAGCAAAAAGAAAAAACCCCGGGGGAGAGCGGCTGAGCGCGAGAGGGTGAGCGGGCAAGATAAATTTTTTGTTTGTTTGTCTAAGCGTGTGAGCGGCTAGATTAAATGGCTGGAGGTCCGTTCGCAGGGTTTGCCGGGACGAGCTTAAGGCCGGGTGGCCCAGTAACTTCGTCGGTGAACTCGTTCCGGGTCTCCGCCATGGCCGAGCGATTAGAGACGCACTTCCAACCTGGAAACCGTAACGACCCCGCCGAGTTCTTCAAGCTCTGCCTAGCCCTCGCCAGGTACGTACTACAAGTACATTGTTTTTGGTGTACGTACATTTATGGGTACTCAAAGTAAACTATTCCTATTTGGAATGGTCATTTGGTTTTCTTGACGCGTCGAGGCTGGGTTTCCCGATTTTGAACCTGTATTTGGTTTTGGAATCTCATTTTTTCTTCTCGTTGATGTGTTTAGGGGGGAATCTGGCGTGGGAAATTGGATATTTGGAATGCTTCTTTTTTTGTTTGGCTTTGTTTGGGTGAGGAGGGAATATGCTATTTATTGTTTTTGTATTTCTTTTGTTTATTTTTTGGATTTTAAATTTGCAGGATGAATTGTTTTACCATCTAGCTTTTATTGACGGTGATCATTTCGATGAAGTTGATGATTGATTTAATTCGTGGATGATTTTGTAGTGGTTGGGTGCGTGCGTGGGAGTGGGAAAACAAAAACCACTGATCTAGTTAGTATGAGAATTATTTCGCTTGTAGTTCAGGACCTTTTCTTTTGTTTTCTGGAGTTTCCTGATTGTGTAGGAATAGTTGTGCACGAGTAAAGGCATAATATGATTGCTGAGTTGTGTGGAAGGTAATATTATATCTTGTTTCATATGGTGCTGACTATGAGGTTGATTCCAGTGCTTCTTACTGAGTTCAAGGTATTCTTGTGGTAGTTGACTAACTTTTTTGATAAGTAAGTATCAAAAAAGTTAGTCAACTTCTTGGTAGTCAATTTTAAATGTCATTATTTGTATTGTATCTCTTGAATTCAAGACCATTAAGCTTCATGGGGTTGGAAGAGCTCCAAATTAAGTGGTTTGAATTTCTAGGTTTTAGTTTCAGTTCATTACCTTCCACTTAGTTTTAGTAATAATAGGTTAGACTCCACTTGGCATCAGTATTAGTATATTGATACTGCATTGACTAGTTGTTCACTGATTTTGCTTCCATGATTGGGCGTCGTGGGCTTGATTTTGCATGAGTTTTTGGAATCTTGAAGGGAGTATCCATGGCACTTGAATCAATTAAGAAGATGCAAGTACATGTACTGGTCCCAATAAATTATATATTGTCTTCTTTGTTCTCTTATTATATTCTGCTCTATGGGTGTCTCCAAAAATATTCAGTATGCTATATTGTTTAGACTGCCATCATGCCTTTTTCTCTATCTCATAGGACCAAGCTTTATGGTTGCTTTTCCTATGAATGGTAGGATTGTCATTGAGGTTGACTATTGTCCCTGCTATTTTTTCCCCTGTGATTTGATCCAACAAGAAATTGAGTTGGAGCTGTTTTCATTACAAATGCTGTTACTACCATCATCGTCATCGCTATCGTTTTTATTATTGTAGTTATTGTTGCTGAATTTGACTATATTTACTTTGAAAAAAATAAAACAGAGGTATTGACTATGCAGTTGCGAACAACGAGATCCCTTCCAAGGCTCAAGATTTGCCTTCCTTGTTGAAAAAGGTAATTTTTCTAACCATGTGAATGTCAAGTCTTGATTTTCCACGTCTTTTACCATTTCTGGTCCTTTGGAAGCCTGTTAGGCCTAGTGACTGCATAACCACAGTCGGCATATTTCTGGCATTGACATTTGTGTAATCATGCTAATGTTTTGAACTTACCTGCAAGTCTGAGATTTTCTTAACATATTTTACTTACTAGCCAGAAAAAAGGGGGGGGGGGGAGGTGGAATGTCTGGGTAGGGCATTTTGGGCGGATACCATTGGATCGATTTGGTTGTTAAGGATGTAATACGGTTGCCCATCAGAATTTGCCCTGCTGTATGTTAGGTATAAACTATGATTTTTGGCTTATGTTTCTCTACCAGGGTGAACAGAAAACCTGAAGTTTTCTCTCTCCGGAGGAAGTAGCAGGTGAACCATGTCATCTCTGAATTAATTATACTTTTAGTGGATGTTGTATCCTCCATAAGAATTGTTGACATTCAAAATTCCAGTGTGAAATTTGGGGAGTTAGTACTGACTAAGGGGTAAGTCTAGTACATATATTTGCTCTAAAACGAATGTAGGAAGTGGGTTGAAAAGAATATGCATGTGACATATACTCATAATAGCTCATGTAAGTTTCCATGTATAGCTACAAAATTATGAGTCAAACAGGATCCTCGAGTACATAAACATCAACTTTCTCAATCATTGCTATTTACTTCTCTCCCCCCCTCTCTCTCTCTCCCCCTCTTCTTTTCTTTTCTGACATCATGCTTGGTGATTCTCTCGCATCTTTGTTCTAGCTATTCATTTGATAACACCATGCCCTCCCTATTTGAATTGGGAAAGCAATTTCGGGAAGCAGCTAATAGGGAGTGGAGAGAACGACAATCCATTCCTCCCCGGGGGAGGAGGAGATGAGGCGTACCCAGAACTGGGTCTGATCTCTAAATGGATCCACTGTAGCTGTTACTCGATCTCGATCAAATAGCTCTAGATCTGTCTGTATATCTTGAATATCTGTAATAGGATATATAACTCATATCAATTTGAAACTTCAAGGGGTGCTCCACAGGCCATTTTCTTATGTTTTCAATTCGACGGTGCGCAGGTATGCCAGCGTAAAAGTGATCTCCTTCTACAGGCAGCCATCATGGTGCTTATGATCTCTGTGAAGGTGTGAGTTAAACGCAGGCATTTGATAGTTATATTTGCATTTTCACTAGTTATTTTAATGTCATCAGTCCCTCACCATGTTTGCATGTTGAAAAAATAGTTTCAATGTTTGGAACGGATATCTTTTACCTTTTCTCGCTCTTTTTTTTGAATGAGGCCTCTTGTTTATTATTGCACAAATTCACAGGCTTAGTTTTTTTTGTGAGTTGTAAAGGGTGATACGTGCTGCTTTGCTCTGTGCTGTGTTGGATGGGAATTTCAAGAATTTTTGAATAAGGAGTAGTTCTGGGTCTTCATAGATGGGATGAAATATTCAGTTCCCTTTGCTTGTGGTTCACTTCTTCAGAATTCCTATGTTGTTTTGGTCTTTTAAAATCGTTTTTCTTTCTTTCCTGTTTTATATAAGTTCTCTACGGCACTAGCTTAGCATGTCTTATTTGGTTTCTCCCTTGTGTCTTAAGATTTGTTTTCAGGAATGTCTTGTAAGTTAAATTATGCGCATTCAAATTGTTGTTTGTACTTCTGTACAGTGTTTTGTTGTCTTCTTTCATGGCAGAACGCTTGTAAGATGGGGTGGTTTTCAGAAAAGGACACTAATGAACTTTCCACACTTGCCAATGAGGTTTGCTATCAAATGATTCTCTTTGTAGTGTATATTCAGTGTTCGGCTTTATATGATATAGTGATTGCTTATAGTTACCTTTATGAATTATAGATAGGGAGCAGCTTCTGCAGTCTGGGAGATGTTAATACTGGACCTAGTGATTCTCTTTCCACTGTTGGAAAAATTATGGAGAGGTGGGGACATGCTTTGCTCTGCCCAATCTCTTACTGTATGTAAAATTTGTGCTCAGATTTTTGTGGAAACCATTTGTCATTATACCACATTTCAGTCGGTGTGAATAATGGTACTCGACTTGTAGCTGAGGCTGCAAAATGGGACCATATTGAGATAGAAATTTGATTTCTCCTAGAAGGAAGTGGACTCTGTTCATTGAAGGATGAAGAGGATATGTATTCTGACTTCTGTTACCCTCTTATGTCGAATCAAGTACTGCCTCATACCCAAATGCTGACATCTTTTGGTCATAGTAGTATGTACAAAGATCCTTTCTGATTTGGTTTCCGCTTTTTGTTCTTGTTGGTGTCCATGCTGGTGCTTGTATGAATATCAGTATCAGATTATATCAACATGGTTTGACTGGGGTGACTTGGGCTAAGACCGAAGTCAAACCATAACTTGGTCAGTAATGATTTCACTGTAACTTTGGTTTTACTCAAGTTTCCATAGAGTTTTTTCCATAATGATATGCATATTACGTCCTCTTTTATGTTGAGTATGTTTCTGACCGGACGTTGTGGGGAAGTCCAACTGAAAAGTTCTAAGGTATTCCATATTCAGAAGTTGATTTCCTCATTGGACCAAATGATTTAGTTTAGATTTAGTGGGACAGTAGGATATTGAGTCATTAAAAAAGTAACTATGCGCTTGATGATTGTCAGGGTTGGATGATATATGAGCTCTCTCTCTCTCTCTCTCTGCAGGTTCTACCCCCGGATGAAGATGGGCCACATACTTGCTTCTCTTGAAGTCAAGGTGGCTCCTTTTCTTTAAACCTGATTTTCTTTCATTATTTTGGATTCATTTTAATCTATTTATGTTTGTATTGTAGCCAGGATACGGGGTGTATATTATTGATTTCCATATCTCAAAGAACATACTTCCTCCCCAAGAAAAGATTGTAAGCATCTTTTGATTAATTTGGATTGGGTGACAATATTTACTTCTTCTTTTTTTTCCCTGTTCTGAAAGGTTGTTCTCTTTCCTCCTCTCTTTTGTGGGGAAATGTTGAGCCCCCCCTACCCCTCATAATTACTCCATGATGTATGGGTTTGAACAAATCAAAATTTATCTGGTGCTGCATCTTCTAATATTTGTTAAGAACATGTGCGACAGGTTCCCTTTTGTGTACTATTCTCTGTTTAACCTTCTCATGTCCTCTCATATGGATTCAATCTATGGACTTGGGCAACTGTTTCTCATCATACTTTTGCAGTGTGTTTCTGTGTATTTGTAATGATTTCATGTTACTTCAGTTACTATATTTGTCTCATTACACATGAAATGAAATTTTTTTGTAGAAGTCGTTTTTAAAATCTCACCTTAAAATTGTTACCTTCTGATTTGCTTTCAGTGGTTCTTTGTAGCACAGACAGATAGCATAGAGACATCTGCATGTATTATAAGTCCCCCCCAAGTGAGGTATGACTTGTTTTTTCTATTACTTTTTTCTATATTAGGATTAATGAATGTTGATTCTGACAGAAGTTCTTTTAACTTCTGTAGCTTTCTTCTGAATGGAATTGGAGTGGACAGAAGGACTAATGTTCAAATGGTTTGTGTTTGTGCATTTACCTTTTTGGATAAGTTTATGTGTATTTGACTGCTGAGTATAGCACGGGCTTAATTGATCCCTGTTTGTATATCGTTTCCTTTATCAGGACACTGGACCACAGTTTCCAACAAATGTGACTGGAATGCTTCAGTATGGAACAAATCTTCTTCAAGCCATAGGACAGTTTAATGGTAAGCTTGAACACAAGACTTCTATGTCATAGCATCCTGGTATGCAGTGTGTTTTCTATCCAGCTGAAAGAGAAATTGTGATCATTCCCTAGGTCATTATATCATAGCTGTTGCCTTCATAAGTGTGGATTTATCACCTGACACTCCAATGCCACCTGATTACATTCAACCTGCTGTAGCTGCAGTTGATTCAGGTATGCCTAGTAAAACTAGAATGTCGAGATAGAGTTATTTTGCTCTGTCAATATCGTGTTTTTAGTGATTTCACCAAATTTATTGATTTTGCTATACGTAGAAGTTCTTTCCTTACCATTATGTTCATGTTGGATGTCAGATGCTGACATAATTGAGGGACCATCACGAATATCACTTCATTGTCCTATAAGGTAAGCCATATATGTTGCTTAAGACTTTTAGGAGCTGTTTCTTTCGCCTTTTTCTTTTGTCTCTATGAATACGGAAAATCTGCAAAGAAACATACAAACAAACAAATGATGGCATACTTATCTTGTTTTTCATCCTGCTGATAAACAAACTACTGAGGAGATACATTTCTTGAGCATGGTGATAAGGAGGAAACTATAGGCATTGACTTATGTCTGTTAAGGAGAAACAATTGGTGTAGATCTTTGGGAACTTTGCATCAGTCTTGAAGGGAGGGATAGAGGAGATAAGCTTCATAAGCGTCAATGCTGTTGGAAGTGTTGGCTGCATTTAGCAGAGAGGCCTAATGGTGCCTAGGTGCAAAGTGCAAAGCAGAAATACATATCTGATCTAGTGAAAGTGCACGTTGTTTAAATATATGTGATGTAGAGCAACCACTGAACAGTACACACGACTGGGTGATTTAAGGTTTTACAAATCAGTGTTTTTGGGAAAAGACTAAGGGGATGTTCGTTTTGGTAAAATTTTAAGAATTTTAAGTATGTGTGAATATTTAAGTTTATTGGTATTTGTGTAGAAGTTGTTGAGTTGTATTGATGTTTGTAAAAAAAGTAATGTTGAGTTGTATTAGTATTTGTGTAGAAGTAATGTTGGGATTGTAATTTTAGAGGGTTGGATTCGAATTTTAAAAATTTCACCCAAACGAACATGCCCTAAGTTTTAATTTAGAGGGTTTGCCGGAAAAGTGTTGAGAATGTCAAAGCATTACACAGATGAGAATATACAAACCTAAGCTTCACACCTAGGGTTCCTTGGTATCACACCTTGGACATGGTTGCATAACAGAACCATATTTATCATTTGCAATCATCACAATGGATCCATATTTATATACATACTTTGTCTAACCATAATGGACTTGGATTCCTTGGGCTTTAATTATTAAGGCCAAACGAAATAACTGCTCGAACACATACATAGAACCCATTGCTAATAATAACTCTTAATGCAAAATAAAACCCCAACTAAACAAAGTAAGTTACGCAAGCTCCTTGATTGTGCTGAAACTTGTAAGCTGGTTAATCAAGAGGATTTGCAGATTGAGTCTTCTCTGGAATCAATCATTCAGGAGGTAAAACAGAGCTGTTCAAAGGAAGATAGCTGGAGGCTTAAGTGGATACCCAGGAAACAAAACAGATTGGCACATGGGATTGCAAAATGGTCTGCTAGATCGAATATTTTGGGCTTGGCTTATAGAAAAAAGAAAGAAGTTACGCAAGCTCCCAATAGACTCCTGTAGTGTCCAATATATGCCCAATTAAAGTTTGGGCCTTCCAAGAATCCCTTTTCATGTCACTTATGTCCATCAATATACCAAGTCATTTTCGTTATTTGAGCCTCTAGATAGGCATACTATCACATGGGTTTTTTATGTGTAGTAACCATAATGCCTTAATACTGAACTTTAAATAATAGCAGGTATTGTTGAACTATTTAACCCAAAAGGAAAAACTGAAGCAATGCACTATTTTTGGTGAAACATATAGCAGAAAACAATCCATGTGTTTTTTTTTTTGCATGTCATGTTCTTATCTTTTTCATAAGGATCATGTTATTTTGGTCTGTTCTTGCTGAGAACAAATCAATTGTAAGTTTTACTGGTTTCAAATCCTCTAGTTATTATCAATGAGTGCTTTTTGTTGTGTTTTTTGGCACCTGTTGCTTAATTGCATGACTTTCACTTTAGGAGTAAGAAGCACTTTTCCTTTGGTGCTTGGTGCTTGGTGCTTAATGCTTAGGTGCTCTTTTACTAACTCTAATGAATGTTGGGTAAGAAACATGTTACAGTATTGACTTTTCTGAGATAACCAGGAAACAAATTTGCTGAATTTTGGGAAGTCAGATCGTATATCAGCCTTGGTGAGGAACAGGAAACTGTGTTATTTTTTTTTCTCAATCAAATGATGCTATAATTGTTCATGGGAACTCAAGATGATGCTATAATTGAGGACATAAATTTCCTTAAGTTCTGATCTGGATGATGACTCAGTGGCACATAATCTTTAGTTAGGTGTCCTCAAGCTCCATTTAGAGAAAAAAAAAGGTGTCCTCAAGCCCCTTCCCCCCCGCCCCCTACTTTCTTATGGGTCAGCATGCACGTGTCTGGAAGGGTCTCTGATATTCGAGTTCAGCAACCTGGATTAACAAGCCAGTGTATTTATGTGATAATGCGTGTGGGGTGAGGTGTTTCTCTGTCGGCCTTTCTTTTTTCTTATTTCCCCCCTTTTACCTACTCTTTAAATAATGGCTGCAGTTGTGTTCTTGTTTCTTGTCCTGTTTTTATTTTTCTAGTGGTAAAGCAGATGGAAATGGATGACAGCGATCATGTTTCCATCATCATTTTGCGGACAATAACTTATCGATATTTTGCTTATATTCATCTTGTTTTTTTCCCAAACAGCTATACGCGTATCAAGACTCCTGTCAAAGGACATTCATGCAAACATCTGCAGGTGAGTGCTCTGATTAGTTTCAACTCCTAATACAGAGAACTGGTGCCTGTATGGGGTTATTAGGACTTCTTCACTTATGTTTCAATTCTGTGGTTTGCTATGCACCTAGATGTATGCGATAGCTACAATGTCCCTCTCTGACCAATGTAAGTGTGTGTGCAATGTCTGACAATATACTGTCTTGCTTCAAAGGTGGTGAGAATGAAGTGGATAGGATTTGGAGAAGAGGAGAACAGGCATAGGAGACAGTATGAGATGAGATTGTCTGAGAATTTCATCAAAAAAGAGGGGGGGAAAAGAACTGCTGCGAGTGGAAAAGGAAAGAATACTGATACTATCAGCAAGAAAGGGAGGAAAGCTGTTGAAAGTATCAGCGAGCATAAAAGAAAGACTAGGAACGAAGAGAAAAGAGAGGGGTGAGAGGTCAGATTTCAAACAGATTAAACTTCAGTTGATTCCATCACTATTAAAAGAGTATGGACCACATGCATTACCAGAGATTACTAGCAAAGCTTGTACAGTGCTTGGGCAGTTTAAAGATTAGCAGCAATCAGCTAGGAGCAACTAGCTTTGTTCATCTTCAAACTTCTTCACTGTGAAGCACTGTAGTCCCCAGTGACTAGGTTCTGTTCACATAAATCTAGAAATCATCACCTCAAAATGCAAACCCTTGGCTAATAGCACCCTAGCAAAATTCTAAAGCACCATAAAATTTGTCCGCTGGAGACACCTACGAATGCTGCTCTTGCTCTTGGTTTCCTTCTATGGCCGGCTTCTAAGTTACTCTCTATTGAAGTTTGCACTTATTTTTCTTTTATTTTTTCTGAGATCATGTGATAAGCATGTGGAAATTGAGGTTAAACATGGAAAATTTTAACAATGGGGGAACATTGCATCTAATCCGATAGTCTAGGGGCTTGATTGCTCAAAGATGAAGTTGGGGGTGACATTAAAAATGATATAGTTGCAGGTGAGAAAGTACATCTTGCATAACAAACTGTTGGGCCATGTAACATTGTTCCCTGCATCTTTATCTGTTTCTTCTTATTTTGTTGTCTTTATTATCATTTTTTTACTAATTACTGCTAAATATAACAATCATTGTCTTTTGATTTCATTGTGTCTTATGCTTGCTGCAGTGTTTCGACTTTGGTAACTTTCTTGAAATAAATTTAAGAAGACCATCCTGGCGCTGCCCACATTGTAACCAGTCTGTCTGCTACTTGGACCTTCGTCTTGATCAAAATATGGTCAAGGCAAGTAGCTATGAGTTTCTGGTTACCATTTGATTGAATTTACTTTTTTCTTTGTTGGTTCATTCCTCTTCTTTTCTTAACTAAACATGGTGCTTCTTCCCAGGTCCTGAGAGAGGTGGGAGAGAATGTTGATGAAGTTATTATCTCTGCAGATGGATCATGGCAGGCCGGTCTGAAAAATGATGACCATGTAGAGCAGGTACAAGGAAAGACCATCAATTGCCAGAAAGAAAAGAACGAGCGGCAAGAATCTATGGGTGTCTTGAATATCCTTCCAAACGTTTTTGATCTTACCGAGGACAATGATGAGATGGAGGCAGTCACCACTAGGGAAATGGAAGACAGGAAACCTTTGTGTGCTGATCTTCCTGCTGCTAAAAACTTAACTTCACTGCCAGAATTGAACACAACAAATGGGGTTAATCAAAATGTTGCTGCTGTAGTCGAGGATGAGTTTTGGTCTGGAGTTTATTTGAGTACTGGGTCAATGAACTCCTGTGCTAGGTCAAATGACCAAAGAGTTGGTGGTATCTCTGAGTCCATCTCTACCAATCTTATGGGGTCTCCTGCATTGACTACTGCTGTTTCTCCTGCACTTAATCAACAAGCTAATCTCAGCACCTCTAGGTTGCGAAGTCAATGCTTTCCCAGTAATTTTCAGTTACAGCAGGCACAATATGGGAATTCTACTGTCGACTATGAATATGGGAGGTTTCCATTAATGGCCAACCATGCTAGCAGGACTCCAATGGCGGTTCAGGCCCTGCCGGTTCAGTCTCAGGCATCAAATCTGCAACAAAGACCAAGAAGTAGTTTGAATTCTCAGGTGGCCCCTTCTGTGGCACCCATTGCAGATGCTTTCCATGCAACTCGCGGCGATATGGAAAGGCAGCAGCACTTTAGAGCACCTTCATCTTCATTGCAGCGTCCCCCAATAACACAGGTTGGCATTAAGTTATGATGAACCGTATCTTGTTACTTGGGCCTCCTCTTTTTTTCCCTTGGTTATTTGAGGGTTTTGATCCTTCCTAGCTAGTTTTGGTTTTCTTGATAGTGTTGTTTGTATTTCTGACTATTCTGCTTTTACCTGTAATATTTTGTTTTGTTAATAAAAAAAAAAAGGAACTGTATCTTCTGTTTTTTTGTCCTTTTAATTAGGCAGGTGGTTAGCAATAGTTAAGTAGGTGATCCCCAAGCAGGGATTGGCTTGATTTGGTGAAAGTGTTGCAGTTTGGTAGAATTTTGGATTGTGTTTCTCTTGTTGAGCCCTTGCTTTTGTTTCTTGGTGTTATGTTCTTTTTTTTTTCTAAGCAAATAACAAAGGACCCCATAAAAAACAAAGTTTTTGTTGGGGGGGTTATCACAAGCCAAAATGAACCTCGGGATACAGTGAATTGGAATGTTTCCCACAACGTGTTCATCAAACGCCCACTTAGCTAAATAATGGGCAGCAAAATTTAAAATCCCTTTTCACATGGTGTTATGTTCACATACAGACATTGTTGACAAAATATATGATGCTATGCTAACTTCTAATTTTGTGCTTCTCATTAAACCTGCAGAACCGTGATCATCCTTTGAGTTCACCCTTTAGTCGATTGCAAAGTGGTCAGCGAGAATATCCTGGGCTTTTAACAGATTTTCAAAATTCACACTTGCAGCAAGCTTTAAACCCAAGGCCCCCCCAGCCTGTGGTCCAATCTTCAAGCACTATCCGTCAATCTCCACACCTCCCCCGGACCCCAAACCAGCAAGGAGGTGCACAAGGGGGAATCAGTCAAGCAGCAGGTACTATCAGTCACCAACAGACCAACTGGCTTACTCATCCAGCTGCTGGACCGATGGCTAGACAGGCTTCAGCTGTGCCAATTCTAAATCAAACGTCCAGAACAGGGTCAGTGATTGCTGATGGGAGCAGAGAAGGATTGCGGGAGCAGAGAGGGAATATAGGAGGAACGTCACAAACAGCTATAAGGGCCGATAGTTTGTTGGACCCATCATTGGAGCAGAATTGGCAGCCCCAAGGTCGAATGCGTGGAAGCCTGTCACCTCAGAATTTCGCTGCTTTTGACCAATTCATGATTCTGCCAACCCCACAAGTTCAAACTCAAACTGCAAGACCACCACCAAATCCGACTCCAGCACCAAGTGTTACACATCAACGGCAGGCGTTCATTGCCAACAGCAGAAACGCTAACAGTCCTCAAACACCTAATATCCAATGACAGATCCATCTGGGAGGAGTGTTGCTCCCAAAGTCCTGCTTTAGCATCCCATAGACATTGACTACACATATTCCGGGAGGCTGTACATATAATATGCCATAACTAACTTTGTATCCGCGGTCTTGTTGTAAAGTTCTGACTGCATATGTTTTGGTTGGTTTGTATTAGTGAAATCTTAAGCGGTTTTTGCCGGTTGGATTTTTGAGAATTGTCTGAGACCAGCTTTTATTGTCTTTGGTCTATAGAAGGATAGTGAGCAAGGAAGAGAGGGTATCTGTTTTATCGTGTTGATAGGTTATGATATATATCTTACAGGGTTGCCAAGTTTCGCTGTGCATGGTAACAGCTAATTATTTACTGGGCTAGCAGATGGGGTGTATTACTCGATGTTTACAAGGAAGAGGAGCTTTTAGCTTCAAAGATCTTCACAGATGACGAGGTTGGCATGTGGCTGTCCTGTACCCGACTTGCCCACTGTACTCATTAAAGGCTTTTCCTCTTTTTGTTCATACAAAAAGAAGAAGAAAACAATGGGGGTCATCTTTATTTTTCCTAATATCAGATTACCCATCCACAAATTACAAAAGAAATTACAGAGAAGGTTGTGGCTGCCAACAGACCATTCTGATCAGTTAGTTTGAAAGTGTTACTGACCGCCTGCATGGTGAATCGAGTAACCTAAGGCTCCACGCAACAAACGCTGACTTGATCTTGTGAACCTTTGCAAGCCTAATATGCTTGCTGATAGAAAACCAAAAAATAAAGTAAAAAAGAAAATAAAAATGTTGAAGAGCTTAATAAGATCTCGCACTCCCGCTCGCCTACTATTCAACACCAAACAGGACATTAGTAGCGTAGACTAGACTTAGAATCTCAGTTGAATACTCTCTCATTTCTTCACCTCCATAACTTCAGCTAAGCTGTCTCAAAGGAATAGGAAATTGCTCCTTTGAATACAAGATATACAAGCCGGAAAAAAATAAGAAAAATAGCTCAAGATTTCTAGAGAATGTTACTGAGATTTCATTGATGCAATGAGAATAAGTAATAAATAACCAACCAAAATAAAATTCTGCCTGCCAACATGTAAACTCAAGCCATTATATGTTTAATAAGATTAGAAAACAATACAAATAAAGTAAAAAGGAAAATAACATGAATGTTGAAGAATTAGCTAAATTAGACTAGCACTTCGCTGCTCTATCTACACACAGAAAACGCAGGGTTAATACTCTCTCAGCGGTAGAACTTCTTAGATATTCTAGGTGAATAGAAATTGCAGGAATACATCTCTATCTTTTCACCTGGAAAAAAATCAGAAACTAAGTCAATTGCATTTCAAGGAATAGGTTTGGCTCGATTTCTTGAAATATACAATGAGAATGTTGAGAAAAATAAAAGTAGCTAAGATTTCTAGAAAGTTACTGTTAGATTCATTTGATGCAATGAGAATGTAAGACGGTAATAAATAACGAGAGAGAGAGAGAGAGAGAGAGAGAGAGAGAGAGAGAGAGAGAGAGATGCAGAAAGCAAATAAAAAAACCAATATAAATTGGCAATTCTGGCCTGCCAACATAGCAAGAGAGGTAAACTCGATGAGAAGACCACCGGCTAGATATCAATGGGTTATGCAAACATCAGAACTCTAGTGCGGAAGAACGGAGGTAAAAGTAGTAATATCCTTCTGGAGAATCCTATTGCTTGAAAGACAAGGAATAAGAGCCGGACAACGACATGTCCTTGAGTTTTGTGGGACTGTTGCTTGAACTAGTACGATATGTCGTTTGAACTGGTTAACAGGCCCCGCGGGCCTTGCCCACTAGTACCACGCCCACCAACATCACCCCGCGTCAGAAAGCAAATCGCCCCTCGTCCCCTTGACTTCCTATTATTTGTTTATTTTTTTATTTTTTGGTGATCGTCCTCTTAACTTCCATACGTACCGTACTGTTTCTCGCTGGCTCAACTCGACCCACTGAGTCAATGAAGTGCCGATCCGTGGCGTGCATATGGTCGGGCACGCCTCCGTCTCACAGAGTAACGGCCACCGCAGTGCTGAACCAACCTCCCACTCTCTACACCGGAGGATCCGATGGCTCCATCATCTGGTGGAACCTCTCCACCACTGATTCCAACACGGTAATTCATTCGCTTCCCTACATATTTGCCTTCTATATTTGTTCTTTGTTCTCGCTCCCCATCTGTTTGTCAATAGCTTCTGAACCAAAAACTCTCACCTAAATTGCAGAATTATGCTGTTATGGTATTCTAATGGATTTGTCTTGAGTTGACATGCGGCTCTGTTTGCTTGCTGAGAAAATGTAGGACATAACAAGACAGAAAATGCTTGAGTCGTAACTTTTGTACTTTGCCTCTTACTTTCTTGATAGTTACTCGTAAAAATCCAATCTAGTTCAATCAGGCTCAGGGTAGACAAACGAGTTCTATTGTTTCTTTTAAGTTAGATTCCGTGGTGTATAAATCATGAGAGTTAGTTTGAATCTTTTCTTTAACTACGTTTTAGGTCACCTAATGTTCCTTACAATGTTTTAATTGCGTGTCAGTCTAGTGCTATTCTTCATTTGGCCGAGATTTCCCCACCGCCAATATCTGGCATTAACTTGGAACCATGTGCATCTAAAGCACGTTTTATTAATATCAATGTAGTTGTATGTAAACCTAGAGCAATAGCATGATGAACCAAGAAGTCTCCAGGCCCTATTGTTAAGAATAGTGAATTACTATTCTCATTAACAGCATTTAACCAACCGGGCAACCATATGCTTCGACCCGCATTGAACGCTGGACCGTTCGTTGAAGATAAAAGTACATCGAACCCATATAAAGTTTTACCATGAGCAGATTGTATCCATTGGGCAAATATAGGTTCGATCAAGATTTGTTTCTCCGGAGTACCAAAAGCAAGCATGACATCATTATGAACATAAAGTCCCAAAGTAAGGAATCCCAAAAAAAGGCTGGCCCAACTTAAATGAGATATGATAGCTTCCTTATGATCTAACATTCTTGCCAATACATTATCCTCATTTTGTTCTGGATTGTAATCTCTAATAAAAAATATAGCTCCATGAGCAAAAGCTCCTGTCATAATGAATACGTATCACCAGCTAGTTGATGTTCTTCTTTCTTTGAAGATGATTTTGTTTTTTCAAAGTTAATGGAAGGAAGTAAAAGAACATTTTCTTGTCTGTAATCACGCACCTCTCTGATGGATTTTGGCTTGGACAGGAAATTAACCCAATAGCTATGTTGTGTGGCCATGCTGCACCCATAGCTGATCTTGGCATATGTTATCCCATAGTGGTGTCAAGAACGGAAAAGCCAGACACTTCAAGTAATGTTGTGGCGAAGTCTACTTCTCATTATCATGGTGCATTAATCAGTGCGTGTACTGATGGTGTGTTGTGCGTGTGGAGCAGAAGCAGTGGGCATTGCAGACGGAGAAGGACATTGCCACCTTGGGTAGGCAGTCCATCTGTTGTTCGAACATTGCCGTCAAATGCAAGATACGTATGCATTGGCTGTTCTTTCATTGACACAGTCAATATGTCTGATCGCTATTCTGTTGATTCCCCAGAAGGAGGTGAGGGGCCAGTGAAGAGAGAGTTTAAGCAGAGAAAGCCACTGAAGTGTGCTGTAGTAGTTGTTGACACATATACCCTTACGATTGTCCAAACTGTTTTTCATGGGAATTTATCAATCAGTTCATTAAAGTTTATGGTTGTGGTTTCACCCATTGAGCACAAAGAGAAACATTCTGTAGTCATTGTTGATTCTTTTGGTAGGCTGCAATCGGTTCCAATATTAAAGGATCCCCAGTGTGATGGAGATGACGGGGATGCTTTGCATAAAAGTTCTTCTCACTTTGAGATGACTGTTTGGGCCGATGGGTTGAGTGAAGGTGGACAGGTTGTGTCAACTGCAACCTGTGGGAATGTTATGGCTTTTATTTTAAAAAGCTGTTGCATATTTAGGCTATTGACCACTGGTACTACAATTGGCGAGATTTCTTTCCTGGACAATCTCATTTCTCTAGAAGGCAAGTCTAATCAATCACATGTTACAGGGGGTATGTTTCTTGTAAGTGAAGATTCTGGGATTACGCTGAATGCCGATGAACTCCATGAAATGCTGACTACTGATTTTGCAGTGTGGAATAATAACGGTTATGCAGTTGTGTACCGTGTGTCATTTTTAAATAACATATTCAAGTGTGAGCCTCTTGGTGAGATCCCTAGTGCTTCTCATCCATATGATGTGAGATTATCAGTTTCTTTCATTCAATTGACACACTATCTTCTTCGCATTGAGTCACTTTGCTTTCATGTCGAAGAACCGTTACAGGGGAAACCCTATATCACAATCTGGTCACTACTTTCAAAACATGACGAGCATGGGAAGTTGTGCTGTCAGTTTAGAAGACTTGGAGAAGGAAGTTCTTTTGTAGATTGGGCTGCAAACTCTACTTCACTTCGTGAAATTGAGGGCTTGGGTGATGGGAAGCAAGGGTTAACTTTTGGGCAATCTTCTGTTCAAAGTCCAGTCAATGGTAATAAAATACTTGCAGATTGTCACTCCAACACGGCACGGACTGTATCTTCTTCCATGGTTATTTCTGAAAACCTCTTTGCACCTTATGCTGTTGTGTATGGTTTCTCTAGTGGGGAGATACAGGTTCTAAGGTTTGATTTACTTCACGGATTAGCTTCTAATGGTAATCCATGCAATGAAGTTGGTTCGCAAGTATCCAGACAAAATTTTCTGGGCCACACAGGTGCTATATTATGTTTGGCTGCGCATCGTATGGAGGGAACTGCCAAAGGATGGAGTTTCAGTCAGGTTTTAGTTTCGGGCAGCATGGACTGCACAGTTCGTATATGGGACCTTGACAAAGGTACTCTCATTACAGAAATGCACCAACATGTGGCTCCAGTGCACCAAATAATTCTTTGTCCATCCCAAACTGCCCGTCCTTGGAGTGATTGCTTCCTCTCTGTTGGGGAGGACTCATGCGTTGCTCTTGTTTCTCTTGAGACTTTGCGAGTTGAGAGAATGTTTCCTGGCCACCCAAGCTATCCTGCTAAAGTTGTATGGGATAGTGCAAGAGGTTATATTGCATGCCTTTGCCGAAACCGGTCAGGAACATCTGATACTGGTGATGTTTTATACATTTGGGATGTAAAGACAGGTACTCTGGAGCGGGTTCTTCGTGGGACTGCTTCTCATTCAATGTTTGATCATTTTTGCAAAAGCATCAGCGTGAATTCCAGATCTGGCACTGTGCTTAATGGAAATACCTCAGTTTCCTTATTAAATCTTCCAATAATGGAGGAGGGAAGCTTTTCTCATCCTAAATCAAATAATGCCATAGAGAAGTCGATCACATCACCAAATGTGGTAGCAAATATAGCAACTATAATTGAGCCCAACACTTCCCAAGCAGATTTTAGTAAAAGTATTTCTGGAAAACCATCTCCAATAATTCCATCTATTCTTCAGAGCAACAGGCCTTCCATCAAATGCTATTGCCCATTCCCTGGAATTGCTACTCTGAGTATTGACCTTGGATCCTTGATGTTTCCTTGTCAGAAGCACAAATGCACTGACAATGGCAGTGAGAAGGTATACGGTACCAATGTGAAGGAACAGGTTAATGAGAGACCAAGTGCCCACCACTTGAACGTAGATGATGGTTCTGATGTGCATGAGAGCGCGGCTGATTCTAAAGAAGATGTTGACCGGATTAGTATGCTTGAGGAATGTTTACTTCGATTTAGCTTGTCATACTTACACTTGTGGAATGTGGATTTTGAGCTTGATAATTTGCTTGTAACTGACATGAAGCTAAAGAGGCCGGAGAATCTTATTGTAGCTTCTGGATTGCTAGGGGACAAAGGGTCTTTGACGTTGACATTTCCTGGTTTGAGTGCTATTCTCGAGGTATTTTGATGAGTTGTTTTAAATGTGGGAACGTGTTTTCCTCATTGGCTCCTTTCACCATTTCCTGAGACCTTAAGCAATATTTCAGATCTGGAAATCCTCATCCGAATTTTGTGCGATGAGGTCTCTGTCAATGGTGTCCCTCGCCCAACGCTTGATTAGCTTGTCTCACTCTGGTTCAGCTGCCAGCAGGTATTACATAAGTTCCACAAAATTACTCCGTGGAATACTTGGGTATTTTTCATAGATTTATTATTCTTCACATTCTGTCTTGTGGAGTTCTTCATTTTTACATTGGCATCAATCTACTTGGTGTTCAGCTGAGAACTAAAAGCAGTACTTTTGCTTGAATCTTGCAGACAAGTTAAGATTATCAAACTTTTAGATGAACTGAAAATAGTAATGAAAAAGTAGTTTTTTGAAATTTTCTCTGACATTGGAATAGATGTGGAGACAATTTCTTGTGATTAAAAAATTGCCTGGTTGCAGTTGCATTGCCGATCGGGATGAGATTATGTTTGTATTATTATATATTAATTTAAGGTCTTTTCTGTTGACACCATCATTGTCTTCACATGGTTAGAAAAGTAGTTGCCTTTTTCATGCTTACTTGTAGTGCTTACAGATAACTTCAGCCTACCTATTTATATTTCTTAAACAAAATGTCAGTTTAACTTATTATAGTAACCTTTTACTACAAAAGCAGTCTGAATGTAAGGTTTCACTTCAATCTCGTGTAAATGGTTTTGTTTTGCCCTAGCTTAAATGTATTGCTGCTTCCCATATATATCCTTATATTTCCAGATCTGTATAGTGTGCCAAGGTTATCCCTAATATTTTTCATGCATGCAAAATGAGCAATTCCTGTAGTATCCTTTCTCTTTTTTAAAGTCGTGCACCGGTGCTATGTTTTTGCTGAGTGTCTAACCTGATGGATATTGTTTGCAGTGCTTTAGCAGCATTCTATACTAGGAATTTTGCAGAAAAATATCCAGATCTAAAGGCACCTTTGCTCCAGGTTGCATCTTGTTCTAATTCTTTTGCTATTCTAAGATTCTGATCTGGAGTTAATGTCATGATTTTTCTTTGTGTATGAACATGTGCAATTGGCATTCTATATTAAGCAGATATTTCCTTGATGTTCTACCTAAAGGCGGCTTGTTTTTTCAATTCGTCCAGTCTACTGAAAGAAGTAACAGAACTATTTTCCGTAATGACGTCCTTCTTTTCTCATTATTAATAACTGTGTAGAATCTTAACACTGGAGAAAATAAGATTTTTGCATAGTAGGTTACCTTGCCATTTGCTTTTCCTAGTGTTAGCTGTCACAGACCCTACATTTGAATGTTCTAGAGGTGATGAGTACCATGACTCATTCACTGCAGCATTGCATTTGGATTCAGTAAACATATATAGCTTCTCCCCTGGTTTTTATCTAGCCCGAAGGTATGGAGGCATTCAATATGTTTAAATTATCTGACCGCTAAAAGTCATCATAAGCAATCATACATGATGAGTAGAAACATTTTAATCGCAAAATGTATGGGCTTAAAAAGCTGGTTTTAAGCCCGTATGGTGTATATCTGTGCATTTGTTTCTCAGAAGTTTGAGATGCAGAAACAAAGTTCGGAATCTGAGAAATATTGTTCCTCAATCCCAGTGTGCTTATATGCCAGATTTCTCTACTTCTTGCTATCTTTTGTCCAGCAAGCTGAGTAGTGAGGTAAAGTGCTTAAATAAGAGTAAACTAAAATTTGTCCTTTGAAATCATTGAAAACTAAAGCCAGTTGTGCTGTGAATTGTACAACCTAGGTAAGGTTTATTTTCAATTTACATAGGGATTAAACAGATGAAACCTCATGGCGTGGTTTAAATTTTCTTCATTTTCTATCATAAGGTCTCTTGAGAATTTTTATCTGTTTCACTGTTCTATTATTGTTCGAGAATGTGGAAAGAATTCCTTCGAAGTTGTATTTCATACTGCTAGTAGAATACGCGAATATACCAGTTAGTCAATATATTTTGTTGATTTATTTTTGTTATTCCGGTTTTCTTTTTTACAGCTTTTGGTGAGTTTCTGGCAAGATGAAAGTGAACATATACGTATGGCTGCTCGCTCTTTATTCCATTGCGCTGCCTCACGGGCAATTCCTCTTCCTCTCCGTAGTCAAAAAGCAACTGACAAAGCAGATGTGTTCTCTCTAATTGGAGCCAGGGAAAATGAACATGAGTTAAACATACAGGGAACATCTTCTAACAGATTATGTTCTGATCAGCTTCTGAAAACCCAAGAGATATCTCAGGTTGAAGAATCTAAGATTCTTGATTGGTTAGAATCATTTGAAATGCAAGACTGGATTTCCTGTGTTGGAGGAACGAGCCAAGATGCTATGACTTCTCATATTATTGTTGCAGCGGCATTGGCTATTTGGTATCCTAGCCTTGTGAAGCCTGGTCTTGCCATGTTGGTTGTTCATCCATTGGTGAAATTGGTTATGGCAATGAATGAGAAATACAGTTCCACTGCAGCAGAGCTCCTTGCAGAAGGTATGGAGAGTACATGGAAAGCATCCCTTGGTTCTGAAATACCTCATTTGGTTGGAGATATTTTTTTCCAAATAGAGTGTGTAAGTGGTCCATCTGCCAACTCAGCTGCTCAAAACCCAGTTGCACCAGCTGCAATTCGGGAGACTTTGGTTGGTATTCTTCTTCCAAGTTTAGCAATGGCTGACATACCAGGGTTTTTAACTGTCATAGAAAGCCAAATCTGGTCTACTGCATCTGATTCACCTGTTCATATGGTAGCCCTTGTGACTCTCATCAGGGTTGTGCGTGGTTCTCCAAGAAATTTGGCTCAGTACCTTGATAAGGTTTGTATGGTCCATGTTCACAAATGCCTGTTCAATTTGAAGGGCAAAGAAATAATGAAATCTTAAATCCATGTCAAGGGCAAATCATGGGAGATTGTCATTATGTGCAAAATAAATCTACCTCATATGTGGTTTTGAGGCCTATCAGATTTAGTCTCTCATGTACCCTAATCATGGTGGGGTTTGGAGCCTCTACATAATTCCAGTTTTTTGTCATCCTATGTGTCTCTCTTTTATCTGTCCATATTGAGATAATCATGGTAATGTGTCATGATTTACTATGTCTATATGTGCTGTCGTGAATGTACTCAAGTTTCAATTTTTGACTAAGTTTGGTTATCATCCTTCTTTCTTGTCTTTTCCCGCTTTTTTGTGTTTTTCCAAATTATAGTTAGACTCATATTGTAGCTGATTGGTTCTTTACTATTTTGTTTCTACGCAAAATAATTTATCTGTGGAGTATGCTTCTACCAGTTTCCTTTTTGGTTATTGTTGATGCTTGATTTCTGGTGCCTTCACCTCAGGCTCTGAGATTTGTTCTGCTCCACTAAAAAGTAAAAGTCTTGATTTCCCTGTTTGTCTATCTGCAGATACAGTAATCCATAATGCTAAGATAATTATTTATATTCTCAAATTTCAAATAAATTTTACAAAGGAAGGTTTCTGTTGTTGTCGAGTAGTATAAATGTGTGTGTAACATTTGGACAGATTTACAGGTGGTTAACTTCATTTTACAAACTATGGACCCTAGCAATTCTGTCATGCGTAAAGCATGCTTTCAAACTTCAATGACTGCCCTAAAAGAAGTTGCACGTGTATTCCCTATGGTGGCCTTGAATGACACATGGACCAGATTGGCTGTTGGGGATGTGATCGGAGAGATCAACAATGCCAACATTCGGGTGTATGACCTGCAAAGGTACCGTGAATAGAACATGATGTATTGAATTTGAAATGATTTGGCAAATGTACCAGAAATGCACACACACAAAAAAACAGCATAGGATAGACTCCGCATGTCCATTTAAAGGTCCTTATCACTGCCTGCAAATCTTGCAGCATCCCTCCCCCCAACCCCCCTGCCCAATCTGGGGTCCAAAAAATAATGAATGCAGATGGACATGAGTAGGCATTGTAGGCCAACTATTTTGGGAGCAGGGATTGGAAAGCCGATACCATGATAACTTTGAGCCACACTCGGAAGATTTTTGCTTGGTTGCTTTCAAGAAAGTATCATGATGAAAGGAAAATATTTGGGGTCATTGATTATGGCTAACTCTGAACAGTAAAAAACCCAAGCATGTGTTACTCCATTTAGGCATTCAATTATCAGTAAGCTGGTGCCCGGGATATTAAATTAATTATTTGGTGATACATTAAATTGTCACTTGGGGGTCTCAGTTGATTGGAAAGACATGCAATTCTTCATATACCTCCTAGTTTTACATGTCAATTAGGTTTGTGTCTTTGTTTTACATTGTAGCATGGTGAGGATCAAAGTTTTGGATGCAAGTGGACCTCCTGGACTTCCAAGCTTGCTTGCAACAGCTTAGAAACGGTGGTAACCACAGCAATTTCAGCTTTGAGCTTTTCACCGGATGGGGAGGTACTTGTCATTAGTTGACACAATACAAACTCAAAGTTCCATTGTCATCCTTGTTCCTACTGCATGACAAAACCTTGTATTTGTCTATAACATCCTTTTCTACACATTCAGTCGGCAAAGATTAAATTAAACCTGATAAACAACTTTATTGAAATTGTTTGGTTTTGTCTTGAATCTGACCAGTGCCGACCCAGTTTTTATTTTGTTAAAAACGAAAATTGAATCTTGTCATGTGTCAGTTTGAGTTCTTCATTTAGTACATTGTAAGAGCCAGATTTGCGGGACAGTGATTTTGAAGCATTAATTTTTTAACTGGTGGTCAAAAAGCATAAAACCAGAAATCTATCTTTTAGTTTCACTATCTTCAAATGGTGCTTGTATTGGTTTGCTCTTCAAATTTGACCAATAAAGTATTTAGATCCCTAGATACCCCTTATTTAAAAGTTTGAACCCTTGATTTGTTAGCCCTTCTTTTAGGGAAAATCTTGTTTTGAACCAGCAGCGTCCTAACCATGTGGAGTCAAACATCAGTCTTCCGACATAAGTTTCATTTTTCTAATTCTTACATATCATTTTTTTTTCCTTTTCTAATTTCTTAAAATTTGGATTTAGGACAAATCTATCAGTGGCAGCGAGTAGTACGAAGTAACTATCTTCCATGGTTCTTCTGTATGAATATACTCAAAATAGGTGCTCTTCAAATTTTTGAAATAAAGTATTTAGATCCCTAGATACCCCTTATTTAAAAGTTTGAACCCTAAGCATTATAATTTGAAGCCCTTCTTTTAGGGAAAATCTTGTTTTGGTCCCAGCAGCGTCCTAACCATGTGGATCAAACATCATGTTGTTTCTCGAAGGTATACGACATAAGTTTCATTTTTCTAATTCATGGATACATATCATCCATGTATGCCATTGCGTTTGAGCCATATCTGTGCGCAATACATGCTGGACACAAGTATCTGTGCCTAGGTGGAAAGTTCATTATGTGGAAGGCTTGATTTCTTTTTTTTTTTTAACAAATGTCTAAGTGTGTTTCTGTCAATTGCAGGGGCTGGTTGCTTTTTCTGAGCATGGTTTGATGATCAGATGGTGGTCATTGGGATCTGTGTGGTGGGAAAAGTTGAGCAGAAATTTTGTACCTGTGCAATGCACAAAACTGATCTTCATTCCTCCATGGGAGGGATTCTCCCCTAATTCTTCTAGATCAAGCATAATGGGGAGCATAATGGGAAATGATAGACAGGTCAATTCACAGGTAATTCTATCTGGCTGTAATTTGTGGTTACGAATATTAGAGGAGATAGTGTTAAGATCACACTATCTATTATTACATATTCTACTTCAGGTCCATGAACACTGGTGAGGAAATTCTAAATGCTGTACTTGAGTGAAGAATGTGGCTCCGGGGGAAGATTAGAGTTGCAAATCTGGTAGTTCGGTTTTTTGGCGACCAAGCTATTCAACACAATAGTAAGTAATGTTTGGTTCAAAAATGGAAATTGTTCCAGGGATGGGAGAAATCTTAAAGCCATGTGACTTAGATTAAAATTAATTATTTGGGGGTGCACCGTTTAACAGAGAATATGAATCTAACAAGTTAGAATGACCAAAAAGATTTCAAGTGAGCTTCCCCAAGTACTTGGGTTGAAAAGATTTTTGGAGTCGCACTATATGGCTTTAATGGATCATTTGACCTAGAGAAGAGAAGAGTGGTAAGAAAATGGAAGCATGAGCAATCGGAATGTGCATCTCAGAGTTGTACCGAGTTCACTTACATGAAATTAGCAATTCTCTTTTCTGGATTTCCTTTCTGATTTTTTTAGTTTTATTTTTTGGGGGTGTGGGGTATGGAAATATGGCCTGTGTAAATTTCTTCACACGAATCTTTTATTACTCCCACATTTATGTAGTTCTATTTACAATGTCTCCCTAGATGCATCCCTCTATTTCTGTTTAACCGCATAAAGATCACTGTGATTGCTTCTTCTGAACCCTATCCTTTCTGTTCGCAGGACAATGCAAGCATTTTGAATCATGCGGACAGTTTGAAACTAGTGATTCATAATCTTGACCTCTCTTATCGGCTAGAATGGGTTGTTGAACGGAAAGTACTTCTTACAAGCCATGGCCATGAGTTGGGAACTTTCCAGTTATAAGAATCCTTTCATGAAGATTTTCCAGTTATATGCATCTCAGTTAGTGTGCAGTTCCAGTTGCAGTTGTCGTACTGAGAAAAAGTTTGGGTAGAGAGAACCATCAAATCTTACCTATAGAGGCTATCGTTCTCTTTTTAGTCTTTTTTTAGGGTTTATGTTAGTTTACCATCAAGCTTCTGGTGTACAATTCTCTTTGCTCAAAGCAGATAGCTATACTACTGTGATGTTTTTTATTCTTTGGCTGGGAAAGATGGGGAGAAGGTTGATGTTCATGTAATTTTGTAATGGTAGTCGGTAGATGGTGGAATGAACAGCTTGCACAATTATGTGCCCCGCTACACTGGGTCTTTCTGGTTGTAGCCTTTTCCGGTTTCTTTCTGCTCCTGGCAATACTGAATTTGATGGCTCTGCAGGAGTTTTCAAGGGTGGTAACTGGTATTGCAATTTCTAGTTCCCTAATCAAGTGTAGACCTTCTTTTTAGAGTCAGCTATTCTGGAACATTCTTCAATTTGCTGCAGCTGAGTAAACTTGACATCCTTATTAGTATGGGAATCAGCCACTGGGGGGGTTCTTTTTTGTGGATGCCTTGTTGGCATATCGCATCCCTTATTCTTTAGATGTGCTTTATTGATGAAGTTTTACGCAAAATTTAGTTTAACTGTATGATAAGTTGCAGCCTCGCAGATGGGGATAATATTCTATGCTGGATAGCTGCAGGTGCCTGGGGGATAAAGTTAAAGTTACCGTTTCCATCTGTCTTGGAAAATTTCTTGCAAATGGCGTGTGAATAAATCATAGGTATGTTTAGCAGCTTTCTCGTAGATGTTTCTTCTTCTTCTTCTTTCCTTTTGCTTTTGGCTTATACATTGTAGGTTGAGCTCCAGAGGTGAGTTTGTGTGCCATTTAGCACTGTTCTGAACGGGTCTCAATTATATTCAATCTATTCACCTGATGAAAAAAGCCCTCATTTGTATGGCATGGAATAACTGGGCAAGAATGGAATGGAGGTCAGCAGCAGATTTTAGACATTGGTGCATATGTTGAGACAGTTGGAGAAGATAATGCGGAACACTACTGTACCCCTGCATGATATATTTCAGGAATTTTTTTTTTTGGTGTACATTGTACAAAAATTATCGCCATTTCTGTTTCTTCCTTCACTTTCTGAATTGTTACACAAGTCATAAGATAGAGATGGAGGTTGTCTGTACACTTGCCATATTGCCTCAGATATAAGACGACAGGGTTTAGATTCCAGATAGGAATTGCAATTGCCTCAGCAGTGGGCTCAAGCTCTCCATTAACTTTTCACAAGGATGGTTGTGGATGCCCTCATATGTTGTCTCGACGATGCTTGAATCTTTTGAGAGTCGTTGGATTTGCTTCTTCACATTGCATGTGTGATGCGTGCAGCGATAGTAGCTCCTATGCTTGTCAGATAGAAGTTCACACAATAAGAATATGATTTGGGGGAAAGTGAAAGAAATATGCAAGTCTGGATTTTCTTTCCAGATAGAAGTTAACATAATATGAATGGGTATCCGTAGCAGCCCTTTTTTCTTTGCTTTTTGCTCTACTTCGAAGCAAGAGTATTGTGCAAAGAAACATTCCTTTGTCCCTCCTTTTTTTTTTTTTTTTTTCCACAAATTTGCTTTTCAGGAGCGCAATTTTTTTTGGATTACTTAAAAGCCAAAGTAAGTGCATGGCTAGGCTCACCAATTGGTCTTGTGAACGACCACCTAATCCTCGTCATAGAAAATGCAATTGAAGTCGTTTCCATGAGGTTTTTTTTTTTTTTTGGGTATTAGTTTTCATGGATTAACCATCCAAAGATAACATGTTTTTCTAATATTTTTCCGGGGAAATTTTTAAAATTTAATCTCCATATATATGCTAACAACGCAACTTGAATTCTAGTGCATTTATTCTACTTGAAATAAAAAGCTCAAAAATAAATGTTAACTTTGCAATATTTTCACAGATGATAGTTTATTTTGAAGGCTTTTTTTTTTTTTTTTCTTTTTTTTGTCGAACACATTTACAGTAGACAATCGCAAAACTGCTGTACGATACTAAAATTGTCCCAGAAGTGCGGTTAGGGACAATAATTTGTGGAGCATTTAATAAATACTAAAATTGAAAATGCTATCTTAATTAGCTATAATGACTCTATGTCAACGCGCCAAATTACACCGCAGAGGAGAAAAGTGAATGACATATATTAATGGACAATGAATGAAGCTAGGATATTAACACCTGGGGTGGATGCTATTCTTCACAGCCTTCTGCCCGTACTTGCGCCACCTGTACCCATCGTCTAGAATATCATCAGGGCTTCTAGTATGGAAGGCAATCCTTGGTGGAATAGCTTTCTTGCTCCTGCTAGCTTTTCTTTTATGTTTCCTGCCATTCTCATGACTTCCTCCATTCTGATCAGCCGTATTTAGGGACCCGCTGACTGATGAGGTATTTTGACTGCCAAATTTTAAGGGGCCAAAGAGGAGGCTAACCAGGTCGATGTCTGAAGCCATTTCAGTTTCCGCTCTGGGTTGCCGCGTTTGGAGTAGTGGAGGGTGCAATGAGGTCGATGGAAGTGAGTCCGTGAGGACCAGATTAATGCTGTTTACAGAAGCCACTGTTTGTGGGAATTCATCCATGATTGAAGCCTGCTGCTCTAGGCATAAGATTCTAAGAATTATGTTGAGGACTAGGTATATATGTTTGGAGTTCCCTTGTAATGGAAGCTTTACGAGGGGTTGGACAGTCCCATGCAGACATATATATATATATATATATATATATAGAGAGAGAGAGAGAGAGAGAGAGAGAGAGAGAGAGAGAGAAGATCAGATAGAACTTTTCAAGGAAACCCTGGCTTAAGCGCCTGATAAAGCCACCTATACTTCACCAACTTCTGTTCAACTGTCCTATTGCAAAAAGGAATGCAAAAATGGAACTCTCCCCCCCCCCCCCCCCCCCCCTTTTCTCTCTCTCTCTCTCTCACTCTCAACGCAAGATAATTGACTTCTAAATGGGTTAGAGTACAGGGTTAGATATTGTTAAACGGCTAATCCAGATTTACCCAGTGTTTTGGTAAAGAATAAATGTGGTTGTGGTAGTTCAGAATATGTTCATCAATTTGCTGACCACTCTGATTACCTCTCTTAGTGGACATAATCATAAGTGGCTCATGGCTGTTACATTGATGTAGTATACCTCTCTATCCTAGTCCCATATCAACCATGTTGTTTATGGATCCAGGTATTAGAAATGTGCACGCTATAGATGCTCGCTTTTATAGGGCAAAACAATCATACCAGGAGCAAAGAAAGAGTTCTAAAAAGTGAGCAAAAACGTCATAGACGTAGGAACAAAGACAGAGTTCTTCTTGTATAACAAGTCATTTATATATAACACCTGCAGGCCATATGCAAAGAGGGCACTTGAAATATTAATGGAGGTATAAAGATAATGAGAGTTTTAGGAGCTTTACTAGCAAGTGAAAATCTCAGATCTCCACAAGTGAGCAAGCAGCTGTGATTGTGAAGTATAGTATAAATTTCCACATATACAGCGGGCGTCTTAGGCAATTGATCAATAAAAATGACGAGTAAACCTCAACATGTAAAACTAGATCTGGTCATAGATTTATACCATGCACGTACGTTCAGCCAAGAACATTCTAGCTAATGGCTATCATGTACGTAAAGCGATGATCATGCATGCATGTACGTCATATTTTCGATTGGCCATGATCTCATGCTTCAGCTCTGATCGCGATCAATATATAGTACTCTACGTACCTTTATATATAACCCTCCGGTCCTGCCATATGAACATATTATAGACACAAAATCTCTCTCCAGCTCGATGAGATAGCTCAAAGCATAAGAAATAAAGCTAAGAAAGAACATTGCCCATTCTGCACCCATCCTCATATATATGATCAGTGATTTTTAGAAAATAAAGTAATTAACTGAATTATGTAGACCGAATAATACACACACATATATATATATCTCAACCAATATGGACTTTAATTTATAATATCCGTAAAGCCTTCTTTCCGTGTGGCCCATGCATGAACTTGCCCTAATTGTTTGAATTTAATGACCTACTTCTAGCTGAGCGACGTCACAGTGGCCATTTGGAAGTTCCATGCACCTTGTGGATAATATCTTGATTATAATTGAGACTTTAACAGATGCGTGAGTGAATTGATATAATATCTTTTAGGTTGTGTGTTCTACTAGCATTTCTCTAGAAACAAAAAAGCTAATAAATTAAAAAAGCTACTTAGACACGTACGGCAGAAAGAAAAAGCACGGCTCGAAAAGGAATTTTAACTATTCAAAATTAAAAAAGCTACTTAGACACGTACGGCAGAAAGAAAAAGCACGGCTCGAAAAGGAATTTTAACTATTCAAGCTTCCCGATCCCTCGTGGATCTTTTTCGTCTTTGTTGGGACTTGTTGTATCAAGTTGTGGTGCTTATCTTTTGGTTAGTCTAAGTCCCAGTAACGTTGTCTATTATGTCCGGTCACCGCTCTTACTGCCTCGCATGGAGTATATAGTAATTTTCGCCGATCCCTTGTGAATCTTGTCAGTGTATGTTGTTGTTGACTTTTCGAACTTATCTTGTATTTCAGTTTCTTTTTGGAAATAAAAAAAAAAAAAATTAATAGGCGTACTCAATATAGAGTGCGGTCTGGAGATGACTTACTATACAAGCAAGGTGAAAATTTTAGAACTAGCGATGGCAGTACTAGAGCAGCTATCGCTCTCAGACCACCTGCAGGCTGCATGCATATGCACCTGACGTCTAAGTTACCTGATTCTAATTTTAACTACTCCACATTACTCTCAAAGTAGGTCCATATAGAGTGAGAAATTAAAGTTGAAATTTAGCTCAATGAATGGGGAATGATCTGATCCATGTGAAAGACATTGAGTGCAAGAATTGGCTCCATGCACCTACTTGCAAGATCCCCCGTCTCTCAGTTGCCAACGAGAATGTTCCCATATTGCCCAAATGACTTGAAAGTAATTCATAAAAAATTAGCTTCTATTTTTTAGATTTTGCAGGGTGGTGTCAAATGGTGGGAGTGGCTTTGGACCTTCCTGCTGAATTTTGACAACAATCAATAGAATTGCATCACTTTGAAGATCTCTTGAAAAAATTCAATCAGTTGTTTCTCTGGAGAAGGTCCAAGAATATAACCGGCTGGAGTACTGTCCATGCAGTAAAGAGGGAATTTAGAAATTTCTTTGAAGCTGCATGCTTTGGTGGATACGGGTATTGCAACAAGATCAGGTCGTATCTGCACAAATTCAAGTTACTCAAATGTCAAAGAGGCAATCGAGAAAGATAATTTTTTTTTTTTTTTTTTTTGAAAAAAAGAAAAATTCAGGGAAAAGCAATGGAATAAACTGAAAGCTACTCTCACCATGCACTGAGTCTGACACTGAAGAAATCTTCACAATTAGATTCTAGGCAGGGCTGTGGATTGAAATATATTTTCTTCTCGGCCTGCACGGAATAGCAATATTCACAATTCAGTTGCAGAGGCCATATAAGTTCATGATCCGAGTCAAGCGGAAAATGAGGGTACGTAAAAATTGTTAAGAAATGCAGAGAAGTTACTCCGACGTGGGAGCAGCAGAATCATAAACCAGTGGAATGCGAAATCGGAAGAAGATTACCAGATTGAATCCTATAAAACTCTCCAAACGAGTCTCTGCAGATACTTCGCACTCTCCGAACTTCTACCATCATCTGTTTCATGTTTGAAAGACATCCATGTCGACCAACAACGTCCCTACCAAACAATCAATGAGCTACGAAGGCCTTCGTGACAAGAAAACTCAGTGAGCTCTACCCTCATCTGTTTCATGTTTGTAAACTCAGTGACCTGTTTTTGAAAAAGGTACTGTAAAATTCAGTGCCTAAAAATGAAATTTCACTTTTTCCCGATGACAATCTTCTTAATTTACCCAATCGTGCGAGACAGCACGAATAAACTCTAGGTTTACATCTTACCTACCCGCAGCTTTGAGCTATGATTCAATGGTTGTGGCTGTGCAGAGATCGTGTCGGGGGAATAATTAATAACAGGGTTTTCGATTGGAATTTTTAAAATAGATGCACCATCAAGCAAGACCCAAGTCACCCAACTTAACAGAATACATTTCATTCCGTTGCTTTGCTTATATATATAGCCAGGATTTAATTGATTTAATTATTGAATCATGTTGAATAGAGGAACTCCAGAATATTTTATATCAGAAAGAAAAAAAAACCTTGTTATTTGGAAGATTGAATTTGAGCAAGTGATATATTCGGAAACAATGTCTGTATTGGATCTGAATTAAAGTACAAGTGAATATACTAGACTCTTACCGATAGATTTTTTTTAAAAAAAAAAAAATAAAAAATTAGAAGACAAAAAAAAAAGACTATACAATAGAGGAAAGACAAGACTAGAATGGCTTCCAAGTTCTAAAGGTACTAACTCAATGGTTGAGAACTTGAGATGACGAATAATCAATGGCTGGACAAGCGTTGCCTAGTGGAAAAGGAAAATCAGTGAATACGTTGGATGACGAACCTGGGTAGGCATCTACTGGAGGAGTTAGCTTATTCAATTGCCCAATCTCTAATTCAAATTGGGCAATCTCTAATTCAATTGCCCAATCTTTAGAACGTGGGGTTACCTACAAATATATAGAAGTGTTCCCCGACGGCAATCTGTTCCGTTTGTTTTGTCTTCTGTTTGGAATGTTTATAGATGTTATAAGGTGCTCTACCTTCGTTGTCTAAGCTAGTCACCTACGAGGGCTGAGCGGCTCGCCGGCTAGAGCTAGGTAGCTAGGCGCCCGGCCTTTTCTTTAGAATAGCCAAAGACACATGTCATACACATACTGCTATGACGTACTGTTTTACAATGGCAAAGATGAAGCAATAGTACTCTAAGGCCTGATGGCGCCACAACCCACATATCGGAGATCTGCCAATCAAGAAGTCATCAGATCCGGAAGAAGACAGAAGCCCTGCTCAGTCCACCTACCAAATCATAAAATAGTAGCCTTGTTAACTTATAATTAGAGCAACTATGGACACTTGAGCATATGAGAAGCCAAATAAAAGAGTTCAACTTCCATTTCAAATATATATTTCTTATTTCCTTTCCACTAGGATCATTTTGTCATGTCGTAAATCTCTCCTCTTTCTTCTCTCTCTCCCTCATATATATAAAACACCTCTTAGCTCAATACTCAAAGAATCCTCTTGTATCATGGATCATCCTCTCTCTTCTCTCTCCCCCTCCCCTGTATCAAACTCTCTCTAGTTCAACATTCGGGGTATCTTCTGTATTGTGGATTGGGAAGACATACAGGGAGATGGGCTGAGAACAAGAAGCTTTCGCAATGAAGACTACAATAACAGAAGGGTGCTCTTGAGAAGCTATCCTCTTCAATGGGGAGGAGATGATGAATTCATCGAAGAAGATATCGAAAGGATCACTGATGGGAGCAGTCAAAAGAAATCCATGAAGAAGATTATTCTATACATGTTTTATTGGGGTGGACAGAAAGTTTTGCTTCTAAGGAGACTCAGGAATAAGCTCACAACTTATGTCATTGCATGTATTCGGCCTGCTGGCTTTAAGACCCCAACTACCCTAATTTCAGCTTGATCTCCTGCATTTTTCTTCCTGTCTTCTTCCCTATTTCACTGGTTCATAAAGCACATATCTTGAATATGTAAGTATCATAGTGAGTGTAACCTCACCATCTAGATGGGATTTTTCATTCATCCTACAACCACATTTTGGTGTTTTCTGCAGTAGATTGCAGTTTGTGAATCTAACACGGCAAACATATAGGTTGTTACCATGCTAAATGGCATTGCAAATGAAAATCAAGTTTTTCCAATGAATGGTTGCATCATCAATCTTCAGATTCCTGGAGAATGCCTTTAATATGAGTATGTCAACTAGGTCCAGTGCTTAACAGTACCCTCATATACAAAATATTTCATATCAAATTTCCAGTAGAGAGATCTTTGCCATTAGGATGAGGGAAAAAGAATGACCGAAGCTTACATCTGAAATAGATAGACGAGATGTGGCTCAGAAAAAAGATAATTAAGACACCCATGGTGAAACATCCAACAGCCACCCATGGGCTCAAGCGCTCCCCTATTTCAGAAAACCAAATCACGAAATGGTCAGCCTTTGATTGCAATTCAAGATAGAGTAGGCAATTATGAAATTTGTAGCTTCTAATTGCTACTTCATTTCTCTTCTCTGGTTTCCATGTGCACAAGCTAGAATATCAGACAGGCTGCGTATCAATCTATGGGCAATCTGCACTTCTGTAGAACCCTAATTAACGATGTGATTAACAGTCCTGAGAATTTCTAGATCAATTGTATCCCTTCCTATATTGATCTAATTGTTTGGATCAACATACCCATATCAGCATCACTATTTGTTCCTGTGCTTTAAAACTCTTAAGCAAGTCGAAAGGATGTGTTTTAGGTCAAGAGACATCATAACAGGGGGTTTTGTAGGGCATCATTCTTTACTTCATTTTTCATCTTCTTGTGCAAATAAGGTCGGAGAGCCTCAACTGCGTGAAATAAAATAAAATGATAAATGAAGGCATCGATCATGGAAGAAACAGTTTCCTTTTCTATATTCCATATTTTATTTCTTCCACGATGCCAACCCAAGATAGCTTCCAGGTTCACCTATGTAAACAGTCATACTTAAATGTAAGTATCATCTACCCCAAAAGAAAAAAGAAGGAAATAGAAAACAAAAAATCCCCTAGAGAGAAGTCAAAAGAAAAGAATTGAAAGAGAAAAACACGGTACAGTAGACTAGCCCAACAAAATGGTGGTAGGCCTACCTATTCTGGCCGCCTTCCAAAAGAAGCCACGAAACCTGTCACATAAGCATATCTCATGCCTTAGATCCATTGTAACCATTTCATGCATCAATCATACGCCCAAGGAGATATAAATTGCTGTGATTATCGAGCTAATAAAACCAAATAAAGTGACCAAATCAAATAGACAAATCACTAATCATATATACCAATGCATTGACAAAACAAAAACAACAAAATTTCACACTAAAAAAAACTTATTTTAGACAAGTTCAAGTAAATCTGCATTAGTTACAGTGGCATAAGGGAGGACGGCAGAGAATATATTTGTTACGTGTATCGCCCGGGGAGAGGGGGGGGGGGAAGAGAGAGAGAGAGAGAGAGAAACCGGCATAAAATACCTCTGCAGGTTGTCTGATGACAAATTATTAAAACTATCGCCATATAGAAACTTTTTTTTTTCTTGGGCCACCGTATAGGAACTTACTCTATTTTCAGAGTGTTGTTCACACTATTTCTAGAGAACTGTCTGGGACAATAAAAGATGGTAAGAACCAACTTGGTCATGTTTTTTACAGCCAGGGTTCAAATGTTTGCCAGGAGAATGAAAAGGAGCTTAGCGAGCCATATATCATGCGTGGAACTAAAATAATTCAAGTTAGGGTAGCCTAGCGCTGAGAACTTGAAAGATACTGGGAGTCCAAATTGGAGAGGCTATAGGAAGTTGGTTTCCCTTGTAGGATGCAGGGATTGTGCGGTGGTAGACATCTTCCCTCATTCTTCAGTTTGAAAAAAGGAGTGGCCATTTTGCCTTTCAAAGTGCGCTTGCTCAATCTATACTGTTGGTTGGATGTTAAGCTTGGCAAAAAGTTAACCGACTATAACAGGGTCAATCGTGTTTACTGTAAAAGCTTTAACTATAAAGACGCAACTAGAACTCCTACAACTGCTGCAACTTTAAAAATCATAACAAACGAGAAGTATCAACAAACGAGACAACTAAGAGAAGTATCCGTCTATCATAAACAGGAACTGCATAAATAATACTTTAGAAGACCAACAGAGAGAACATACCCTGTTCTCTTTTCAAGGATAGCTGGAAAATGCATTTTCAAATAAGTGCAGGCGCAGATTCCCAACAACACTACCGTTAGAAAAGAATGGAAGTTGAAGAGTGCTGACTGGATCCCAAAAGTAACCATGTCAAACTTTGCTAATTTCAAAGATAGATCGACGGGAACAATTCAGGATTGAAACATAAAATGGGTCTTACCATGCCGGGTTGTCTTTAAACTAGATAATTTATAGGGGAAAATACACTTTTCACTCACAAACTACCGGAGTAATGACATATTGCACCCTAAACTACCATCTTTAAGACATTGCACTCTCAAACTACAATGTTAACATTTTACACCCTAAACTACCCACTTTGACACATTACACCCCCAACTACTAATATTCAAACACTTTGCACCCTCCATTTGACAATAAAACCCTTAAAAAATTAATGAATTGACAATAATATCTTCAATATATGCAAAATGGATCAAGGACATTATCATCATTTTAGTAAGAAAATTTGATAAAGGGTGCAAAATGTTAAAAATTGGTAGTTAAAAGGTGCAATGTGTCAAAATTGGTAGTTTACGGTGCAAAGCGCAAAATCTATGGTAATTTATGGGTAAAAAGTGTATTTTCTCCTAATTTATATCTTTCTCCACACTACAAGATGAATAATCAAAAGATTAATGCGCAACACTACAGGTCACACAAGTTACATGATTGATCAAACTCACGCATATAGTCCAAACATGAGAAAATGCCTCCGAACTTACGGTTCTAAACAAGTGCTTAATACAGGATGATCCAAACTAACAGCGCATATATGTCCAAACATGAGAAAATGCCTCCGAACTTACGGTTCTAAACAAGTGCTTAACTTCTACAGGATGAAATATCATAAATTTTAAACTCATGATAACTTTTAGCAGGACATTGATCTACGTATATAATGAATTAGCTTTACTATTTTAATTTTAAGTGCCATTCATGATATGTAATTTATAATGATTTGATGATTTTATTTTAGATAACACCCTCACTAATCACACATAATTATTTTTGTAAAATGAAAGAAAAAGATCAATTTTTGCATCAACCCATTGATAGTATTAAAATGGGCCAGTCTGTCAATGCAAGTCAGAGATACAGTTCTGTTTGGACCATGTCCTCACGGAGTCGCTATCTCATCCATGGGCCACCAGCCCATCACAGGCTACCATCCATAGCCCAGATCTCATCCTGCCATGAGCTGGCCCAACAGGCCCATTATACCTGCCCTCTCCAATGCTCCTTGATTGAATCACATTTGGCCTCAAAGGTTGGCCAGCCCAGTATTTATTTTTTAATTTCTAAGGGCCGATCCATCTTTCATTTTAAAAGAAACTACTACGGTACTCAAAACAAATTCCTCTGGGTCCAATTTACATATGAATCATGTTTTAAAAAAAAAAAAACCTCATTTGGGTGCACGGATGCAGAGCCACGGGCAGCTGCGGCTGGTGGGCCGTGCCGGTCACGGCCCCAGTTAGTGCCGCCATCGGCAACCACGGAACCGTGAGAGAAAAATGCCTCTCTCCCTCTTCGACAAAACCAACACGATTCTCAAAAACGAAATCCAATTTCAAAATTTTGCAACCAATTTCGAATCCAAACAACAAATCACAAGCTTGACTCGATCAAGCACAATTTCGAAACAAAATCATCAAATCCCAATGATTTCAACCAAACAACAAAGAAAATCTCATTTCCCCTCACTTCCCCAAAACCGGTTCCAAACGAACCATTCGATTTGGAAACAAATCACAGGCTTGAATCGAAATCATGCATAACAATCGAATACTATCCGACTCTCAAAAAAATTTCAAAACCAATTCTCTCTCCATGCGTTTGGAAACTCCGAGAAAACATACTTTCACGAACACTTTTGAATATGGCAGAACAGATACATTTAAAATGGGATTCGGCTAACCATACCGTAAAGGAGCTTCAATGTTGACAGATCTCAACACACGTTTTGCAAATTCATGGATAACTGATTTTAGACAAGTACGAGTAATCTGCAAATATCTTTGTTATGTGTATAAAATGGGATTCGGATACTGACCAAGTTAGACGTAATAGACTGAGCTTCTTTGAATCTGATTGTCACTCAGATCCAACACAGCGAAATTGAAATTCACACTTGCGGCTATAGTATAAAAAAAAGCAAGTGATTAAAATAAAGGATAAATACAAAATAGGTCCTTCTGATTTGACCGAAAATCAAGTTAGTCCCTAAACAAATTTGAGTTTAAAATAAATCCCTTATATTTGACTGATTTTATATTAAATCCTTCCGTCCATCTCTATTCAGTTAGTTAACGGTAAATTTGAATCTAATCCGCCATGTCACCCATTTTGCCAACTCAGCTCACCGTGTCAAAACTGACAGTGCGCCTAGTTTTAAAAAAAACGTTGTCATATTGGTGAATCAGCTTATTGACCTAGTTTTACTTGGACTTCAAAAACCACCCAAGTCAAATGCTTCCCTTGCCAATTAACCGCTAAGCATTCTTGGACCCTAGTTCTTACCCATTATCCCTAATCTCCAAAATCACCCAAATCTTCAAACCCTAATACCGAAATTATACTGCAATTGAAATTATATCTGTCGAGGACTTGGCTACATCATAGACGCATACCTTCTCGGCTTCCCTCTCTCTCTCTCTGCGGCCTCTTGTTTGGATCGCTGGTCTTAATTGCGAAATGATAATATGAGTGGCGCCGATGGAGACCTCTAGGGTGTTGAAGGGATGTACACCCAAATCTTCCTGGTGCATAGTTCGCTGGGTACTTGCAAGAGAACTGAGGAGACCAGGAGACAGAAAAAAAAAAGAAAAAAAAAAAGGGAGAGGCAGGAAGAATGCGATGGAAGTTTCAGAAGTATTTTCGCTAGTTCAAGACAAAGAGGTCTTGAAGAAGATACATGCCAATTGTTGAAATTGAGCTCATGAAACGCAGGTAGGATTCCGAATCTTGAGACCACATAAAATCGAAGGATGACATCCTGGTGGCATTCCTTGGGGATGCTGCAATTTGACACAGTGGATCGTCCAGACTTGTTGAGTTTGAATATCAGGAATGCAGGGGGACAGAATGTGGTAGCTCCAATTTTTGCAATTGGGCAACTTGTGGCGGATGAGTGAAAATGCTTGGCTCACCAAGAAAAGTAATACAAAATTCCAGCTTTCTTCCTTGGCAACCCACTGCAATAAAGATGCCTATTATTTCTAAGCAAACCACTGCAACAATGAAGTCGCTAAACATAAACTAATCCCTTTTTATTCTACGCAAGCTGAGATCTTTTTCCTGTTACTCGGTCGAGTAGAGTTTTGACGTGGTGGGCTGAGTTGGAAAACGGGTGACATGGCGGACCAAATTCAAATTTACCGTTAATTAATTGAATAGAAATGGACGGAAGGACTTGATATAAAAGCAGTCAAACATAAAGGATTTATTTTAAGCTCAAATTTGTTTAGGGACTAATTTGATTTTCGGTTAAACCACAAGGACTTATTTTGTATTTATCCCTTAAGATAAACTACAGACATAATGACATACAACTAGACCCGGTTGTTGCTCTAAAAAAAAAAAAAAACTAGACCAGCCGATTGTCTAATCAGAAATTGTTGAAACTATTACCTTGTACTAATTTTTTTTTAAAAAAATCATTTTAGTCACTAAATTTTGAACGTTTTAAAAATAAAAGTGATTGAGTTATTAAAATAAAATGAAAATGAAAAATTAAATATTTGGTCACTAGGTTTTGCCCCTTATGACGAAATAGTCACTAGAAATATTTTTTTACTTTAGTCCTAATCCAGGTAACTATTTAATATTTTCATCCATATTCCATCAGCCCCTCTAACGGAGCCCACGAACACGTCAGCATCCTTGCCAACTCACCTTATTTTTTCTACGTCAGCATTTCAGTCATCTGCACAAATTAAAAAATGATAACCAGTTTTTAAACTAATGGTGCGCACCGTTTTGTTCTTCTTTCCCGATGTCATGCAATACAGATGAAATGTTTGGTGAAATGTTTAGTGAGTAACCAGCTTCAACTATTCGTGTTCCAATTGTTTCAAGCATTATGTAAATCTCCGATTAACGCTTGTGCTTTCTATCCCCTGCAACAAATTGATGAATTCTTCCCTCTGCTTCAATCAAGCTCCAACCTGCAGTTTTATTAGTGTTCTGCTCAACCATTAATCTCCAGACCCGAACCACATCTTCCCATTTCCTTGCTTTGGCGTATATACTAGATAAATATTATACATAAGGGCCATCGTGGCTTAGGTCCGATTTTATAAGCCTATTTCCAATCCTTTCACCCAGTTCTACTAATCCACGAATCTTACAAGCACCAAGTAATGTTGCCCACAATACCGGATCTGGAGGACCTTTCATCTTCTCAATCAATTCAACAGCTTCCTTGATAAAACCAGCATGGCCCAAGAGATCAACCATGCATCCAAAGTGCTCTATCTCTGGCTAAATGTCATAATTTTCTATCATTAGCTTAAAGTAACGCCTGCCCTCACTGACCAAACCCGCTCTACTACAGGCATTCAAGACCCCAATGAAAGTCACATTCACAGGACGGAAGCCTTCATTCACGAACATTTCAAAAAGTGCAAGAGCTTCATTCATGATTTGCTTGTTCTCGTCCCTTGCTTTTGGTGTTATGCACAATCTTCGGTTTAGATCTGCAATTTAGTTCAATTGGTATCGTGGAGATGTTCAGTTCCTTGTTTGAGATTTCACGAACAAATGAGGAAGAAGAACAAAATTGTGCGCACGATTCGTTTAAAAACTGGTTGTCGTTTTTTAACTTGTGCAGATGATTGGAATGCTGATGTGGAAAAATTGAGGAAGCTAGCGAGGATGCTGACGTGTTTGTGGATTTCATTAAAGGGACTGACGGAATGACCAAATAGTTACCTGGGTTATGACTCAGTGACTATTAAGTATAAAAAATATCCTAGCGACTATTTCGTCATAAGGGGCAAAACTTAGTGACCAAATATTCAATTTCCTTAAAAAATCAATCCTAAACTTTTGAGTACTCAGGTGGTGTTTGAGGAGTTCTGTTACTGTATGCCGCTCTTATGTGTGAAGTAGTGTGTATGGAAGGCTTTGATTCTGACAATCTCAAGCGTGACATCTCATTTCATAGTATTTGTTTTCAAAATTTTAATTCCTTAAAATTTTATTATCATTACAAAAATTTCTCTCTTCTCACATTTTCACCAACTTTTTTTAATTTTTCACCAACTTTTTCATTCTCTCTCATTACTTTTTCACCAACTCTTAAAATTTTACTCTAAAATTTTAAGAAAATTTTGTTCCCAAACACCATGATATACCCACCTGCCACCAATCCGACCCACCTGAGATACCCACCCGCCTGAAACGTAAAACGGCCATCTTCTTCCTCTTGTTAAGAAGAGAAAGAACCATTCTTCCTCTCTTGCTCTTCCGATCGACTCCAAAGATAAAAAATCGTTGTTCTTCCTCTCTTGCGCTTGCGTCGTGGGATGCAGATTTTTGTGAAGACTTTGAATGGGAAAACCATAACCTATGTTGGTTTCTGAGCTGGCTTGTAGTTTTATGTTCATTCGATAATCATGGGTCCTTTACTGGCGGTCTTTCATTCACCTTCAGTCAGCGTTTCAAATGAAATGCAGATTCAGTCGAGGACGAGCAAGAGAGGAAGATGGGTTTTTGGGATTGGATTCGGTGCTAAGTGTATGGGAGCTAAGTGTGTAAAAGGAGGGCTGAAATTTTAAATCTCGGATCTTACGTTCATGAAATGGGCACCTCATTTAATGAGGTGGGAGGGGGGAAAAAAGAGCTCAAAACTCGGAAGTTAAAAAAAGAAAAGGGTCGATAAATTCAATTGCATTTAATTTTCCTCACATCTTCGATTGCGATTCAGATTATGGTTTTGTTGAAAGGCTTAACAAAGTTTCGAAATGCGTCTTTAATTTTTCTTCATTTGTCCATGCAATTCAAGCTTCCGTTTGGTGAAGCAATTGCGTCGGAGCCCATGTCGAGGCAGAAAGAAAAGCTAGAATCGAAGAAAAAGGACTTGACTATGCGGAAGATGTGCAGGAGGCCGAAAACAAATAGAAAAAATGTCCGCTGTTAGCCAAGCACGAGTTTTGAACTCTTTGTATATATCCGCTCTAATCACGCGACCACTGTATTAAAAATTGAGAAGGTCACCCCTCGCACCTAAGGTGATAGACAGATTAAAGAGCTGCGAGAGGATTCTAACAATTCTCATAAGCCCTCCTTCTATCCAAAACTCTTAGGCAAACCGTAACTTCGCACCAAATCCAATCCCGAGAATATATTCTCCATAATTTTCTTAGCAATCAAACAAAATTTATATAGCAACAAAGGAGTATGAGAAATCAGCATTTGTTTGGTATTCAACTCAGTTCCATCCAATCTTATGTAACCACTAGTACTACTTTGTGATAAAAATGATGGGCTTTAATCTTATAGCTCTTTTGTTTAGTAATATTCTTCTTTAATCACTGACGTTCAGTACAAGAAAGAAAGAAAAGAGGAAAAGAAACACATATGCCCGCGCTGCTCCTACATAAAAGGAGGTTACTGAGAATACCAACTTTAAATCCAGACAGAGAAAGGCTTGAACAACAAAAGATGGCCGAGAGAATTGTCGGGCCAGTTCCCTTGCACCACAAACATGGCTGATGCCAAATGAGGAACAAGCATCCTTGGTGAGAACCAACATGAACTAGTACATCACATTTATTGCAACGGAGCTTCCAAGGACATAATCCAACATGAAGCTTATTTCACTATGTGGAGACTTTGAATCCAACCCCTGCTTCCCACTCTATCCGGCCGTAAGGCATCTTCAGCAGCATCCTGTGTCTGCCAATTTCTTGCTGCTTGTCCAAAGAACTCCTTAATTCCTCAAATGTCCATAGGGTCCCTGATGTCCTGGATAACAAAACATAAAATATTTCTTCAAGCAAACTCAGGCTTAAAAAATGACCCACTAGGCCCCCACCCTTACATCAATTTTTTTTTTTATTCCTACCCATAAAGGAAAGCCACTCAAGATATGCGATATGGGCGACTCACCTTGTCATGGAGTACTACTCCATCAGGAATTTTCAACTTCATCCCAGGTTTTGCCACAATATTTACTCTCCCCTTCAAAAATGAAACATAAGAGCGTAGGAGATGAAATTAAAGGGATGCTAAAAAAAAGATACTCGAGACATATTATCCCCAAAAGCATTCATATGAATAGACCTTTCCAAAACATTATAAAACATGTCCTGTCTTCTGCACTCATACTAACAGGTGTATTTTGCAGACAATGCCATAACAAGTTTCCCATATTGAACTCAAAGCAACATACGAACACAAAAGGATAAAAGATCATAAAATGTTATCTTAGTTTATGATGGGAACTGTCTTAATATGTCTGGCACAAAAGCAAGACTTCATCTGGACAGAGAGGTACGATAAAGTCCACTCCTTTCTGAGGTGAAAACCAATAATAGAACTCCAATAACTATCACTCCATATTCCAATTGTAGAATCTGCATGAAATCTTTTTAAACAGTATAACAATACAAAAAAATGAATATCTGTCTTATTTTGTTAAGGCAATGGAGTATCCACTGAACATCCCCACAGTACTCAAAAATGACATGCAGACAACCAAACACGCAAGAATACAACAAACGAAGCACTAACACGGCGCAGGGGGAATATCTGAAATACCTTGAGAGTTATATCAGCTCCAAACGACACATCACCTGCTACCTTCAAGCTATCCAGCTCAACAATGCTAGGAATGGACCTAAAGCGACTCAGGAAATCACGTACCTGAAAAAAGGAAACAATTACCAAAAATATTGGGTGTATATACAGACAAGTTAGTATCATCCAACAAATCCTCACCGTTCCAAATTCAGGACCTAAATCAATCGAAGGATTCAGAGGATTTCTTCTAGCTGGATTTCTCACTAAAACACCATCATTGTAGGTGTACAGATCTGACTGCACAAACCATTAAATTGTAACATTAGTATGCGTCGAACAAAGATCCTAAAGGCCTTTTTTTCTCTTTCTGGAGGATCATGGCAAACACCAATATTTAGTATCTTAACATGTATTAACTAACCTGGGGAAGAAGTAAATCAGATGTTGCATTGATTGGAACAAAACGAGATTCGGGAACATTAATACCAATAGCACAATCAAAGCCCTGCCTCAACCATAGAAGTGATAGTCACCAAAAACTACTGCTAAGAAATAGTACAGTGCACCATGAGGATATGCATATGAGAAATACCTGCTTTTGTGAACTAGCTGCTGTTTCTCTTCCCTGGAAACACAGTGACTTCATCAATTACCTGTTAATTAAAGTAAGTCTCCTCAATGTACGATGATTAGCAATAGTACCTTAGTGACAAAATAGTTCTCCAACTTTAGGGCATCAGTATCCACAAGTCTCTTAGTGGCTCTCAAGTTTAACCACCTGGCAATAGCATGATTACAAGTTAAGAAAGGTAGCAAGTTTTAGCAGGGCAAAAAAATACACAAGGTGTGCTTTACTCACAGGCTTCTTGTGTCAATAAGTTGGAACTTGTCCGTTGACTTCAATTTATCCATAAAATAACATACACGGGAAGATTGTTAAGCCACACAACTCTAAAAATGATGGTAAATAGATAGCCAATGTATACATCATACAAGCATATAAGCAGCCTTCTGTTACAGAAATTTATATTAGAAGGAGAAAGCCATTCAAAAAAGTAAAAGACAAACAACAAAAATTAAAATAAGAAACAAGTAAAAAGTTATAACTTACTTGCGGAACATAATTCCTAGCAATGTCGGCAAGCTGCATGATGATAAGACAAGATAAAAGTAAATTAAAGCCATTTTAGGATTACAACAAGATGTGGATAACCAGCAATATGTGCTCAACAAATTGTCTCGATATATGTTCTCAGGAAGGCTGATAACATCATTTTACCCAAAGTAAATCTAACAATGGGTCACGCACGATAGCGTCACTTTTTTGGACATGAAATCTGTTCAAGGACCTAGCAGTCCAGCCAACATTTAACAACAAATCATGGTCGGGACACATATTAGACACTCAACAAAAATTTTCTTATCATTCTTAGGCTGATGAAGTAAATTAACCATCTCAAATGATATTTCTTTTCTAAATTTCACCATTCCATAGAATCAGGACTGCAGAAGCCCATCGCCATGATCCTCCAATGGGTCAAACTGCCCATCTTATAAAGCATTCGAGGCAACCCTTTCACTATATAACAGCAACTGGTCAAGGCGTCCTAAGAATTTTTCTGTTCTTTTTTATTTATCTTATTTTAAATAAACAACTCCACATCTTTGCCTGTCTCCTTCGATATGTATGACCAATCCAAAGAATAAACTCTCAAAGGATTAGCCTACAGCAGTAAATTGTTACGTCCCTTTTGGTATTGGAAGAAACTCTGAAATGATCCGTCTCCATACTTGTTTGCCCAAGTCTTTTTTTGTATGTATAATCAATCCCATTAACAAACTCTCTCATGATGAGTCTACATTGAACCATATGCCCTTCTACTTATTAGATTGCTGTCTTCAACAAATATCAAGCTTATTCTGACAGCCAAGATCAGAACTAGTATTCCGCATGCCTCAGTTTAGTGGTTTAATCTAGTACCCTTTGCTTCAACATCATTGCCAACCATGAGAGTGATTACCATGTACACATAGCAAGGATAAGACTGAAAGCTGAAGCATTAAGAGTATCTAGAATGGAAATTTTGTTTTTTGAAAATGATGGACAGATGGACCTGACTCAATTTGGACCCACTACGAGGCCTTGACACCATAGGCAAACCCCAAGAAGGCAGGATGGCCCACAGCCCAAACTTCCATTTAAGTCGCCGGTTTTATTCTCGTGGGGAATCAAACCCAAGACCATGTGTTTAACCATACAGTTCTCAGTGTGCCCTAAGTACCGAGGCAACCTGAGGTGGGCTAATGGACATTCTTTATACTTATATCTAACCTACCTAAATATATTTAAATATTCAACGAGATATGCAAACTATTAGTATACATCTACTTTTGTATATTAATAAACAACGAAATCTATGCTTGTCATACGTGCTATTTTCATATAACAGAGAAATATTAAATTTGTGAGAGAAAAACAATGTACTAAGTAAAGAATCAGTCCTCCATGCATGCTTACATTTCTGTCAATCAAATTGCGAACGGGGGAGGAAATGGGAGTAAAATCAACTAGTAGTGAGCTGCTCCCATTTTTCATGGCTCGGCCTAGTGCTTAATAGAATAGATATATCTACCTTCTCTAGTATTGTTTGATTTCTCCTCGACAACTTTGAAGTAAGATTAGGAAATTGAAAAACTTGGGCCGAGCCCAAACACAGATGCTCTAACTAATCTCAACAAATTGGGTTCAGCATTCCTGGATCTGGAAGTTGGTCCACAAGACACCTCGAATGGGCTGAAAATTCTTCTTCCCACAATTAAGGCAGTGGGAGAACACATTTGGCCTCAGATGATGCTTGAATGTGACTGCTTGCTTGTCTTTGGTTACTGATGTTTTGAGCAACAACCCTTCTGTCGGTTGGCAAATGGAGGACTGGAGGACTACTATCAGAAGCTTCTTTTCTTCTTCTCCTTTGCACTCTATCCACCGGATTCCTCGTCGGCAGAATAAGCTTGCTCATCGGCTGGCTAAGTGGGCAGCTTCCCTTAATTGCTTTGATTTTATTGCTTTATCGGACATTCCAGTATATGTTGCTGGTTTGTGACTCTTAGTAGTTGTTGTTTTGGTTTACAGTACTTAAAATAATAATAATAATAATAATAATAATAATTTTGATTTTGGGAAAACGTTTGTAGTCAATGAATTATTTCTTCTAAACTTTTCAAGTAGGAAATACTGTAGATTTTGCACTTTATACTCTAAACTACTACGTTTGAGACTTTGCATCCATGAATTACTCGTCCTAACATTTTGCACCCTCTTTTTTAATTTTTTTCATAAATTAATATTTTTTAAAATAAAATGATGATTATACCCTAAAAAAAAGGTGATAGCATGTAATGTCATTTCATTATCTTTTTTTAAAATAAAAAAAGTCAATTTTTATCTAATTTGATGAAAAAAAATAAACAGAAGTGTGGTGCAATGTGTTAGGTGATTGGTGTTAGGTGATTGGTCAGCCAATAAAATTGAGTCAATTCGATCAGTTTCTGTCCTCTGGCATTGGCACCAGTGTATATAGATGAAAAAATGGGAAGATTCTCACGGTCAGGATGGTTGCAGCGCTACACGTTAGAAAGAATATCGTAATCAAATTTACAAGATTTGATATGATATTATTATTATCACGATATCAAATTTAAATATGATATTGTTATCAAATATCAGATATCCAAATTTAAATGTAGGAATATTTACTTATAATACTTTATATTGTAGAAACTTTTAACTTGTAATCTATATGCATTTATAATATAAAATATAGTCATAGAGGACTTTTACAATGGAAGTAGGTCTTATAGACCAAATCACTTAAATCTCTTGTTTCTTGTTATTATTTTTCTCTCCTCTTCATCATTCTAACCTTTTTCTTTTCTACAGATAGTTTGCGGGGAGAAGCTGGTGCTGCCCTCTTTCTGTATAGTGATTTACAGAATTACTTTTTGACAGACTCGCTGAATATATGCAGAGTATTCAGAATGTCCAAGAGGAACCAAGAGGCCAATACCTGATATAATTCATGCATAAGTAATATATTTTCCAGCAGCCATCATGTGGGATCTATGTTATGGATTCCTTGAAGGCATAATCATCTTCCAAATGGGATTAGAGAAGTAGGTTGCCAAGCAAAACATTGCGTGCTCTTTTGATCCTGATGTTTGTCCATTTGAGATTTCTGTTTGTGATGTTATCTTCGAACCTCCTTAAACTCCCGTTGTCATTGTTTTCTTTGTAATTGTTGGAAACACACTGGATCGCGGGAAAGCTAAAAATGGGGAATGGAATTACGCAAATTATTTGTCAACCTCCAATTTACTACCCAAAAAAAAGAAGGGTAGACCACCAATCACACTGCTGGATCCAACCTTTTCATGACGCTTTGATTATTAAAGCAGGAAATCTCAACAACCACGCCATCGACTGCAAACTTTCCGCCCTGTTTGGGCCTAAACTTTCTAGTGGTGGCAATGATTAGGTTCGTCGTAGAAATGAAGCAAACAAAAGGAATTAACTAGCTCTGCGGATGAGGTATAGCACATGTTGTGAGGCACAACTGTGCAATGTGGACCCTGGAGGTCAATATCAAGGATTTGAATGGGAGAGAACGTAACACCCCTGATTTGGTTGAGTCCCACTGGATGGCTGAATTCTGATAGAATTGCTAGAATGCCTAATACTGTCTTGATTCTTTGCTAGGTAGAACTGAACTTTATAAGCGGTTTGGAGGGACTTCAATTGCAACATGGAGCAGTCCTTTCAGAGTTCTGATATAAATTATGTAAGTGCTAATACAGGATGGTCTCATGGTCTGTCCTTTTGCCTAGTCGCTGTTTTTTTCTCGCTTGAATTCAAACATCACTTCTCTTCTGCAACTATGGATACAGAAGCTGCTAATCCCCTCACTAGAATGCAGCAGCAGCAGCAGCAATCTTTGGCAACTGACACACCACCATATATAGATCAATGAAAACTTTGAACTCTGTTTTACACTGGCACTAACAAAAACAGGAATGAGTTCAAGCTCCTTTATTTTCTTCTTGATTTATATAGCTCCTGTTTCGCCTCCATTCTTCTTAAATGATTAAAACAAACTCCTTAATATCAAGAGTGATACTTACATCTTCATAGTCTAAAATACAAGTTAAACCCGCAAATGATTTGCTTTTGCATTAAGAAAAAAAAATTGCTCCCCATTTCTTTTCATATCACACCTACTCCAGGATTTGTATTCATGTTAGGTTAACGGGTTTTAGCCTAGTTTCTGGTTATGAGTTTGACTGGTCTTAATCCTCTTCGTTCTGTAATATAAAAAAGAAGAAAAATGGGTTGGAATATTTCAGCTGGGTTAGGAAGGTGATGTCTGTGCTCTGTACTTGACCAAAATTGGTGGGGCATGTTATCCTTTGACTCAGTGGTGCTAGATTAGATGCATTGAGAAGGAGAATAATTAAATTAAACTAACAACATATGCTAATTCTGAAAGCAGTTGAAGAAAAAGTTTTATTTGGCAGCTCAAACGAATCCGTGTTTGAATTTCTGCGATATCTGATCTACGGTATCATCTCGTCTCAGATACCATACTGATTGAAAGATTTAAATGAGTTGATGCTATCTGAATCTCCTGCAGCCCTGCTACGCTGTCTGAGCATCACTGTGTAAAAGTCCAATCAGATATTTTCTCGGGAGTTTTTAGAATTGCCTCCAAGAGCTGTCTCTTGTATCTAACTGCACAGGCCATAGTGTTACTTCATATTCTATAACTTGTCGACCAATCTCATGGGATTGACCCAAGGGGCAGAGGTTCACTAATCAAAGTGCTTTGCTGTTTAATATTGGGTTTACTTCTAGTAGCTAATAACTAACTAACATTTTTTTATATATTTTTTGTTTTTTGGGTGGGTGGGAAGATATAATTCAGAAGGGAAGAGAATAAAGTGGGTGTTTTCCAAGAAAAATTAGGCCACCAAAACATGCGTTTTTTAAGCAACAAATTTCTTATCATGGACACACAGTATAGAAGGTATCAATTATGGAATGGAAGAGTCAAATGTCAATTAGGCACGCATGAAATTTCTTCTGTTATAAATTAGAAGGGAAGACGAGCAAGGATCATGAGAGGTCTCCAACCCAATCAGTAGCCAAAAAACAAGCAGGATGAGGCCGGAGCTTGTAGGGAAATCTTGTTTCGTTCTCTTGATCCTCATCCTTACATGCCAATCTGTTTTGGCATACAAAAACTCATATTTGAGACAGCGAAAGCCATGCAAGCATTTCGAGCTCTATTACCATGAAGTTCTCTTCAATGGCACAGATGCCGCTAATGCAACATCAGCTAAAGCCACCAATCAGACTACGCTAGGCAACTTCAAATTTGGGATGCTGGTTGTCTTTGATAACCCAATGACAGAAGACAACAATTTTCTATCCCATCCTGTTGCACGAGCTCAAGGCTTCTATTTCTACAACAAGAAGGACGATTATAACGCATGGTATGCCTTGACGTTGGTCTTCAACTCGACCCAGCACAAAGGTACGATAAACATGATGGGTGCCGACTTAATGGCTGAAGAATCTAGGGATCTCTCCGTGGTTGGCGGGACAGGAGACTTTTTCATGACTAGAGGGATTGCAACATTTCAGACAGACACTTTCGAGGGTGCAAAATATTTCCGCCTGAAGATAGATGTTAAGTTATACGAATGTCATTAGGCGTCACAGAAAGCAATTAGCAACTTATTACAATAAAAGTGTAGCTGAAAATCTGTGGGTGTATTGCTATTTTTTTTTTGGGTAAGTGGGTGCATGTATTGCTATTCGTTGCAAGCTCACTAGCAAGTGAGGAATTGTGGGGTAGTTCTGTGCTATAATCTGCAACACTAATCTAATTAGGTTGCAAATTATGTCTGTAATTTGTTTCTTTAAATTACCTTTGCTTGATTACTCCGTCAAATATATATCTATGCCTGAGGAAGTCCAAGCTCTTCAAGTATACGTCAAGGACAAGTCTAAATTACTTTGGATAAGGATTGTAGTACCGGCCCCCACTTATAGTCCACATCTGGACTGATTAATAGAAAAATGATTAATAAAACTCTTCCCCTACGTCATATGTGGGCCCAAACTCCCTCTCAATGATCTCAACCCTAGGAATTTTTATTGAATTTTTCTGTAAATTACTATTGGGAAATTAAAGTTAATTTAACTTGATATCCAATTAGGTGGTCCTGAATTGGAGTTCGAACTTTACTTTCTCTCTCTCTCTCTCTATATATATATATATATATGTTCCATCGCTTTGAACAGACGTCTGGCATCTTGCAGAAATTATGGGGAAAACGTTAGTTTTAACTTGATATCCAAGTCCACAGGCGGAACGAGCGAGGGGCAGAAGGGGTCAGCCGCCCCCATCGCCTGAAAATCTGTTAAGAATTTTTTTTTTTATGGGCCGCCTCCCTTAGAGCCAGGCTCACCCCCCTCAGACCTATCCCCCCCCCCCCTTCGGCACCCAGGCCCCTAAAGACCCAGGCGCCCGGTCTAATCCAACCAGTATAATTTGAAAAAAAAAAAAAAAAAAAAAGCAGAAGGTGAAATGGCTCCGTTTCACCCTCTGCTTTTTTTTTAAAAAAAAAAAAAAAAACTAGGGTGAAACCCTGGTGTTATTCGGCCCCCCCCCCCCCCCCCCTTTCAATTTTCCCCCTTTCTGACTCTCACTCTGCTCCCCCTCCCGACGCCAGCCTCCGTCCATCTCTCCTCCTTACACTACCGCCACAGAACGCTAGCCTCTAGCCCTCTCTCACTCTGCCTCTCTCTTCCTCCAGACCTCCACAATACTGAACGCCAGCTCTCTCTCTCGGCCCTCTCCGTCTCTCTCTTCTCCTCCACAACCACATCTCTCTCTCTCTCTCTCTCTCTCTCTCTCTCTCTCTCGGCTCTCTCCCTCTAGCCTACAGGTACTCTATCTCAACTCAACTCTCTCTCTAGTTTATTTATTCGATTAGTGATGAAATTTATTTTAATTTTTGCTTAATAATGTGATGAAATTTGATTAGGAATTTAGGATTATTGAATTTATTATTGGGATCTGGAAAGGCAACGCATCATACAGTGCCTAGAAGCTACAATTGAAAGAAAAGGGTGAAAGGTCTCAACTTAGGTACTGTCCTGTTTCAGTTGTCAATTGGGTAACCCACACAGCCATTGTTGTTGAATCTATAGAATTTGTTTGTGAATCTATATAATTTATTGTTGCTGCAATCTATAGGGGATGATATGTGAATTTGTTTGTGAATTTATAGAATTTGATGCAATTGAATTTATTGTTGCTGAATCTATAGAATCTGTTTGTGAATCTATAGAATTTATTTTTGCTGCAATCTATAGAATCTGTTTGTGAATCTATAGAAATTTGATGCAATTGAATCTATAGAATTCGAGTCTTGATAGGATTGACCACGACCCGATGCAGCACACTTTTGTATCTACCATTGCTAAATATCTACAAACAGACGCAAATTCAAAGGAGAAATGATTAGCTATCATGCACATGTTACATGCATGTCTTACTATATATCTTGTTTTTTCACTTTGGTGAGAATGACTAATTAAGTTTCTGAATACTAAAGGAAATAAATGTTATTATGGACATTCTGCACAAGTTAATTAACTCTGGATCACCATGTTAATTAACTCGTGGATCACCATGTTCTAATGTTAATCTACTAATTAACATCTGCCTTAAAGTATATAGCATATGCCCCTGGGTTATATATATATATATGTATATATTAAAAGTTAATTTGATTGATTTTATTTCAAATACTCTCCAACTAACAGTGTGTTTGATTTTATATATATATTTAAGCTATGTTTCATTTCCTAGTAGAACTATCTTAATAAGCTTATAATGTACTTAGTTCCTTTTAATTTGCTATTAGGTCTTAGTATCTTTGAATTGTCATGTAGGCCTTAAATTCAAAAATGTTACGTGCTGAGTTCCTTTCAATTGGTAATTAATCCTTAGCTTTTATTCATTATTCTACTATGTAGTCCAGTATGGAGTTTATGGAAATTTTGTTAGTTTTAATTCTAGTTTCTACTTGTCTTGTTTCTACTGGAAGCTCCCACCATGAATCACTAAAAGTCTAGATCAAAGCAATCAATGAGGTGAAATTCTCATCACTAAAAGTCTAAAAAGCAATCTGATTCCAGCAGCTTACATTGACGGTGAATGTCTTTCGATGTACACTTTATTTTTAATTTAAATTTTAGCTTTTACTTTTCTTCGTTTGTAAGGTGAAGTATGGCTCTTGTTTGTCAATAACAGTTCTTGTATTGTGTAAGCACCAGTAAATTAGTAGCCTGATAGATTTATAAAGATCATTACCCCCTCAATCTTAATATGTACAAGATTCTTTAGTTGATACAATTATCTGAACTCAACCTGATGTTGCCTTTCTTTAGGAGTTTGCCCCCCTTCCCATTGAATCCTAGTTCCGCCACTGTATCCAACTATATATACGTGGTAGTAAATTCGAGTTATAACTTAATTTACTCTATCTTTATATATTTAATTGAATACGTGTCTTAAAATTTAAGTCCTACTTTTTACGAAAAACTTGGCATGTTATTTAAGTGTGAGCTAGAGGAAGTTTGATCTTGCGTGTGATGTACGTACTAATATATATTAGCTAGATTATATATATATATATATGAGAGAGAGAGAGAGAGAGAGAGAGAGAGAGAGAGTACAAAATTAAGACTCACAATCACATGATCAAACGTAATTTTGTATAGACATAGACGTGCCGGTTAAAAGATGAATCTTCTTCATCCTTCAGCTTATTTTTCGCTTTAACACACAAATTTATCATTTATTTTGCCCAAAAAAAAAGAAGAAAACTACGAATTATTCATCATGCGTGTGCGTATATATGCACACTCCAAAAAAAGTTTTCTATACCCCAAAATCTTCTGGTATAGTGCTGATTAGTTGGTGATGCAGCATTGTCAACTCCTCAACTAATAATTAATTAACTGTCCCCATTACAGTTTGGTGACCAACTCGATCTAAACTGTTTGCAAGTAGCTAGATTAAAATTAGAGAGGGGCTGTTAATTAGAGATATATTTTGTTTAGTTATATTTTTAGACCAATAATACTCTCCCTGTTTCGTTCGGAAAATAAAAACTAGGCAAAGTACAAAGTTGGGTAGAAGAGAACAGAAAGAGACACCTCCAACTCTTGCTGGCGTAAACTCACTCACCACTCGTTTGCTCTCTCTCCATATTTACGTTGCCAAACCACCAATATAGCTGCCAATGAGAGGAAATGGGGAGGAACAACTTCACCTAGAGGAGAGCTGCTCTCATTTTTCATTGCGCCTTTTTGCTCAATATTTGCTTTTTTGTCTTTTTGCTTTTACTTTTCTTAATTTTTAGAAAATTATCGAAGACTGACTAATTAAGACTAAGAGCCCACATACACTGGACTGACTATCCTCAGCATTCTGGGTTTAACATTCCTGGATTCCCTGTGGCTCGGTCAACAATAGATCCCAACAGGCTAAAAACTAAACGCAACTCGTCTGCATGTTAATTTGCAATGATCTTTTGGCTGAATATATATACAGTTCTTAGACAATACAAAAACTATCGTTCAACAAGATTTCCGGCCGAGTGCATGCTACAAGTTTTTCCAGCCTTAGCAAAATAAAAGCCATAATGGTTTAGTTATGCTTCAAGGCTTGGACAGTTTCCTGTCAACTTAACGGTTCTTGTTGAAGTAGGGTACTCTTTCTGCTTGTAAACTGAGAATATCATTAGGGAATTATGAGCGATAAGGACTCATGGAAGGATAGGAATTAGCTGGTAGAATTAGAAAAGATTGCCATCATATCCATCAACCTCCAATTTCCCTAGTCCGACAAAAAAGGATGGTAAGGCAATCAATCCCATTGCTGGATCCAACATTTCAATTTCATGATCACTTGCATTTCTAGAACAGGGAACCAACCATCCATCTCATTCGGTCCTAAAATTTCTAGTGGTGGTCACCAACGATCATGCATGTCGTAGAAATGAAGCAAACAAAAGGAACTATCTAGCTCAGCTGATAAGGTAACTCTTTGTGTCAAAATCACTTTCAAGCGAAGGTTTAACACTACTTTCTTATATAATCGATCGATAGTGACGTACTCCTATATAATGAGTCCCCCATCTCCTCAAATTAATCATCTAGCTACTTCTTGCATATTTCTCTGGGCCATTATCCATTGAGCTGACAATGGATCCTAGAAGTCTCATTTTAACTCTCTTCCTCCTCTTTCTGTTCACTGGATCCACTGCGGCAAGCCCCGGAAAAATCAAGGTTCGCCGCCCTTGTAGAAGGCTGGTTTTCTATTTCCATGACGTTATTTACAATGGAAAAAACTCGAAGAATGCGACTTCAGCCATTGTAGGTGCACCAGCTGGGGCCAATAGAACCATATTGGCAGGACACAATCATTTTGGTAACTTGGTTGTGTTTGATGACCCCATTACCTTAGACAACAATCTACACTCAACCCCAGTGGGTCGTGCCCAGGGCTTTTATCTGTACGACAAAAAGGATATCTTCACTGCTTGGCTTGGTTTCTCCTTTGTTTTCAACTCCACACAGCACAAGGGGAGCATAAACTTTGCTGGTGCTGATCCGCTGATGAACAAGACGAGGGATATATCAGTGGTCGGCGGCACAGGCGACTTCTTCATGTCTAGAGGGATAGCCACTCTAATGACGGATGCTTTTGAGGGAGAAGTTTATTTCCGGCTTCGCGTTGACATTAAACTGTACGAGTGTTGGTGACAAATTCCCTTGTAACTACTGATCATGTTGTAATCATTCAATTGTTTCATCCTTTTTCATTAAATCAGGAGTGCTTGTACGCCAAGAAGAGTTTTATCGGGAAAAGATTGGGTTCAAAGCTGGTTTGTTCAAAGATAAACAAAGCAACGGTTAGGATCTATCTTCCCATATCCAAGGGACAAAATAAAGACACCTCATTTAATGAGGGTGAGACCGGCTCATGGCTTGGTTTTGTCTCAGTTTTGGCTTACAATCTAATTTTTTTCGATCATAATATTTCGGAAGTCTTGTAGAACACGCTTCCCTGTTCCCCCTGTTTTCTCCATCTTCTATTGCACTCCGCATTTCCTCTCCAGCTTCCAGTGCACTCGTATTCAGTTTGTTGATTCTAGTGAGAATGAAGGAGAAGTAGCGGTGGTGACTTGGCTACTGCAGGTAGGGTCAACGACGTCTGATCTTCTTTTACTTTTCGTCGGAAGCCTTTAGTTTTCGGTTTACTGTGAGATCCTTTTGCCTTTTAATTCGTTTGCTTATTGCGTCGAACTTGGTTACGCCTGCAAGATTTCTTTTGATCTGTTTGATTGATGGGAAAATGACTGTTTTATATGCCAACATCAAGAACCTGCATATTGAGCTTGCCTCTGCGATGGCAGATTTGAATTTGCTGTCTGATCGAGTTGTTGGGGTTCAGGCATTAGAGTTGTTAGTACATGTTTACTGTACCCAGTTTAAGAATCTGGGTTTTGGTCCGGAAGAACACAAGACCAAAATACATGTTTACTGTACCCACTCCATAAGCTCCTTTAACAATATCATCTTTAAAATTTTGTTCGATGGAATCTGTTTATGTATTGATCGGATATACTAGCATTTCACAATATTCTTTGGACTGAAGCTTGATTCTTTCGACTAATTGAGAGAAGTTCCATTGCTGATGATTAAGGGTATTTTGATTCTTGATTAAGGGTATTTTGATTCTTTCAGGAGCAATGTTGTTATAGAAGACATGGGAAAGCTGTTCGTCAGAAAATGCTTAAGCATCAGCCAACTAGTGGATCTTTAAATAAAATCGCTCATTTTGTTATGGAGATAATGTTTTCCTGTAAACTTTGAGATTCTTTAAGATTTTGTTATGTGTATTTGGTTGGCTAATTAGGCTCTTACGGATGAACTTCTGCATATAGTTTTTTTAGTCTTTTTCAGTAGTTCAGTTATGTAGATGAGTTGTTGCAGTATATTTGAAGAAATTGTATATCTTTTGATTTTTGTAAAATCCAACAACCATTAATCAAATGATTATGTGAATATCTCCTACTATGGCGTGCAAGGTTATGAACTTGATTTATTTTTTCTTATTATGACTTCTATATCCATTACCCGAAATTATGCAGTGAGATTATTAAAATAGTAGTGGAAGAGAAGAATGGAAAGGAATTGGCAGAGGAAAGTGAAGCGGAAGAATGGGGATGAGTATATTGAGGGTTCTCTTTAGCCCTGTTTTCAATTGGCAGTCCAAATTGAATTATTGCATTGTAATATACAAATCTTACCAATCATATTCTATGTTTCTAAAAAGTTATAATTAGTCTTGTGGTCTGGTTTAGAGCAACATCCAAACGGAACTATAAAAAGTGTATTTGTAAAAATTGTAATTCGGAACAATGGAATAGGTAGATAATGCTTTTTTTTCTTTTTGGTAAGTAAGAATTGTATTAAAAGCAAAGATGCTAACAGCCCAAAAATCATATCAGTCGGGTGGGGCTAAACACCCATACAATATTTGTCTCAAATCCTAAAAAAACCCCATGGGAATGAGGATAACAAAAAAGATGCAGAATACACAACTATATACGCATAGACATTCGCAACTACAACCCGAGCCAATGGAAATACGTTTTATAATCTTCATATGTACTTCTGATCAGATGAGGTAGATAAATTTCATATCTCCACCTCCCTTGCAGCTACCTAGGCGTGGAAATTGGGGGTCCTCGTCACCACTTGCTGTCGGAGCATGTCTGGAAATGCTTCCTCCTGTGCCTCTTAAACTGTATACGGCGTCACTGCCAAGCTGCACACTCTTCTCCTATGCAACAAGGAGGAATTAGTGATTATGGAAGCAGGCATCTTCAAAAATGGTATATATGTAACAGTCTAATGCATACACTTCATTAGTTCCCAAAGAACAGAGAAATTCACCTGTTAAAACATAAGGGTTCTGACTTGTAAAAAATATAGCTATTCTCAGCTTTTTGTCAAACAGATTACATGCATCAGAAATATTCTTGAAGATTATAAAAAAATTATTACAACTGCTTGCCCAAATACAATGAATTTCACAGATAGAGATGAATGGCTATTCAAAGATTCTGAATTTTTTGGATTAATACTTGAATATGACGAAAATCCAAAACTTAAAAGAGATGAGATTTCAACTTTAGGATGTGAGCGTGGGTCAATCCTCAACTGTCCTTAGATTCATGGCCCTGAGATTCTACAAGATAGAAAGACTATCAGACTGGAAGAGGAAAAAATTGAAGGTAAAGGCCGTAATCTTCATAAGGTTTAGTTTTGGCGACTTCTGATCAGAAGAAGAATAGGGGAAAGAAGAGGCTTGTTGGAGAAGACGGCTCAAAAGTGGATTGTAAAATAAAAGAGCCAAAGCCAAGCAAAATCAAGCCATTTCCGTATCTTATCATTAGTTGATGTGGCAAAAATTTAACCGTTAGATCCGTTTCTTTAAATCTGAACCACTCCTTTGAAATTCTTAGAACTCTGCTTCTTTGAACAGAATCTTTTCCCGAGTTTTATCAGGACAGAAATCTGTCCACTTTGAGCTCCTTAATGTCTGTTCTTTTTTTTCTCTCGTGGTTTCTTTTGTCTCTGTTACATTTATGCAAAACATAAAAGAAATGTTAAAACCTGATTCTGTCCACTTTAACAGTACTTAATTCATCTATTAATCGCTTCGAGTTAGACCTTGAAATTTTCCAAATCTTTTTTATGCTACCCCCGGCCCACTCTATTATCTTTCCATCTCTGTGCAAATGAGATCGATCGATCGACTTCTGGATATGGAAAACTTTTTTTTGTTTCACTTGTTGATACATAATTAATGCAGATGTTGCACATAGATCATGTATTATTAGTCTTATTGACTAGAGTACGTCGTGATCATATCTGGATGACTAACATTTTTCCAGTTTTCAGGATTTTAGCCAGAGGAAAATTGTTTGGAGAATTTTGTTATTATATTTTGTGCAAGATTATAGATGATTACGTACGCTGCATGAGCGCATTAGAATTGCTTGCATAAAAACCTGAGTACTGTAAGACAACCAATAAGCATTAACTCAATTAATGGTGGTAGTTGAAGCTAAGCAAAATAGTTGAAGCAAGCCTGTTGTAATTGTTTAGATTTCATTTTCAGTTCCTTATTTGTTGTTTGGGGACCCCAGACTACGTCGGGATTTCCTTACTTTGAAAACGAAAGAAAAAAAACTTGGATGTTAATTATATATAGTTTGCTAATTATTGCTAATATTTCCTGATCAGGTGAACTTAATTTATGCTGCTAATTCCAGACATACCAGAAGTTTATAATATACCTGTCAAATGTACATACACCAGCTTGGTGCCTCAATGGTTGTACTTAGTCGTGTACGTAAAGTGATTCAAACCGACCACAGCTTCCATGGTGAAAAGTTAGCATCGGTCCATCTTTGTATGTGGTCCGTAAAAAGTTAACGTCTGAGCCAAGCTTAATATATAATATAATTATTAGCTATTTCTTTGTTAGAAAAAGTAGACAAAACATGCATTAATCCCCGATCCTCATATATAACATGCATGCATTCCTTTCAATATTTCTTTTCGCTCTTTATCTGTATGGCTAACAAGGGAGATCGATGATTCAAATTACCTCATTGCAACTCTAATTCCAGTCTTCTCCAAAACTTTAAAAAATCGCATTTTTTCCTTTACTTTTTAACGAGAAATTGTCATTAATTAACGTTAGTAATTGTGACGAAGTTGTGGATTTGTAAACCCCTTAAAGCCTTTTCTTTTCTTTCCTTTACATAATATTCTAACATATCTAACACGGCGGCTTCTAGGGAAAGATCCAACAAACAAACTTTTCATAGCGAAAAACTCGCCAAGTATAGTGACATGCACTAGGGAGTCTTTAATTGTATTACTCACCGCTAAGGGCCAATTAATTAAGAGGAAATCACATAAAAGTTGTCACACAAAAAGACACACCCAAGAGATAATAAGAATTTTACAGTTCTAACCTTTACCCTCTTCACTCGAAAATGTATAAGAACTAGCAGATGCCTGTTCGACAAACATATCGATCTAGTAACACAATGAACCCTTAATTATATATCCTGAAATTGCCACATAACCCCTACAAAGAACGAGCATGCTTCCCTCACACACACTTTTTGGTTCCTCCAATTAATAAACTGATGGGCCATAAATACCAGGCCTATAAGCCCCGACCACCCCTAGTCTAACCCATTACTAGCATCACCATCTGTCCACTCGACTCTAGAGTCCCTGAGTTTTCAGACTCCTAACCGAACGCCTGACAATCAAACGATCCTATATGTTCGGAAGACCTCTTTCTCTCCTAATAGAACTCTGTGATCAAGATATGACTCTTAAACCCATATAAAAGCAACGTATAACACTTCATAAGATTCATGCTTAATTCTATTCTCCAAGCACAAATCATCCCTTTGATATCTAACTTGGCCGTCGAAGACTTGATCTGAGGCCACCCCTTCGGTGATTTTTGCAGGATTGATCGCGGCTCCAACTCTGTGGTGATTCTTGACATCATCATAAACTATTCTCTGGCACTCTCTAATGTTGGTCGATAGCATACATGTTTCTCATAGGCCTTAATATTGAAAAATTAATAGCATTAGGCCACATTAGTTTTATTCTAAGTAGAATTAGTCCTTAATATTGACTTGTCTTTCGAAGTCAAACGCAGATGTAGCTACCGTTTCTTTGAGTCATTACAAAACTCATATTAGATATATCAAAATAATTTTGAGTTAGGGATTTGACTTGATTCACTCATCTCCTTCTCTTATTTTGACTTTATTTTTAGGTATTTGTCAAATATCTGAAAACAAGTAAAATAAATTACAAAATCTATTCTACAAGCAAACAAACGGACTTTAGCAGAGACAAAGAAAAAAAAAAACAATTTATCTCATTTGATCAACTCTACCAATAGCTCTTAATAGACTTATAGTGCACTTCAAGTACTGCAAGTCTGCATGCATACAAAATGAAAAATTGCTTATTCTGCGTGTGTGGCATGTAAAACCTTTTCCAACCCAGTAGCCAGCAACTGCAGCTCTGTGTAGCGCTAAGGTCAGATAAGGCTATCCCGAGCCCAATTGGCATTGTTTTCTCGAGCCCAAGATGGCATATGGGAATTGCAGTTCACTCTTGCCGTTGGATTGCCAAATTATCGATTTCATTCCAATTTTTATCTTTCAACGCCAATCGTTTACATTCACACTATCGTAATTAATTTGGATGGAGATTGATATTTTAGTTTAGTAAAATTATGATTTTTGCTTAAAAAAATTATGATTTTATTTTTATAATTTTTTACCATTATATTTTGTGTGGAATAAAATCTTATTAAAATAATAATTTATCTTCAAATTAATTGAATTGTGTAAAGTGTATGATAGAGTAGTAGTTAAAAAATTAAATATCTGTCTAATGTTATTAAATACTAACTAATATTACAAAGCTAGAAAATCACCATAAACGATAAGACCGGCGGTCACACTTTGGCGCTAGACACTCAGATAACTTATCTTCCAACTCTATCATTTCGAAGGACAGCAACCAAAGGCCCAGAGTCCTTGGACACAGGAACACAGAGAGAGAGCGAGGCATGACGCTCTCAGAGAGCGTCTTGGGGGCAAAGTTACTGCCTTCATGTGCAAGATATGGCAAGCCCTTTACCGCTTGTTGCTTGTTTTCACTGAGTTCGCGCTCGAAGAAGCAGAATTCCAAGCATTTTCGTGGAAACCCAAGTCCCATTTCCTCCAGGTAGCTATGACTCCTGAATATCCATGCCAATATCTTGTACGGTTTAAGCCAAGCAAAAAGCTTTCGAACATTGTATCGGTAGATTCTCCTAGCAATTAGCGGGTGGCAGATACACTCCTAAGAGAATAACAGAATGTAAACAACAAAACTGGAAATAGAGAATATTTCAGCTGCTGAAAGAAACTATTACCTTTCTCTTGCAGGTATTCAAGCCAATGGTCTGCAACTACCACAAGCTCAGATAGCCACGTAGTATTTCTTTGTTACTTTTTTTTCCCTTTTTGGTTTTTCAATTCCACTGTACTTTGTTTTTTCATTTTAGAAAGTTCCAAAAGATTCTTATTTTGTCTTGTTTTTTATTTTAGGCCCAGTACAATATACAGAAAAAATTCTTTCGTGTAGTTTATATTAAACAGGGTGGTTTTGGTCTTCATTGTTATTTATATCCCCTAATGGATTCTTATGTAGTAAACCTTGTCAGTCTGGAAATTGCCTGATAAACACGAACTGAAATGAACTCACCACTATATAGAACTCCTGATTCTTCTTCCTTTTCAGTATTACTCTAGTGAATATGAACACTGGGAGACTCCGAGTCCTTTTGTACACTAAATCCAAAACCTTGAGCCAGTGGATTTTAACCAAACAAGGGAACGAACAATGTCATATAACCACTCTCTTTTTTTACTACCGTCGTATTTGGGACTTGACTACACTTAACCATTCATAACTGAAGTGTATCCTCCGATGTTTACCCATAGATAGCACCGTCCACATGCATCAGCCTTGTTTTTCTGGTCTGCACGCATTGCTGGTAATTGACAGCCTAGGTTTCTTGTCATGTATTTTGATTGGAAATTTTAAATTTTGACGCAGGATTTGAGCCCTGGCTACAAGACCTGCAAATTGAATAAACGATCAATGGCTGGAATGGATGATTGTTGTGCTTCATACCAATCACTGGCAGAGAATAATTCAAGAAGAGAATATCACATAGCTCCTCATATCCTTGCTTCTGATCATTCGGTCTCCGGTACTATGAAGTTTCTGCTAATGTTTGGGCTACTTACACTTCAAGGCTCTCAACCGGCAGTTGCTCTTTCAGATATTGCTAGTGGGTTGCAGTCAGTCCCTTATTTAGGGGACCTTGGTGACATTAGCACAGGTTTTGCTTCAGTTAGGAAAATCTCCCTGTAACTTAACTTATTCGAACTGGTGTTCTCATTGTATCCAAAGCCTAAATTGTGACCATTGTGATTTCGTAATTCTGAGATCATGATGGAACTTGACGCCTCTCTGTTAAACAATCACAACAGATACCTGTGTTGCTGCCCTTAAACTTTTAGGTCATTTCTGTTAAACAATCACAACTGATATCTGTGTTGCAATCCTTAAACTTTTAGGTCATTTCGCAAGTGTCAATATAAACTTTCCTGCATTCCATGTTACCATAATTTCTTTTCGATATATGTGAGATACACATCTAACATCTCATCCACCATAATCTTTCTGTTGCAGGCATTCTTGTTGATCTTTTTTTCAGAACTTGGGGACAAAACATTTTTTATTGCGGTAAGAGTGAATTGATTGGCAATTTGACACTAGCAAAACCTAACCACCAACTTTTTTTAAATACTAATATGCAAGCTTGCTTCACTTATGGATATGAGCATTTTAGGTACATACTTTGTCATTTGTTTTCTGGCATGTATGTACCTCTAATTAGTTCTTATGAAGACCATTGGCACAGTTTTTTAACAGAAATACTGCCTCACTAAAGACACTTTTTCAGTAATGCATTTACTATTTATCCCAGTTTACTTGGAAGTAAACAAGAGATCATGAATGAAAACAAAAGATGCATAAGGATTCATCCTTTTCTTTGACATTGTTGTGTAAATTCCCTGGTTTTACGTCAAGATAGAATGTGAACGACCCTCCTTATTTTAATTTTTCGGTGCAGGCACTTCTTGCAGCTAGGAACTCTGCTGCTGTTGTTTTTGTTGGGACTTTTGGTGCACTTGCGTATGTTATTTCATTTATTAATGGCGATTTAGATGTTCTCTGTATTGTCAACTCTCTCTCTCTCTCTCTCTTTGGCCAATGACTTCTATCTCAATTTGTGCTTTCATCCTTCATAAGAATGACGTAAGGGTGAGATCATAGATTTGAGATCCATTCAGTGCTTTTTTTTACGAGTTTTGACTGTCTATGCTTTGTTTCAACTTAAGTTACCAATTTGTTCACACTACTAGGCAACCCATTTTCACAAATATGTGTGAGCAATTTCATATGCCTTGATGAGTGCAAGCAAATATATAGCATGTAAGATATTTGCATATGTAGTTTTAGACACAGCTAAATGATCCCCTTCTTAATTTTACACATATACAGCAGTCCTAATCTCATCAAGTGAAGCCGTGTTTCTCTTTATAATTTCTACCTTTGAAATATTTTATCAACTCATTTCACTGTTAAGGACCAGTTATTGTGCATATTCTGAACTCTCTAAAATCAGTGTCTGTTTATCATGGGCAGGGCAATGACCATCATATCTGTTGTTCTCGGAAGAACTTTTCACTATGTTGATGAGATCCTACCATTCAGGTACTTTCCTTGAAATTCTAGTTCACTTTATGAACTTTATGAACTTGGGGTATGAAATTTACAATGGGGCTATATATTCTACTAATGGGGAAATGCAGCAGCCGTATGGATCTATTACAGATATCAATTTCACATGCATCATGTATTGTATGAGATTCAAGTAATCGTATAATGTTCATTTATTCAAAAAAGACTTGATGTCTGGATATGCCCCGTAGAAATTAACAATGTGTGTGGAAATTGCCAGTTATGACGCATATCACAATGATTAATTTCAAGGCGATGCGTCTTCTATGTCTCTCTGTGGTATAATTGTTTTATGGAAACTGGTATTGGGATCTTGGAGGATTTTAGACTTCCTACCATATGAATATTACTCAGATATGCCAAATATTGCTTTCAGTTGAAAGTGAGATTTTAAACTCATTAGATGCAGTCCTGATGTTGTCTATTGACCACAGGTTTGGTGAAACTGACTTGCCTATAGATGACATCGCTGCAGTTTTCCTCTTGGTAAATTTCCTTTTTCTTATTTTCAAATTTCTTAGCTGGAAAGAAAGAATTATACCGTTTGTATCATAGATAAGAATTGTTCATTATTAGGCAATGAAACAACCATCAAAACTCTAGAAACTCTATTTTTAGATGAAGTAAGCTGTGCCTGTGTGCTACTTGCAATTGGTATAGGTCTATTTTGGGGTTTCCACCTTGCTTGATGCCACTTCAAGTGATAGTCCAAAAGCAGAAGATGAACAGAAGGAGGTATATTTTTAACAAAAACTAAATTGGACTCTTCTCATTTTCATTTTTGTCAAATGTGTTGCAACGCTTTGTCAATTACACTTACATGGAAGAATCTAATTCTACTGAATGTTTTACACTTGAACCAGGCGGAGTTAGCTGTTTCAAAATTTTCAGGAAATGGGGCTGGAATATTATCTGCTGCTAACACTATTATCAGCACTTTCTTCTTGGTTTTTGTCGCTGAATGGGGTGACAAGTCCTTCTTTTCCACAATAGGTGAGTGACAGAGCCAAAACCCAGTAGTTGTCATTTTGGTACATGAATAATACACTGTTTTCTGGAATTGGAATAATATGAAAGGATGCAAATTCTGTAAGCAATTTTCTTTGCCCAGATGGATGACCAGATTTAGGATATTCAAATCAAAGATGATGATCATTTGATTGCAACAATAAGGTGGAACATTTTTACCCATATGACATGATTATTTTTTGTGCAATTTTCTGATGCATCTAAAAGAAATTTTACCATTCAGAGTGTAGTTGTTGCAGAACAAAATGAACTCTGGACAAAGTTTGTGATCAGGTCACCAAGAAAGATAGGAAATGTTTGTTGTCATCTCCTGACACTTGGAGAGCGAATTGTAAAGATCATGGACATTACATTTATAACCTGGAATTTAAAGTGAACCATTAGCAAACTTGCTTCAGGATTTGACGAAAAAAGGAGTAAACTCTTAGAAATGTGATAATAGTTGCAGAATACCATTTTAATCATTTTGGTTTTTTTTGCTGTTTGATTTTCTTTTGAGTTTTCTGTACTTGTTTTCCTTCATATTACAATTGTCAATCATTGTTTGTTTATCTCAGTGATCTCACTGCTTGAAAATGCAAAGTTTATAGAGGTTTAGGATCATATGATTACTTGGATCCATTGTAGCTGTTTAATTCGCGGTTGGCTAATTCGTACAGAAGACGGGGTTCCATTTTTTTTTTCTGATGCAATCTTTTCTCATAGTCTGTCATACTAACACTGATTTTGGCGTCTTGTGCAGCACTTGCTGCAGCATCTTCACCTCTTGGAGTAATTGGGGGAGCACTAGCTGGTCACAGCGTTGCAACCTTGGTAAACTTTTTATTTTTTCCTAAAAGAATGCAAGCATCACTTTGAAGATCTAATAGTGATTTAGCACTCAGCAATTCTGCAAGTTAAATACAGATTAGAGTTCAGCTGTGAGATTTAAATCGCTGTTGAATTTCCAATTGCTTATATTTGGAAACTCTTGCTTATAATGAAAATATCTTTTTGCCATTAAAGCCTGTGATCATACTTCATAGGCTGTAAATGCAAGATTTTGCATGTCAGCTGTCTGGAATTTATGCACAAAATAATTCAGTTCTAGTTTCTATGCATTTTCTGAATTAGATCAGCTTTTCCCCCCTTTTGGTTTTTTCATTAGTTCAAATCTCACCATGTCGGCCTACTTTATTTGACAAATTCTTTTGCATGCAGCTTGCTGTTTTGGGAGGTTCTATGATGGGGACATTTTTGTCAGAGAAGGCAAGTTTCAAGCTTTCAACCTTCATTCATGAGCTCTTAGAAATTCCCCGTCATATTGCTCTTGTGAAGCAGAGCCATCGGTTTTATTCCATGAGACCTCCCCTGAACTTAAAGCTTTTAACATTCCTAAGTAAGACGTCATATAGAAATCCTATTTCTGTCAAATAATGCCACATACAGAACTTATTCTGTAGGAAGCACATTAAGACCAACGTACAGAATCTAGCTAATAAATCACTTCTTTATTAGAAGACCGACCATCTACTAGACTACTAGGTGCCGTAAGGAATCCAGGCATTGGATTTCTTCTGTCGTTGACAGACGTGCTGTCCAACAAAGTAGCTATAAAATTTACATACTAGCCACAGATGAGTCGCCAGCATCACGGTGTACGTGCCTCAAAGAGGTCCACGTGGTGGACCAGCATGATCATGCAAGCAGATTTAAGTTCCCTCCCATTAGACTTCCGTAGTTGCAGCTACTACCCCCATGCATCAGACACTTTCTACTATTCTGACACTGTTCACTTTCAATTGAGACTATCATGTCTTAATGAGGGAAGTATGATATAATTTCTTGCAGAAGTTACTTTTACTCTTGAGGAAACCCGTTTCCTAATAAGAAACTAAAAAGGTTTCTTTTGCTGCTTGTGCAGGCCATTGCTTATATTGGAGGTGTTCTTTTTCTTGTCTTTGCTGCAGTAACATTGGTTGAGATAGTGAACTAGAATCTTTAAAAAGAAAAAAGAAAACAAATTCCCACGTTTTCTTCTTGATTAGAAGCTAGGATTCTTTGTTATCACATCAATTCCTTCCACTCCATTCCTGCCAAGTACTATTGTAGCAGGGTGATTGTTATGCTTTCTCTCAATCGAAGTTCATGATTCTGGCCCTTGAAAACACCTTTTAGTACAATTTGGTCCCTCTTAAATGTAAAGGACATAACCACTAGGGGAGCTATCCCGCGAGGTAATTCCCCTAGGTGGATGCACATGGCTTCAACCCATGTCCCCATGTCCGTAATCTTAAGGACTCACCCAACAGCAAGAGTATCAAATACACACACCCAAGTGACTCGAATTTGGTAAACACTTTGGGGCCGATCTCCCAACTGCTGAGCTGGTGCCCCCAAGGTAGCATCCCTGGCAAATGTAACTTCTACCTCTTGCCGGTACTTAACAGAAGGCAACAGCTAGTAAATGTTGCAGAACAATGGGTGGTAAATGCTTTTCGGTTTTATTCGGGCCTTGTGCTTTTCATGAATTGCAGTTCGGTTTACGGCCATTTGGCTTAACTCGGAAAGTGTCGCCACAGAAACCGAAAGAGAAACGAGAAAATCAAAGACGATTGAGTGCTGTCTTTCGGCCTTTTCAATCTTGAATATATCTGTCTTTAATTTTTTTAATTTTTTTTTTTTTAAAGAAGTGTTGGTCTAAGAAAAAGAAGCGTTATTATTCTCTCCTTTTTGTATGGTGGGGTAGAGAGGAAAATGAAGATAGACAATGTGTACACATGTGGAGGGCGAAAAGATAGGGAGGTGGCAAAATGTAGCCAACGTGGCACACCCTCGCCCATCCGTAGGCCCTTTTAGGGAGAATCAAAAGAGTCCTAAAAGGATGATTGTGGAGGCAGACAAATCCCACTCCAAGGCCCCCCCTCCCTACTTTTCCACTTCGGCTTCCTTCTCTGCTTACCTGTCAAAGTGTCCAATGCTCCACTTCCATTCTTTCCCTGCAAAAAAAAATTGTATAAACCTCCACTATTATTCGTTAAATTTTAAATACAACCTTAAATTAAACTATTTGTCATGGTTTTAAGGACAGACGATGATTCCATTAGCATTCAAAGATGCCATTGGAATCTGAATGAGACAACTAGTATGATGCTAAAATTGGTTCCTAATTTTCTTATCTACTGAATATTTATTTGTTTCTTACTCACTTTTTTTATCTGTTTTAGTCGATGCTTATCGTTTTGTAATATTGGGTAAGAAAAAAAATTAAAATATCTTATAAATTATTATATAAACGTTTGTTGCTTTTTTTTTTAATAAATCATCAATAAACAAAAAAAAAATTATATAATTTTTTATTCGAATTATATGATATAATTAAGAGAAAAATATCTTAATTGAACCATACAATTCAAAATTATAAAATATATAATATTTTTAGATACCGTATTAGATAAGATCACTTAAATTAAACATATAAAAATAGAAAGAATAGTTAAATTAGTTCGACATACCATGTCGAAGGAATATAACATAAATTCCATATATTCCCCTCTCCCACCACCAGAAGAAAACAAATAAATAAATCTTCTGCTATAAAAGAGCAGCCAAAAGATCTCGTGGGACCTCGTGTCATGTGCTCGAGGTTAATGACGATTGCCCAGACCCGACAAGACAACCATGCAATAGTACCAATCACAATAATAGTAATAATAGTATATTTATGTCTATGGGTTGTTTGTCAGGTGAAAGGCACGTGTTGTGAAGACCTATCCTGCGCGCCAAAGGGATCCGAAATATAAATGAGCATATTCTTTATTTCAAGTCTATGCCTGCTAAGCCACCTTGGTCTTCCTAATATTCCAAATATTTTAATGAACAAGATTTTAATAAATTATAACAAAATTGTGTCTATTCCTTGGGTTTAATTGTTTTTCTGAATGCCAATTAGAAAGTTTGATTTATATTTTATACATATATAAGAATTTCCTAGAGGATGATGTATATTTTATAACTCTCCTATGTTCTTGAACTTTTTGTGACATTAGCGATGTATAACAAATATATTCCAATGTAAAAAATTAAATATTACAAATAAAAGTTTTCTTTTCTTTTCTTTTCTTTTAGTTTTAATTTCTTTTTGGAACAAAAGGATTTTTTTTTTTGTTAAAGCGAGGGGAAACCTTCTACGTATTTTCTTGAAAAAAAAAATGGTGGGTCGATGGATCTCTTGCACTGTTCTAGAGAAGAGTGACTGGCCATCGGACGGTGGACAATCATCCACGGGTACACGTCAAAATCTGATGGTTGGACTAGAGAAAAGATAAGGGAATCAATTCTTTGACCCTTTTCGGTCGGTTACAAAAATTCTTGACTTTTCAAAAAACACGTTGGAAAATCGGGAGGGTGCGCTTGATCTCCTCTGAGCACCACTCTTTTCGAATTCGGGAAAATTCCGTGCGGATTGCTTTTCTCGTAACAGAAACTCAGAAAACGACGTAGCTTTTCTCGATATTTTTCGGTTTGGTCATGGTTGGCACAGAGTCGCCGCCACGCGCTAGTGAAGGTCGTGGCAGGAGGAGTCGAGGAGGGTTTCATTTAAGGTTGTTAATTTTCAAGGATAACTACCAGTGATAGTAAGAGATGGCAACTTGATGTTTAGAAAAAAAATAAATAAATAAAAAGAGATGGCAACCTGGGACCCGCTGGCAGGTCCCTCGGTTTTCCCAAACTAAAAGGTTTTGTCGGGGTTCGGGTGGGGTCCAGGGGGAGGGAGAAGCACCAAGAGCGGTGACGAGCCGCTGCCGACTCGGTAAACGTCACGTCAGGTTGACGTGTCAGAATGGGTCGTGCGGTACGAGAACCAACCGATCTCGCATCGCCACGCCACGCGACGCTACCTAACTTGACCTATCAAAGCTGCCTCGGGATCGGGATTGCAACCCGTGTTAGGTTTTCAAGGCTATTGACTCCGTGCGGCGAATGAATTAAGGTCGAAAAGTCGAACAAATTCATCCAAAACAATTTTATTTGTATTAATATTTTGGATGGCTTAAGTGTTGAGATATGCCCATGTTAGATGAGCCCCAAAAAAAACAACCAATAGAATAACTGAACATTTCCCCAAATTACAGGTTAATATTATTTTGAGAGTTTAAAATATTAAATTTGTGGTATTGAATTTTTAAACTATTAAATTTTATCATCATGCATTTTCAAATAAGATTAGATTGTCAAAATCTTATTATATAGATTATTTATAATATAAGTGACACAAGTTTGATTGTCATATATTTTTTCGGAGTGCATAATAAATTTTAATAGTTCGAAGATTTTAATATGAGGAACATAATAATTTAAACTCTATGTGATATTAATGTTATAGTTTGAAATACAAAGTGATTTTTTTTTTTCCGAATAGATCAACATTTCGTCTTGCATGTTTTTATGATAAGCTAAAAACATTTGCAAAGCCAAACTTCCTAACAAATTTGGACTTCTAAAAATGTTTAGATGCAAACATAATCTTGTCACAAAATTTTTAACTTTTTTAATTTTCATACCAAATAAGGGCCAATAATAAATTTTTTTTTTTCATAAAATCCAATAAAACTCTAATATACTCCAATTTTCACAGCATTATTAAAAAGTTCTAAAAATTCCTAAATGCAAACATGCATGAATACTACTAGCAAGCGAAAAAGTATAAAACATAATAAAGATGAATTAATATCCTCTCCTATTTATTGTTCGGATTAGATACTCTAATTAAAAAAAAGATAAAGATAAAGACATAATAAATTAATCATTTTCATAGTTGAATATAAAAATCAAATTGTTTAGGGCTCTTAGCTCCCTTGAGAACTTAACGAAGTCATTCAATAGCTCCAAAATATTTCTGCTGAGCACTTGTCCAGGATCAAGCAGCGCTGTCATGTGCCTTTCAACCAACGATCAGTATATTTTGAATGATTAAATTACACTTAATCGTCTCAACGTAAATCTAATTTTCAAGGTTGCATAAATAATTAAACTTAGTAGCTATACCCTAGATTGCCACTTCTCTATATACTTGTGCCGTTATGATTTAATTGTTAAAATTATGCTATGTAATTATTTTTGTTATTAATAATAATGAAACGGAAAAACATATTGTGTAGATAGATGCACGGCTCACAGGTTAAATTCCTCGGTATGTAAATATCATAACCGGTTGGGAGTCGTATTAATGTGAATGTATTTCCATAAAAAAATTTCTCTTCCTCAGAAAAAACACAATGCGAAAAGTAGTTTGATTTTGAACTTTCCACCGTTCGGTCAAGAACGTGAATAAAACAAAAACAATAAAGATGAAAGAAAGAGAAAGAGGTCAGTGACCTGTCACCTTATCAACAGGCGAGGGGCACTTTGGACCAATTAACTCCAAACGGCAATTACCTCCACTTATCCCTTTCTATTTTAATTTTTATATTTTCCTTTTTCTTCTTCCTACGTAATGAATTACGTTAAACAAAATCGACATGCATTTGGGAAAACGATAGCTTCAGCCTTCATGTATATTCCATCTTATACCATAGAAGCAAATCCAATTCAAGCAGTTTTTATTTATTAAGGTGATATTTTTGACAAGTAAAAATTTTAAGAATATTGTTTGTAGGATAAATTTTTTAAGTTTGACTTTTTATGAGATTTGTAAAAGGTTAGTGAAAAAGTTGAAGAATGTTTGATAATAAATTTTTATTAAAATTTGTTAAAAGGTCAAAAAGAGATAAAGATTTAATGAATTTTTTAAATAAAAAAATAATAGAGTTTGTTAAAAAATAAACAAATAATATTTTATGCATTGCTTTAATGAAAAAGTATTGAATTTTTTGTGAAAAAATGTTGGAATTTATGTAAAAATTTTAAGATTTGGATTTTTGATTGTAAAAAAATTTGAATTTTTGACAAAAAAAAAAATGATCTAAGTCATCTAACACTGGCTCAAATAGCCATGGATTTACTGTTTGCCCATTGGCTTCATATAATTCAAAAAACCATTAGCTACCATAATTGATATTTTTTAACACGAGAGCTGGCATCACAAAAAAGAAAAAAAAAAGGGTAAATAGTGTCAATTGATAATCTCCTCAGTTTGGTAGATCTCAATTATGAGATTTTCTAACATAGAATATGCTTTTAGTAGGTCAAATAATATGCACCAAAATTGGGTCGAATTTTTCTATCTACATTATCTTATAAAAGTATATGAGAGTTATGATAGCAACAGACTTATGCACGATATGTATGATTTATGCAGCACTAAGAACCGTACCTCTGTGGTTTTGTTACTACAACTCTCGGGTACTTTCGTGGATAGTGCAGAGTACTGGAAAGATCCGGGCATTGCCGGCACAGCCACGAGCATGTATACAAAAATAACTGACAATATTGCGCCGGCAGAGTTAGAGTTACTTGGTAGCACCTAATATTCACGAGTCCATATGTTCATCAATTTTAATTTTCCTTCAAAATTGTTCATTAATTTTAATAGACAGTGTAAATTGTCCAAAATCAATAACTAATAGCTGCAATGTAATAAAAATAATAATTTTGAATGAAAAGTGTCCAGACTCATACTATCTAAAGGTGTAAAATGTATATATCCTTAAAATTTAAGAAAAATTTACTCACTTTCTATACACGAATTATTGTAAATTTTACAGTTTACACTCCAAAATTATTATGTTTGAGACATTACACCTATTAATTTATCATCCATAACACATTACACTCTCTTTAAAACAACACGTGGATTATGGCTTTTAATTTAACATATTATTCGACTTTTTTAGGATATAATTGACATTTTGTATTAAAAAAAGAGTCAATTTCCGTTCAATTAACAAAAAAAAAATCAATTTCCGTATAAAATAAGAGAGGTAGTTCTTAGTAAAAATTGTATTTTCTTCCAACATTTCAGTACTTTTTGAAATGAGTAACATATTAGTAATCATCCATTTGTATCCGATAGTTCTGAATTTATTGTGTCTGATTGAAAAACTAAAATAAAACTAAGGTAGATGTCGATTGATAATTCTGTGCTTTTACCCTTTTTTTTTTTTTTTCTAATCGGGACAAAAAGGGGCAATAACGAATTAATTGTCGATTGTCGCCTCTATAGATTACAAATTTGGGTAGAGCCTAAGCCAGAATCCATGCCAGATTCATTGTAACTCTTGGTGGCATTTAATTGTTACAGCATTTATTTACTGTTGTTCCCAAAAACGTCGAGACATGACGCGGCGAGCGATGGTACCTACCAACACTATCAGTCTAGTATAGTACAAAAGTAACCGTGGTTAGTGTATATAATTGTCGTAGACCCACGGTTTTGGTTCGCTCGGAAGAGAAAAACGAAACCCATAGTTTGGTCTTCCATTTTCTTAACACGCGTATCCTACTCTCAAAACTCGTCATTTTCACAAACTCTCTCTTTCTCTCTCTTTCGAGTCCCTCCTCGTCCTCTCTATTACGCCGGCGGCTCCATGCCCTAGGCCTCTCCTATCAATCGCCGCCACGCTCTGAGCGTTAAATCCAAGCGGAGTCTTAAAGGTAAAAGCTTCTCTGTTCATTCGGCCATGAAATCCGGAATCTTTGGCGGCGCGATTCTCTGTTTCAAAATTATGTTGTTTTAATGAATCGGTTTTTCGTTGGTTTTTTTTTTATTGGATTTGTGCAGCAGTTTTTTGGTCTGGCTCTGTTTTGTTTGATGAGAACCGCTTGGAAAAGAAAGGATAGCAAAGCGCTATGTTTTTGTTATTGTTTATGTTTCTTTTACTTTCTTACCTGAGCTGAAACAGCTGAACAAAGAGTGGTGGATGCCGGTTTCCTTTATTTTGCTTCATTCTCTTGGCAATTCTCAGCGACCAATTAGAAGTTGGTGTGCTGTATGTAAATTTTTCCTACCCGAAATTCTATATGGGTCTCTTGAAGATCCGTTACGCATATAAGTTGGCATTTGATAAACCGCGAACAAAAGTTTCAGTATTCACTTTCTTTTTTGAGAGACTTTTAATTTTAGCTCAAGTGTTTCTAAGTTCAGTTGAACAGAGGTGTGGCTTGATTCCTGGTTTGAAATCTTTCAAGGATTGAGCTTGGTTTTTTTTTTTTAATCTCGGATTTGACGTTTTTCTTTTCATTTTGAAGTACTGCTTCAATTTCGTAGATTATAATCTGTTTTCAGGTGATCTCCCCTTTCTTGGATTGGCATCGTATTTTTCACTATGGGCTGGGCTTTCGGTTTCAATTAATTTCGGTCCCTACGTATATCTACAGTATATATACCATTTTTCGCAGGAACGTAGTATTTTCTATAATGTCACCCCTTTGAATTAAGATCCTGTTAGTTTATGTATGTTTTACCTTTATTTGGGTCGCTGAGTAATGAGGTGGAGAAAAATAAATTATGTCTTATGTGGATTTGGTTTCTGGATAATGAGCAATAGAGTCTAATGTTTGTATCAGGCAGATTGAACAAATTAGTTTGTAGCTTCTGTTTAATTGTTTTTTCTTGTGGGTTCTCCCGAGTTTTGTGAAAATTCTTGCTAAACCCAATGTATTTAATAGACTAGGTTATGGTCTATTTGTTGGTCTCTGTATCTGAATCTGAATTGGTTTTATTTGCTTAGTTTTTGATGCTTGTTTGAACGAATCTGTCATTAATTTTTAGTTTTTTCTATTGATTCCTTTTTTTTTGCTACCAATATTTTGAGCAAAAAATCAAATATTTAGGCTTGTGTTTTGGTTACTTTTCAAGGAAATGAAAAGATCTGAACTTAGTGTAGCCAAGTTTATTGTGCGGACAAATTGAATTTAATGGTCTTTTGTTGGTAACAACAACAGGTATGTGTAGTGTCTAAGAATTTATCCTTTATTTTTATCTAATCTTCGTTTCAGTATGTACTTCTCTAAGCTAAAACCTCAGCAGGAAAAGCAGGCTTAGCATTGTTTCCCTTCTTTTTCCCATGTTTGTTATCTCTGAGCCGTCATAGTTCCACACATCAATATGTGCTCAAGAATATAATAATCTTTCCATTTTCTTTAAATGTTTTATCTGTCAGCCAACTCTGCGAATATCCTATACTTTTTCATTTGGTAACTATTTATGACATTTGGTTTTTTAGACCTCTGATTATCTGATTTGTTCCCTCCCAGGTATCCGGGGCCTTGGGTGCTTTTGCTGCAGATCGTGATCCTTTCTTGCTTTTTGCTGGCGTAGAAAAGAGGTTTGCTCATTTTTATCTCTTCTTAAATCTGTTTTTCCATTTAGGAACCATAATCTAACTTCCTAATTTGTACTGGGGCCTATTTTGTTCCTGATAGCAAAAAGGTATGCGGATTTCACTTCTTGAAACAGCCAAAGGACTTAAGGAATCTAAAAGTTTGTTAAGAGCTGAGTGACTGTAGTTCTCTGATGTTTAGTCTTGCGTTTGGTACCAAAAATCTTTGAAGCTTCTTCTCCCTGCCCCACTGTTTTCAAACTTGTTTCCCGTGAAGTATCAGAGATTTATCTCTTTTCCTCTCCCTTTCTCTTTCTCTTGTTTGACGTTAACTTTGGAATGTTTTGTTTGGTGTCATCATTACTAAAGATGCATTTCTGTGAATTGACATTCATAGAAGAGAAAGAGAAGCCACATTTTTTCCATTGTCTATTTTTCTTAATTATCACTCAAAAGGATTTTTCGGGTCTTTCACTGTCGAAAGCTTTTCCCTGTCTATATTTTGGTTTCCAGAGTCCAAAGGAACATGAAATATTTTCCTCCCTATGACCTTGTGTATCACTCCAATTTAGGTGTAATCTACCTTATGAGCATGATATATTGCTTATAAACAAAGATTTTTAGTTCGCAGCCTTACTTTCTGTTCGTTGCGTCTGGATAATTTTGGATTTAAGCATGATGGAAGCAGGATTTTGTTTCTTAGTTTGGTTATGTTTAAAAGCTGAACATCTGATTCTGACCATTGGCAACAATTCTGTTATCTAACTATATGATCTATGGAACAGGATGATCATCTGCCATCTTGTCATTGTGAGAAAAGCAAGTCTAATCAAATTTGTCCTCTCTTGTTCCAACTGATCAGTGGAAGTTAGAGTCAAATTTCTACTTTAAGAAATGGATCGGTGCGACACCTCGGGATTTGTTAGTGGGGGATGTGATGGACTCTTTTAGAGACATCTAACTCTAGTTTTGTAGCTAATTTTCGTCATCCCGGAAGTCAGGAGAACTGTTCTGTTGCAATTGAAATTAGGTTTGGTAGCATTGTAACTATCTAGCTTTTATTTCATGGACACCCGGTTCCAGAACTTGGGGTTTAATGTAAATTATTCTTCTAATGCGTTCAAGATTTTGGGAAATTCTGTGCAAGTTGGGGGAGCTGGTGCTGGAGCTGAATGTGGGACAGATACCATTTTACGGCTTGATTCCCCTGGTTCTTCTGTTCCTTACATATCCTCCTCAAAGGGAATCAAAAGGAAGTGGGGTTTCATAGACGGGTCCACGGGCCAGCAAGTTGGCTCTTCATTGTCTCTAGGGCTTGGCCGTTCATCAAGCTCCGAGGACAGCAAGGGGAGTTCAGCAACTGCTTGCACCACAATGTCTTCAGCGAAAGAAACAGATGAGGAGTCCTCGATGGATCTCGAACTGGACTTCTCGCTCCATCTTGGTGCTGAGAAGTTACCCAGCCCGAAAGAAGCTGCCATCTCAAATCCGAAAGCTCTGGAATTGCCATCCAAGGTTGACCTGGAATTAAGTCTCACAACTGGACCCTCCGAATCTGACATCACTACTGTTGATCCAGTTTCAACTCCTCTTCAACTGGGTATAGAGATACCGCCAATGATTGGCATGGCCCAAAATGCAGATGAAGGTTCAACTTCATGTCGTTGGAAACCAGGGATTATTTTGCCTCCTCAGCAGACTTTAGTGAACTCAGGGGCTAGCTTCCTTTTCAATCAGGTTCCCAAGAAGAATGATCCAACTCCTATCGATTTGGACCTCTCATCAAGTGTACTAACAGCACCAAAAAGCTCAGTCACCTGTACTTCTGGGATAACACAGCACCAACAGGCGCAACGTAGCGGTAGTTCTAAGATATGTCAAGTTGAGGGATGTGGAAAGGGAGCAAGAGGTGCTTCTGGCCGTTGTATATCTCATGGTGGTGGTCGTCGGTGCCAGAGACCTGGCTGCCACAAGGGAGCTGAAGGCCGGACTGTGTACTGCAAGGCTCATGGGGGTGGACGCCGATGTGAATACCTTGGGTGCACAAAGAGTGCAGAAGGGCGTACAGATTTCTGTATCGCCCATGGCGGTGGTCGGAGATGCAGTCAAGAGGGTTGTACTCGAGCTGCCAGGGGAAAGTCAGGATTGTGTATCCGGCATGGTGGTGGCAAGAGATGTCAAAGAGAAAATTGTACAAAGAGTGCAGAAGGCCTCTCAGGTCTTTGCATCTCACATGGAGGTGGCCGCCGATGTCAAGCAATAGGATGCACAAAAGGGGCACAAGGGAGCACAATGTTTTGTAAGGCTCATGGTGGGGGAAAACGGTGTACAGCTCTGGGGTGCACCAAAGGGGCTGAGGGGAGCACACCTTTCTGTAAGGGGCACGGTGGAGGGAAAAGGTGCGCATTCAAAGGTGGTGGGGTTTGTACAAAGAGTGTGCATGGAGGAACAAATTTCTGTGTGGCTCATGGGGGTGGTAAGAGATGTGCTGTGGCAGAGTGCACAAAGAGCGCAAGGGGAAGGACAGATTATTGTGTCCGTCATGGTGGGGGGAAGAGATGCAAGTTTGAAGGGTGTGGTAAAAGTGCACAAGGAAGCACTGATTTTTGCAAGGCACATGGTGGAGGAAAGAGGTGTTCTTGGGGCCATCCTGGATCAGAATATGGGGGCAAATCAACTGGTCCTTGTAACTCCTTTGCCAGGGGGAAGACAGGTCTCTGTGCTCTCCATAGTGGCCTGGTGCAGGATAAGAGGGTACATGGTGGTGTTACCCTGGGACCTATAGTTCAGGAGAAAGAGGTCGTCACTGAGGACATGAATGTTGATGTTCTGAAGATGGGGAACACCGTGGGAACTTTGGCAGGCAGATCTTATTCTGATTTGAAACAATGTGGAGTACCAAGTGCTCAGAACTCTGTTCGGGATGGAAACCTCTCAGCGGTGCCTGTGTATCTTCCAGAAGGTAGGGTTCATGGGGGAAGCCTGATGGCATTGCTGACATCCAGTTCTGTTGACTCAAGCAGTGGTAAAGGTGTAGTTGTTGCTCCCTCCGAGCCAATGAAAAGTTACATGATGCCACATGGCTGTATGTAAGGCTATTTCTGTCCCGTGTTCTTGATATGGTTTAGGTGGTTGGCAGAGTCACTCAGCCCGTTTGTGTGCTTTGCCTAGTTTGTCGGGTTTTATATTTAGAAGTAGTTCTCATTCATTGGTTCAAATGGAGAGAACCCTTAAATGCCTTGACACCCTTCCTAAGCAGTTGGGGAAGTCAAGTTAGGAGATAACCAGCATTTCGAGTCAGGTCTTTGGCGTTCTTTCCTGTAAATAGTAATATTTATATCTGTCCAGCAGGGTTATTGTGAATACAGGTTAGTACCTGTAAGTTCGGTCAGTTGGGACATTGTGGTTGTAATAAAGCCTTACTGTGATTATGTTTCCTGTTGCAGAGTAGTTGTTAAGTACATTTGAATTAGTTAGTGGTCATGAGCTGCTTTAATCCAGCAAAAATTTGTGGATATCTGAAAATTCTGGTTGCTGCTTCCCTAATACACGGTAACTTATTATTAGTGAAAGCCCTTCTGATTCCTGCTTCGGAACGATAAGATTTTTCTCTAATGTTAATAACCTTCCCCATAAATATGATGAAAAGGAGGAAAATTTACTAGTCAGGATCCTGGGTGGATCTTATCCTGCTATTTGCATTGGAATCGCGAAACTTCCAGTTCGTATTTTTGGTGCCCCCTTCAAGATTCTTGAAAGAGTGGTGGCTCTATGGTGTGTTGAATGTGTAACAGCCTCACGCTGGTTAGGAAATATTTAGGACGGTTTCATATAAGTTTGGAGATACATTCGGAAGTCGATTTTTTAAAGTGTGAATCTTCAAGTCTTATGTGATTTATGTGCTATTCCACCACAACACTTACGGAGTGACCGGCTATGAATCCGATGGTAAAGACATAGCCCCAGCCTAATAAATAGAAGTTTCATTGTGCTCGACCGACGTGGGCGTATGAGCTTTCCATCAGCACTCAATGGTCAGAAGACTTTTAGTTCAACATTGAAAGGTCGGCATCGCTCTGGAGAAGAAAAGAAAAATGGGGTTTGCTATTTCTTAGATTTTTGGCTTTTGGACAAATATTAAGTATCGTGCATCAGAATGCGCGGTGGTGTACAGATTTGGCCCATGATGTTATGTTTGCCACATTGTTTTGGTGCCAGATGGGGAGCAGAGCCAGCACCTCCATATCGCATATACAAGGGAGAGCTACCACCTATGGCAAAGCTTGGATCTAGGATTATTATTATTATCATTGTTACGACTTTCTTTGATTAGGATTGGATTAAAGAATAATTTTCAGGCTGTTTGGTTTGCCAGCTGTTGCTGAAGGTTGCCAATTACCCTTACCTTGAAAAGACACCCCATGCCCATGGGTCTCCCTACATCGACTTTCCACTGTTTATACTTTGCTCACTTGCCAGTCAGGGTGAAAAGTTAATTCTACAGTTCTTTTCCTTTTTTTTTTTGGTGGGGTGGTGAAAGTACGAGTTTTAGAACTCGTATCTTCCTATCCGAACAATGGCATTTCTTGAAAAAGTAACGAGCCTCGTAACAGTCGCCTCTTGCAGAAGCAGAAGGGGAAAGGTAACCAAGTCAAGGGAAAAGTGACGAAAGGGTGTGGGAACTATTTTCTGTTTCGCCTCTATCGGCAAGGATGAAAGGGTGGACACAGGTGGACTTTGAGAGTAGACTGTCTGGCACTTTGTATTCAACTGCTGCAGACTCCTACCCGTCAGCAGAGACCTTTGGAAGACGCGCTTGATTCCCTCAGAGGATAGCTGGCTCTTCACCCATCTTGCTCGCTTCAATGGATCCCTCGCGGAAGGAATCAATTTGCTCATTTGTTGGCCAAATGGGCTTCTTCCCGGGATTCTTCGGGAATTTTATCTGTTGTTTGTTACCTCAAGACATTTTGTTTTGTGACGGTTCTTGTTATTGATTCTAGCTAATCTTCCAAGAGAAAAAAAGAAAAAGAAAAATGGAAGCACTGCTGCCTTTGGCAGCATTCAATAACTTGAAACGTGAAAGCCATATTTTGACACGGGAACGGAACTTGATCTAAAGTTTAAAATATGTAGCAGGAACTCAGCGTTATGACTTCCAACGAGCTCTAGGTGTATAGCCACCATCGTACTGATATCTTAAGACCAATAGCTCATAGAAAATGCAATCTCATTATGCTACCGGAGTGCATCCTCCTGCCGAATACTGGAAGAAATTCTTGATTAACTTCAAACCCACCTACCAGCTAGCTAGGTTGACATTCCATCCCAAAGGGTTTGAAATCCTGACTTCCTTTAAAATATAGGTTATTAGTATCATACTGATATCTTAAGATCAATAGCTCATTGACACAACTTATTCGAGGAGCATACAAAAATGTCAACACTGAAAACCATGCCTCTGACTCACTCATTTGGTATTTAAGTGATGTTATATATTAGCTAAATGCAGTACCTGAAAGCTCATGGTTACGTACCTTCCAACGAAGGGATAGAACACAATTTGTTTTTCTTCATTAACAATAAGAATTTTATACGGCTGAAAAAAGCACTTCCAAGAACCCTCTATAGGGGACTTTCTGTTCATTTCCTGTCTTAGTTGTTATATTATTGCCAAATCAAAATCTGTGTCTGTAGACCTCTCCCTATTTAGAATACTTCATGCTTGAACTTGGCCATCTTAGAAAGTTCATCAACTGCTTCAACCAAGTGATCAAGCCTAGCCACAAACTCGATAAGCAAGGAAGTAAAGGTGGCTAGGGACAAAGCTGCAGTACTCTCCAGTGCGCTCATCCTAGGTAAAACGTCTGCACTTAAACCTCCTCCCTCTTCTTCAAAAGCATCTACCTCTCTAGATGGCCAAGAATGCAGCCTTCTTGATTGCTTCCTCATTGTCTCATGATAAGACTCTGTCCGTGCCAGTGGGGGAGACCCTGAGGGTGTGTTTTGGGTTGTTGGATTAGGATTTTTTTGGAGGTCGTTGCTCTGATCAAGATTGGCCAATTGATTTGAGAGATCGTAGAGGGTGGATGACAAGGTAAACGAGAGCTTTGGTAGTGGCTTGGAAGAGTTGTCTGGGGGGTCACAGTTGGATGTTAGGAGATAAGAGTGCGTGTCTATGGCGCGTTGGAGTTTTTCAGTTGAGTTGTGAACCCTTTTTAGTAAAGAAGTTTTCAGGCTTCTCCTCATGGAACTGATATCCTTGCCCAAGATCCTCACCAGTTCTGCAGCCTGCCTTGCCGCATCTTCGATTTCTGACTGGAATGTGATTCGGAGGTTGTAGGGTGCCTAAAACTAAAACTTCATAGAAGGTGGAGGTATGTTAACTAAACTTTTTTTTTTTTTTTTTTTTCTTTTGTATGTTAACAACTTTATTACACAGGATATATATCCACTTAACTTGAACCCTCAGCATGCATGTTTGTTTGCTTCATATGTGACTACTGTCTACACTGATTCTGCTCCGTGCTCTTGAGTTTCAAGACCATTCAAAACCATTATTATTCTAATTACGATTACTTATTAGTATGGGTTTTAATGAAAATTTTCTTCTGAATCCTCATGGTCGCCATTCTATTCAACTTATCTAAGATTGGCTGCACTGGAATACATCTACAAAAGATGGTCCATGCGTACCTCAGAGACAGCCATGCAATTCAATTGATTGTACTGCTCTGACACTGTGAATCGAGAGATGCAGCACAACATTGATGTACAACAGACCATCTGCACTCCACAGAACTGGAAACTTCTCATGTAATTTGAAATTTTGAACCTTTATTGTTTTAATGGCCAAAATACAGACATGTAAAATAAACATATACACAGGCCGATAGGCGCCCTGGACAAATCCCCATGTTTCCTAGGGCCACTACTCTGACTTGGAGAACTTTTTGTGGACTGTTCTGTTAGAATTCTGCGTTCAAAGCATAGTAGGCATATAGTAGGCTACTATTATATATGCCTCTCCCTTACCCAATCCCATGGAATGTTTTACCACCACCCATGTGGCATGGTCTAGAAATCTTTTGGCTTATGGGAGATCTGTACCAATATGCATGCCCTCAAGAGCCATCACTACTCACTGTATGATTATGAAGCTCCCTGCTATGAACAGGTCGTAGGAATCTCCTTATATATGCATGTTATTGCCGGGACATTGCAATTTAACATTAACATGGAGAACAAGAATATGTGCCTCCAATTACGTACGTATAGCCTTCCTAGTTTGAATACAAGTATTGATTAATGCCTTTAGCATCTACCAAGCGATCCATTATTCTTGTGCTATCTTCCCCCCCTAAAGGGACACCAACTAAAGAACAACTACAACGTTTACTATCTGATTCCCTGACATCACAATTCATTCTAATGATCCTCCATGGCCCTCTCAAGTATATATTTGCTTGCTCGAAAATTCTATATCGATTTCTCCTGATTTTGGTTAGATGTTTGCCTTTCTAGCTATTATACACAATTAGAGTTCTGAAAGGGCTATGATTCTGTTAAGTGGTGTATGGATATTCCATATATTAGATACCATAAAACTTTTTTCGCAGACAAAAATCTTAGGACATATGATCATCAAATTTGCCTACAACAGGCACATTACCTTCTGCACTTACACACGCTATCATGCATAGGGAGAGGTACATGAATTACCTGAATCTCAGAGTGTAAAACACCATGAAGAGCCATAACCTCATAAGCACAGTACCGTAAAACTGCTCCAACTTTAACGTACTCCGACCAAGGATAGAAGAAGTGTCGGAACCTCCCATGTGGTGGCTCCCATTTTGCCGAATTAGCCTTGTGATCAGAACATGCAATAACAGCCACAAAATAGTTTTAAAGACGAGCAATTGAGAGTACTATTCTAGTAAGGGTTAAAAGTTCTCTAAGTTTGAAAATAAAGTACCAATGACTCCAGTTTTGAGGAGGAATTCAAGGTGCTTCGACATTTCCTATAAGCAGGTTCGTCTGGAAACTCATCCATGACAGTCTTTGAGAATTCAGGATGCTCTAACCCTTCATCTGCTAAATATTTCTTCACACATTCTGCAGATACATGATAAAGGGTTGTTTTTTAGCAGTATTTGAGTCTTGATAGATCATGATTTAATTTCACTATTTCCTATTAATTTACGTTTTTTTGGCCAAACATTAATTAAGTTTATGAAACAAGCAGGAATTTACAATCAGTACTTAATATTTCGATGCATATATGGACAAAATTCATTGGTTATCACTTTCGTTATACATGCCAATAAAATATGAAAGTCAGATCCAAACCCATTTCGTTTGGTGCATTAAACTTCCACGTCTTTATTGATCATTAGTAGTTCTTTGTTTGCGTCTGATCTAAGAGTTCTCAAATTAGATACCTTCAAGAGAGTCTGCCACAGCATTAAAACTTTTAACCATCTCCTTGTGTAACTGCTCCCCTGCCCATATTGGACAAACAAGCACGTTAACTAGGACCGCTACAAATGCTCCAATTGCTATTGAATACAGCCGATCCATGGCAGTCTTGATTGGTGTTCCAATCCGGTAACCAGAAACGATGATCAAGCAAAACGTGAATAGTATGACCCTGAACCCATACTCGTACGGCACAAGTGAAGGCCATAGTTTCATGAATGATGTAACAGTCCCTGCATGGAAGTTCATGAGTTGAAATATTCATCCACAAGACTATGTTTTCCCAAGTTTTGGAGATTAAGTTAGTAGAAAATACCGATCAGAAAAATGCTAGTGCCAATTATAAAAGGCTCGGTAACCCGGCCAGTACGAAGAGCTAACTGAGCGACAGCGATAGCCAAGATTCCAGCAAGCAAACTTCCAAGTGCTCTGTTGAATCCTCGATTAAATGTTGCACCTTAAGAAATACAAGCAGGATACGCAATGGAAGACTGATTAGTTAGTTTCTTCATGTCTAGGATTACCATTTTCCTCATTAACATGTGCGTTTTGAATGTGTTTTACCATTTTCCAAGTAGAGATATACAGTGTGCGTATGCGTACGTTCATGCATGTAGCTTAGGCTTTTCAAGAACTTAGATATATCAATGAATTACAGAAAACATGGGCTCTAGCATATACATACCGACTGTATATTCGAACATGATGGCAACAGTGAGGATGGACCATATGATGTTGTTGCCAAATAATTCATAGGGTGCTTGGAATAGGATAAGCAAAGACACAAGAAGAACAGCTAGACCCACTTTGAGTGAGAATAATACCCTATTGCTGTCTTCTTTGCAAAATTCCCATACATTCCAAATCCAGGCATTAAATGAGAAGCTACTCGCACCGGACTTCTTGCAGGCCTCCGGCAGTACTTTAGCTTTGGTAGCTGAAGGTATATTGATCTCAATGCTACCCTTTTTGCCATTCATTCTCCAATGCACTAGTATGAGTTTCAACTCTTCTAAAGCCCCAGATTGCTTCAACAGCTCCGTACTGGTTAGGTTCTTACTACTTTGAGCAGTGAAGGACTAAAGGAGTTTTCTTCCACAAAATGCGTAAACCTATTGAAGCAAGGGAGGGTTCGGTTGAAGCTGGAAGGAGCTAGACGACCCGATGAGCTTGAAGTATTTGGTGGTGGGAATGGTGTAAGAAGGAGAAAGCGATTTAAAGAGGAGGGTGGAACTAACTTGCTGGTGCAACTAGGGAAGAAAAGTATGTCTAGTCAGGATATGAAATATAGAAGAAAAGAATAATACGGCAATAATAGAAGGGAAAATGGAGCTAAATATCAGGATAGGAAGATGCTTAACTTCAATAATTCTGTGATAGAGAATTAGAATCTAAATTGCATTGGCCTCTAGGAATTTTCAATCACCGCGTTTGCTCTTTCCAATCCGTGTTCAAAAAGATGATAAAAACCAACAATTATGGGAGCCAATGACCGTGAAAGGCTGAAACAAGGGTGGCAAGAAATAAGCTGGTCAAACAAACTATCATACGCATTTCGCTGCAACAATTTACAATTTTCAACAGGAGAGTTCATCAAAATAATCCAGAAATGGGGAAAAAAGGTCATGGGTTAAGGATGACGAATATTTCGAACGCGAATCTGGGACTCCGAATTAAGATAGAGAAGCCTCTTCAATATTGTCTTCATTTTAGGAATATTTCCTTTGACTATGACTGCTCTGCCTCAGTTGTTGCCTGTCTTAATGATAAACAAGTTGTTGAAATCGTCCCATTAACGAATTCTCCTTCCTCAGTCTTCTTCGGCATTCTCTTTTGGCTCTTTTCCTTTCTATTCTCGCTCTAGTATTTCGGCATATGATTTTTCTCTGGTTCCTCACTCTGATAGAAACTTCTGTGGTATATATCTGCCTCTTAATATATGATATCATATATCTTTGAATACCTCATTATCCTTGAAATCAGCTCACGAATTTACTTCTTTACGCATTAGTTTAATTTAGTGATATTCTTACGTGATGTTTGGTAACTTAAAATTTTACTTTTATCAAAAACACTTCAAAATTTTACTTTTACTTTTTACGCTCCTTTCCCTAATTCAATATCACCTGTTTTTAGCACCAAACAAAATATTTAACAAATTTTTACTAAAATTTTGAAATCAACTAAACGCTCTATCAATGTCCCCTGTATTCTCCACATCATTAAAGTATTTCTATGTCCATATAGACGCGTAGATCTCTGCATGAATTTCTCAAGACCTATAAGTCTGTTTGTTTTCTGCTTTGCTTTTGCTTAAGACTAGCGGTGGACCTAAAATGAAATAGAAGACAACTTCTTATTTATCTTAGAAAAACATCATCCATGGCTTGAGATCAGGGTCGAGAATAAAATTCAAGGATAATACAAGGACGGTGGAGGTGTTCCAGGAGATGAGATGTGCGTAGCCAGTACATAATGTACACAAGTCGACAATTAACTTTTAGCTAGGTTAGAAGTTTTTTCATCATATTAGAATCTCTTTAATCGTGGATAGAAAGGGGCATGGAAAATCCTGTAAGTAAGACAGTTATTTACATTGCTATTGCTGGAGATGCATGACTATCCAGTCGGATACAACCTCAGATAATCGTCTGGCCAAAACAGGTTGATGCTCGATATGGGTGACAGCTAAATTTACTAGTTTCTGGTGAGTTCATCGCTTGTACGGGCAGCACAATTCACGGGTCTAGAAATTCTTTCTTCTCCTTACCGAGCTCATGATATAGCCTCAGAACATCGTCTCTCAGGTGTCTCTCGACTCTGTAATAGCTCAAAGTCGTACCACTTAATACACATGAAGTGGAATTAAAGAAATTTTGATTAGAAATCGCTTGTGGAGAAAATAAGATAGCTGATTTGCCCCCGCTCTGATGACCAGCTTCCCTATGAGTCCTTCTCTCCGTTCTTGCCTCCTCTCCTCATGAGCTGGGTAATCTCTCTCTACAATCGGGCATTTTCAGGTACTTCTAAATCTCTTATTCACTGCTTGATTCCTTTTGTATGCAATCACAATGCTGTTTTATCTCATTCGATGCGGTTATGAGAGCATGACTCATTTTCCTTGGTGCTTAAGTCTATTACTTTTACTTACCTTGCAACCCAACCTAAAATCACATTATTTATGTCTTAGGAAAAAGCAAACTGTTCTGTCTGATATAACAATGCTAAGGGAGGATGAAGCATGAAAGTTTTTCTTTTTCGTTTGGTTTGGCTGCTGAGAAAGCACAAATGGGACTGAATTCTCAGGGACTTCGTGCACTGCTGCATGAAAAGAGAGAATGCTGTAACCCAGTCTTGATTCATGCCCATTTCTTCTGACAGGGCATTTCTTAATTCAATATGTTTGCACAAGATGGTTCATAATGCTCGTGTAGAACACTAGGGCTAGAAAAACCAATGCTTCATTTGATGAATTTGGTTTTTTACCTTAGCATTTAAAACATTGGTTGGCTTTAAGTCACCTGCCTGCATTTTGACAGGCAAGAAATAATTCACTTCTACTGACTGGATTTTTCTTTTGCCTCTTAAAATGGGAAAGAAAAGATCATTTTCGACTTTGTAGGAAAATTCCTTACACACGTGAACTAACTCACCTGGTAATGACACGATAACATACATATTGTGCAATTG